>OX439047.1:47937504-48537504 GCA_949317995.1 Acholoe squamosa
TGGCAATCATTTAGCTAATTTTTTAAATGAAAGTTTATGGAATGAAATCAGAAAATAAATTTACTCACTCTATGGCTAATCTGTACTTTTCTATAGCGTATTCCATATTGCCGCTGTCCCCATATATTTTGGCGATATTATAGTGAACCTGCAAAATATAAGGCTGTGTAAGGTTTTGTGTTTCAATAAGAATTTTTAACACACTTATCAACCCTACCGATACTACATGATTGTTACTGACGCTTTGTTAAGATAGTAACGTGATGGAGAAAGGGATATACATATCTATTTCACATGCTATGTACTCTCAAAGTATGGCAAGTATACGACAGTCCCTGATCTGAAAGATGTCAAACTGAATATTACTGACCTTTGCATTGAGAGGACACACTAAGGCTCCAGACTCAAAGAGCAACTTCTCATTGTGCCACTGACTACTCCTCTGTAATAGATATAGCGCATTAGCAGGTATTTAATAAAATGAGTACCAAATGTTCTTCAAGTCGATCTCAGAGTAAAAATGTGTACCTGGTACTACCCGGTAGTACAAAATACCGTACATGCACATCTATGATATTTATAACCTTTTTGTCACAGTCAGGTTATCTGTTCATAATCCTTATAGCCATATCTTCAGGTATATCTCTGGATGTTCTTACCTGTACACATCTGACTACGAAGACACCTAACAGTAATGAAAACATCACACGCATGGTCTGGAAAGAAAGACAAGTGTAATGAATTACGCAGTAAACCTATTCTAATGTTGAAGGTAGAATAAGATTTCTAACTGTCTACAATTTGTTCTGTAATTTGTCCTTAGTTAAAGGGTTTTAAGAGAAATTTCCCAAGGAGTATGACACTATGTTGGTGAATTTCACAATAAGTTGATACATATGACAATTTTTAATTTGTACAATTATACTTAAGTAAAGTACAGCCTTAAGTTCAGAGATGTCAGTTGGGTATGGGCTCAACCTCTGGAATTTTTGGGAGTTAGCAAAGCACCCGTTTCCCTCAATTTATCATACTAAAAGCACCCCATCTCATCTTCATTTCAACCTGTTCCCCTCATTCAAAACCATCTCTAGATTGGATGGTCATAGAAAAACAATTAAAAGACTGCATCCGAATTTCAGCCAATCAGAAGCCAGCTTAGGGAGTGGTCATTATTTATCAACAGGGGGGGTGGTGGGTTTTCGCGCAGACGCGCGGAAATTTTTTACGCCCCCCCCTTGACGACAGTCAAAATTTTTTGTGCCCCCCCCCCCAGCGCCGGAGGCGCGGAGATTTTTCGCGCCCCTCTTTGATCTATAGTAGCGCACGGGCCCTCAAACCCACCACCCCCCCCTGTTGATAAATAATGACCACTCCCTTAGATTCATGTCCTCTGATATGAGATTTCAGATATCCTCTGATCTCTGAAGGGTGGTTTGTCTAGAAAAGGCTAGAGGGCAGCACAAGGGATGCTTAATTTCCCCTGCTGAAGCCGGGTGCTGAAGCCTTAACTATGCTCAGCCTTATGCTCCCTAGAAGTAAAAAGGGCATGTTGTAAGGGTATCTATGATTAATGTAATTCCCTCTATCTATATTATGACCACAAGATGGAAGAAGCCTCTGAGATGTCTGACTTTTGGGAAAGTTTGAACATCTGAAAATAGACAGACCTCTGAAGGTCTGACATCTCTGAACTTAAGACCATAGTAACCCACCTGCTTCAATTTATAGTTGACCATGAGAGAACGCATCCCCACAATGACTAGCATGCTGAAGCCAGCACTTGATAAGTAGAGAATACGCTCAGCGATAACAAACCCGACTCGGAAGAATAGGTTGGTCGCTGGTAGGAAGGGCACGACGAGCAGTGCTAATGACAAGGTCATCACTCTGTGGGTGACAAGGTGTAATAGAATTACCGGTAGACAAAGACTCAAAGTTAATATATGTATACACATTCTGGGTTCCCACTATTTATGGGTCATGGTTTTAACTGACTTTTACCTTTTATCGACTTTTAACTAATTGGATGAATTAGTAAAAATATCATTTTTAACTGACTTTTCCCAAAATATCTTTTTAACTGACATTTAAAGAAAATAAGATTAACTTGACCTTTTACAGCGGGAACCCTGCATATGACAGATATCTATCTTATTTAAAAGCCAAGTACATTTGTACCACGATTTGTCCACAACTTTACTTTTCACATCCCCATACTATACTGAACTGTATGCCTCGTAAATAATAAATGAATGCCTCAAGATAAATTAGTTTTATAATTAAGTTTAGTTTAGAACTAAAGAAATCCTTGACATACTTCCTGTCCCTATCGAGGAGTCCTTGTAGACAGCGCATTAGTAGTATGATGACTCCACTCCAGAGGGCGATGACAAAAAGGATGCGGAAGTCGAGGACTGAGTCAATTACTTTAACACATCCCATCGACCAGTCAAAGCACAGCCACCATGGGTTGAGTAAAAGCCACACATTCAATGCAAAGATGTAGTTGTAATTTAAAACCTGGAAACATTGTCAAAATCTCAATAAGTTAGGAAAATCAAGTCTTTTCTGAATATTATCTTTCATTCTAATCAAAGAAATTCCTAGCAATACTACTTAGTATGTGTACCGTTACCTCCCGCGTATAAGGCGCATCCTGCATATAAGGCGCACCCTGAGTTGAAGAGAAACCTATAAGGCTCAACTAGGCCTGAATTTTGAAGGATTAGTACTGCTCTATAGTAAAACTACCCCGCCTATAAGGCGCACCCAGACTTCAGGCTTGTTCTAAAAGGCAAAGGAGGCCTCTGATTCACGTATAACACATACCTTATACACGGGAGATTATGGTACTTGATATATACCTTTTTACATCTTTGTGGGAAAATATTTCATTTATAATCTAGTGTGAGAACAAATAGCACAGTCAATTAATATTTCCTTGTCAAAAATGTTAAAATATTATATGCTTTCAATAGGAATTACATCATCTTTACACTTACTCTAAGAAAGAAATTTGAAACAAATGAGTGGGGGTTATCCACTACTTGAAATACTGGAGCAGCTGATCCCATGACTCGCCACCTCCCCACCAGAATAAGTACACCGGCTGCTGCTAGCACCATGTGCCGCAACACGAATGACTTGAGCCAGTTTCCTGAAACCTGTAAAGTACAAAATGTTGATGATTATATTGTGATACTTACATTGGGGTGCCGTTTACAACATGATCATCTGATACTTCAAAGTTTCTTTGCCATCGTTGAGAACTTCATTTTGACAGTTGAGAGTTTAAGCAAAAATATAATGCAGCAATGTAAATTGCTGATAACTCGAAAAGTGAAAAGCCTGTGATTGGCTCCCATGAGTTGTGCACTCATCCTGTTGCATCAGCACTTCCTCACCCAGGTTATTTGCACAACCAAGCCACTATTCGCATAACTCCCGCCAAAACTGCGCTATTCGCACCACATTGCAAAAAAGGCGGGAAAGTTGATACATGGGTCAACATTATATACCTTCACCATTGGAGGCAAAAAGTGTCTTATGGCTGCCAACCAACTGAGTCTGTACAATATTGACAATTTCTCAAAATTTACAAAACTTGGTATTGAAATACCTTTTCCTGCAAGACCCCTACATCTCCTCCTTTAATGGCACTACAAATTCATTAAGTAATTCTGCCTCTTATATACAAAATTTCCATCTTTTTTTTAAACTTATTCGCACCACCAAAGTGACTGAAAGTGCAGGGGCCCAGGGTGTCTCCTTATAACTCGCTTTTTGAGTTAATGACAAAGAACTTTCGTAATACAAAATTAATACAGAACTGATATTTCTAAGAATTGTAATTCTTTTCAAATAATAGGAATAGATTTTTATATGTTTAAGTCTAGATAACAAAGTACAAATCCATGTAATAGGTTATTTAATACCGATTGCCAACTAGTGATGGAAGCCTTTACCTGGGTGTAGTTATTGTTCTGGTGAGCTTTGTGGGACGGCGAGCGATGTGTTGGAGAGGGCTTTGGAGATTGCCTCGGGCTCACTTTCTTCAATTTGGACCCCATAAGTTCAAAGTATACATCCAGTGGGTTGATTTTGCACAGAACTATGACGTCATATGCACTACAAACTCCCTGTGATAAAAAGCCACAATACATGTACAATGTCAATTATCTGAGGCAATATGGAATTTTAAATCACTTTTGACTTTGAATCACCTTCAAGTAAAGACTTATAACAAACGATTTCTTGATTAGTGTCTTCCAGAACTCATCCATATTCAAATGTATAATGTATTATATAGTAAGACGCTATATAGTTAGACGCTATGTGACCTGGATATCTTTATCATTAAACCATCGTTTTGTGAGGGTCATGTGTCAAATATATCTTTCACATTAGTTCTGCAGAATAAAATGGTTCTACAGCTATCTACCAGAGGTGAATTATGGAAAACGGAGAAGGGACATACGAAATTTCATTAAACGAAAAAAAAGCATTGGACTATAGATAGCACTGAGTGTTAGATCAGACAAACTTACCAGGACAGTTATACCCTGTTCTTTGAAAAGAACAGACATTAGACACAGACAGACGCTAAGCACCAACTGACCCCAACTTGCCCTCGTTGGCCGTCCACATTCATCCATGCCACCTGAAATACACCGCAAAAAGATAGTACATTAAAATATCTGAATGGTATCACTTTTTTTTATATATACATATTTCATTCTTGTCAATACATTTACTTCCTGGAACAAAAGAAAATATTAGGACGTTCTACTTTAGTGGCACTCCAGCCATTTAAATACCATTTTATCCCCGAGGCATGCAACACCAACGTTTATCAGAGATGCAGTGTTAATTCGTTACGTATATATCAATCCACAGGTATGTACCCCTGCTGCTTATTGGAGGCCAGAGTTAAGTTTTGACTGTGATGCATGTATCTGCCAGTATGATTTATTGGGGACTTACCTACATGACAAGCCCTGACATAGACAAGGAAGGCTAGCAGGAAGGTCAAGGCACATAGAAGGTCAGCGCGCCCCACCACACCTGCTACCTGCAACACCATATACAACAACTGTTATCTACAACTAATACGTCTTAGGTCTTATTTGTGTACATTATTTGTCTACTCTACTGCAATGTCTCATTTACCTTTTTGCAATTGAGGATGAATTTCTTATTGTATGCTACCAGTATAAAACACGATGAGTACGTACTAACAGGTCGTATAGAATTGCAAATCTACAGAGTTATGTAGCAATGGTCTAGCATAGTTTAAGCAAACATTGTTGAAAATACTAGTAGTCTTTTTAAAAACCTTGCATACTACACTCACACTTTCTGTGTGGATAGGATGGGCTGTGAAGAGAAGTCCACAGAGCAGTGCAGCTTTTGGAGCAGCGAAGGTGAGCTGACCAGAGTTGTTCATTAGCCGGCCAGAGAACAGGACGGAGAAGACGAAGGTGAAGAGGACTGACACTACACTGTGCAGCAAAAGGTTGGTAATGTGGAAACCCCGCGGATGCCTCCCACCAGCCAGGTAATAGTTCATCCTATAAAGTGTAAGAAACGTGTAAAATGGTCGTCAAATGAATGAAGTATCCTTTATAGGATATTGAATGAACAGATGTACCATTATATCTACACTGAATCAATACTGATACGTATAAAAAATTCCTTATCTGCATGTTTGAGTGATTGCTCAGAACATAGAATATAATGCAGTAATGTAAATTGCTGATAACTCGAAAAGTGAAAAGCCTGTGATTGGCTCTCATTCTGTTGCATCAGCACTCCCTTACCCAGGTTATTCGCACCACCAAGCCTCTATTTGCATAACTCTGCCAAAACTGCGCTATTCGCACCACATTGCCAAAAAAGGCGGAAAAGTTGATACATGGATCAACATCATATACCTTCACCATTGGAGGCAAAAAGTGTCTTATGGCTGCCAACCAACTGAGTCTGTACAATATGGACAATTTCTCAAAATTTACAAAACTTTGTAATGAATACCTTTTCCTGCAAGACCCCTACATCTCCTCCTTTAATGGCACTACAAATTCATAAAGTAATTCTGCCTCTTATATACAAAATTTCCATCTTTTTTTTAAACTTATTTGCACCAGGGTGTCTCCTTATAACTCGCTTTTCGAGTTAATTAGGCCTATGCGGGATAACAAGCTCTTTAGAATCCAACAAATACTTCAATTCTATCTACTAGTAGATTCCTTGACTTATCACGTCCTAGAATATCTGCAACCCAGCTCATATCCATCCTTACCTGAAAGAGAGCACAGTGAGAGGACGGTATGACTTGTGGCTGGTGTTAGATGCCAGCTTACTGCCCCAGAAGTCATGCTGGAACAGCTCCCACAGTGGTGTCTCTGGCTCCAAGTCTTGGTTGCCGATGATGGCCTCCGAGTCGTCAAACACAAATGCAGCATCACGGCTGTTTGCAAAACAAAGAATGCCAGTGCTGAAGACAAGTAGTGCGACGATTGGGAAGCGGAGAGCGGGTACCGGCAGTGGAGCATCCCATGGTGGTAACGCTGTTGGCAGCACTGCAGTATGCGTCGGTGTTGAGGGTTTGCTGCGGGATCTTGTTGGGGACGGATGCAGCTGTGGCTGAGTGTGCCCATTCTTGTGTGTTTTATTCATGCTTCATCATCTATAAATGAAGAAAATTGCTAAATCAATGAGAAATCAACAATAGATTACTGGTATATGAAGCCACTCCCACCTCTAAGAAATCAATCCTTTTTAAGACCTGGTCACACTTGCCTTGCAAAGCGATGACAATTGTTGTGGGGGACCTGCATCAAGAGAAGTGTGACTGGTGCCAAAACAAAAATGTGTTCAAAGACAAAAAGGTTTTGCAGGAAAATATTTTGTTTTTGAGATCCCCTAAGTACGGCATAATAATGCTAGCTCAGTTCCTGAACTCTCATCTCCGTTCCTCTGTGAGAGTTCAGAAAACCTATAGTTTAAAAGTGGAGGAAACTCTTTATCACAGTCAGCGCTTTGATAGGCTGACTTTCATCACAGTGACAGAAAGTCAGCCTATCAATGTGCTGACCATGGTCACTGGGACAGTCTGGAGTTGAATACATTGAAAATCAGGTATGGTTCAGAACAAATTCCCTAAAATATTCAATTGTAGACATTTGATTTCTAAATTGTGTGGATTGGAAAGCAGACAAGTTGATCTATCTGGGGCAGTTGAAAAAATCCTAAAATTCCAGGAATTAGTAGTTAAAAAAGTGCTCACAAGCCCATGTTAGCAACCCTTTCCTCCAGTTTTAAACTACAGCTTTCGCACTGGCCCCATCTCGTAGTCTCGAAACCATGTCAATGCCTGCGTGTCAACATGATATGACTGAGTTCATACCACACAAATCACACTTTTAAACCACTTCATCATTGAAAATGTTCTGCATTTTTAATAATTGCTCAGCCTCAGCCTCAGGTAGTCAGGAGTTCTTAGTCGTATTAAGTGAGTTTAGTTGTGGTTGGGCTAAACATTGTAAAACTAAAAAAAAATAATACTGTTTTGGGAGCTTGAAATCCACCAACTGATTCAACTCTCACTCAGTCTAAGACTCAGAGTCAGACTCGGTGAACTTGTCAGAGTGAAGTCAGTCTCCCTCTGTCTCTGACCAAGAGCACGACCAACGTTTCAGAATGGCTGTGTGGGTATAGCTAGATCAGAGTGTGAACGGTCTAACTAGGTCAAGTTGCAGATCTGCAGTGAAGGGCAATAAAAAAATATTTTTTACCAAGAATGGCTGAAATATTAAAATCTAGTTGACACATCCTCCCTAAAAATGAATATTTTGTGTGTCTTATATTTTTCTTTGCATGCTTTAGTCTAGAAAGTGGGCGGAGCCAATGTTGTTGTGCTTTGTTGTGGCCATGTGGTCACTGAATGATCTTCACACTAGATGGCAGGGCATTTCATGGGGAGAGTTTCCCTACAGGTTCTGTCCTTAAACTAGTGAAAGGTTGGCTACAAATGGTCAAATGTAATTTATCTTAATGTATACAAAAGACAATAGCATCAGCACTCTTAACTCCAGTGGAATTATAAATACAATATGGCTACTAACCAGGGTTCTCCACACATAGGAAGTACACGGGTGGGGTTCCCGTGTGCATTTCAGTACCGCCCGTGTGCTTTAGCTAAAAAGCTCTGCCCGTGTGCTTTGCAGGAGACTTTAAGCTTTCTACACTTTTTTGAATTTGGCAAATCGGACAATTAGAACAGAAGTTACGGCTGAAAAAGTAAAATTTGGTTGAAAAATTCTAACAGAATCTGTTTTTTTCCATTTATAATATAGTTTTTCAAAATTCTCTCACGAGACATCACTATGTTTTGCCACTATGATCCAAACAGTGTTTGTATTTGAAAATTACCTGTATGCTTTTTCATCCTGTGGAGAACCCTGCTAACAAATACAGTAATATGTAAGGTGTTGCAGGATGTAGTTCCACTGACTATTACACCTCTTTTGTGTTCACAGGAAATATATTTATACCCTAGCTCTGCTTGAGTCTGTTGCAACAGCAGATTTGCCTGTAGGTGGTCCATACCGGTAGGCCCAAAGGCTTGTCTGTGATTTAGGCTTACAGGGCACAGAATCATGTGACCTGCCCAGGATACTGGCCTTAGGGAGTGGGGGGGGGGGTGGTAGGTTTGAGGGGGGGGGTGACATTTTCAGAACCCTCCAGAGGGGGGGGCTAAAAAAAATTTGACCCCTCTTGAGGGGGGGGGGGGCTAGAAAAATTCACCCTCTTTTTAGCAAAAAAAGCCAGCGCGCTACTAAGAGGGGCGTGAAAACTCTCCGCGGGGGGGCGCAAAAAATTTTGACTGCCGTCGAGGGGGGGGCATACAAAATTTTCTCCCTTATAGATCACAGAGGCCCATTAAGATTTTTAGGGGGGAGAGTATAGATCTACAGGTGTTAAAAATTATTGACCCCTCCCAGTCATGGGTTAAAAATTATTACCCCCCCACCCCCACTGCTATCATTTATGAACAGCTGGGGAGGTGGTGCATAAATTTAAGCAGGCTATTAAAAACCTTATGCCCCAACAGTACCAGTAGACTGCCGCCCCCGACGGTCCAAATATTTGCGGCCCCCCCCATACCTGGTACTGGAGGCACATTCAAATTTGACAAGGATGTGCGACAGATTATTATGCCCCTCCCCAATGACGGTCAAATGTTTTGTGCCCCCTCAGCACACAGAATTTCGACGCCCCTCTTTGACCTGTAATAGCGCAGTTTTTTTTTGCTAAAAAGAGTCAGGTTTTTAGGGAGTGGTCATTATTTATCAACAGGGGTGCTGGTGGTTATTTTTGCGGATGCGCGAAAATGTTTTACACCCCCCCTGAACACAGTCAAAATTTATTGCGCCCCCCCGAACCAGAGGCGCTGAGATATTTCGCGCCCCTCTTTGATCTATAGTAGGTTGCTGTCGTTTTTGCTATAAAGAGAATAAATGTTGTTAGCCCCCCCCCCTCAAGAGGGGTCAAAATCTTTTTAGCCCCCGCCCCTCCGGAGGGGTCTGAAATTTTGACGCCCCCCATCAAACCCACCAGCAACCCCCCCCCCCTGTTGTTAAATAATGACCACTCCCTATTAAATGACTGCTCCCTACTGGGGTGGGGTAGATGGTGTCATTCTGTAGTCCTCAGTCTTGCCCCAAAACCTTTTTGTTAGGTGCATCGTTTCTAGACAATGTCACCCAAAATCATTTACACATACCATGCAAAATATCTCATGGGAAAGAATCAAATTCATTATTCTCAAAGGGAATCATCCATGCATACCTTACTTGGCTTAATCACAAAGTACGGTATATGTCAACAAGGTCTATGTTTACATTCAGGTAAAGGGGAGGAGCTTGGCCACTGAGCATGTACACCAGGTCTGCAGTCACACACTTCCTGGATTCCAGGTGAGGGGTAACTGGTGTCATTGGTGTTGGCTGGAATGAACACCTGATTCTCCCTGATAAATGCATGTCAGCATAATCAGACCACTGCAATATCTTTATTGAATACTCAGCTTCAGGCCATAGCTTATTCCCCATGAAATTCTCATGATAAGGCCATGGGAAGTCAAGTTACAGTTTACCGTCCACCGCCCGCATGTGTTTGAAGGGGCTGCATGAAAAATTTCATTATTTAGAAAAATTTCATTATTTCATAAAATCTGAAGAATTTCTCCCAAATATTTCATTTAGAGTTGACAGCAATGACCAAAGAGTGGCATATTTGGTACCAAATTAAAGCTAATGATGTTAGGAATGCATTCAACAAAATGTCATCTGCATATTCTGAAGTAGAAATCTACGAGAGAAGAAAAAGAATATAAAGTTTAGAAGAAAAAAAACTTTGTCCCGCTGAACCTGACTAAACTCCTCCACCCTTGTCCATGGGCTGATCCTTTATAGCACCTGTAAAGGTCTTAAAGATACAGTAGACCTAAGGCCATGGGAACTCAGGTTACAGTTTACCGTCCACCGCCCGCATGGCTCGTGGATTCTCTTGGTTAAAAGGTCAATAATAAAATTAATAAAACTCTCAGTGAGTGGGGTGTACATATATTTCCAAACACTTTTATGGTGAGCAGAATAGCATGCTTCATTCAGCAGTTTAAGGGTATTTACAGCACCATGAGTTAGACTTTGGTTAAAGAAAATATATGACTACCGTAATCTCCCGCGTAGAAGGCGCAGCTCGCGTAGAAGGCGCCCCCCCAACTCAGAGAAGGCCTTTTCACGTAGAAGGCGCACATACCTCTTCTGGATCGATTTCCGGAAAAACCCGCGTATAAGGCGCCCCCCCCAACTCACAGGGGGGCTGTTTCGCGTAGAAGGCGGATGTTGAGTATTTTCAACACCATGTAGGGCCTGATGTTGAGTATAATCGATATAGATATATTATGTGGTAGCCATGTTTGGAAATTTGAGATAGACTTAAGTGGATTGCTGTAATTGGTATGATGATGTTAATTACCTATTTTGGGGCTGAGGAATTCGAATCTGAGAAGTTAACATTTATAGAGACATTGTAAAATGGTTGAAAATGATATCAAAGTCATGGACAGTGTAATATACCTTGAACCCTCCCGCCCCCTGGTAAAAGTACTGCTCAAAATTCAGTCCCCTAGTCTTTCAAAGTACTCTCAGAGCCAGCCCTTAATGGGTTAAGATCCTTTAATAAATATCTACACAATGAGCTGTCAAAGAAAGGAGAGTTTAGCACTCCCCAGTTTCAGCTTTATCACAGTTTCACACCCCCACTGCAGCAGAACCATGCACTGGGGGTAGGTAAGTGCCTATCCATGATGTGGATGAGGATGCCAACACTTATCCACAGTGCCAGGACTGCCAGGAAAAGCCAATAAGAAAGAGACTGGTTTAGGACATACTCGTAGATTTTGTCTCATTTGCTAAATTGCAAGCTAGTTTGTAACGTTAATAGCTGATACCTACACAGTAAAGTGTTAACTGAAGCCTTTTGTAATGATTCGCATCCCAATTGTGAGAAAAACAAACATTTACTACATTCCTGTCTTGATATAGCTCCATAGAAAACATGACTACACATGTCCCATACATCTGTGTTGTTGATAGGCCTATATATATAGCAAAGTTATGATTAAGAAAAGTTGGTATCTATAAATAAACGGAATGTTGAAATAATCTGTTTAATTGTCATCTAAGAACTACTGAAGAAGACTGGGTGGTAGCGAACCCTTTACCTTACCCTAACACTAACCCTGCACATCACAAATTGCCACCCCGTCTCCTTCACTCTACCCGTTAAAAAACTGTTATACAAATGAATCTATGGTATTTTTGTTTACATTAGCTGGCATATATTTGGTTCTTGATAACTGCAGGCTGTAAAATCAAACAAAAAGTCAGTGTATGGCTTATACATGCATACTATAGGACTATGGGGGATACACGCGTCTTTAACTCGCGGTATACAGTTCGGAATGGAAAATAATGAATAATGAAAAAAAGCCTCATCACTTTTCAAAATGGCTCGGAAGGTAAACTGTGACCTGACTTCCCATGGCCTAACTATGTGTAAATCATCAATCTGCTGGGGTGAGGGGTAACTGGTGTCAGGTTTACCCCTGAGCCTGCTCACCCTTCTATTAGCCAATGCATTAGTGATTATCAGACCGTGGCGCCATCTAGGTAGAGCCTATGGTCTCTGACTGTCTGGGCCACTTTCGCGCGACCCAACCCGGCTGACCGGGTGACTTGATCTGGTACATCCGGGGTGTAGCTGTGGTGTATGCCCGATGGGTACAGCCGGTCGACCGGGTTAACCGGATCGGGGCACGCGAAAATGCCCCTGTAGGCCGAAATACCTGCCCTCAGTCAGAGTGTCGACTCTGAGTCTACGGAGTAACTGTCTGAGGCTCTGTGTCTCACTCTTAACCAGTGACAGAAAGTAACCCACATACGGCAAATTTCTCCGTGCAGTTGGCCACTTACCTATGTAGCCGAATACACTATATATTCCTTGACACTGTTGTCTTGTTGTCAAAGTCGTCTGCTTTAATTAATTGACAATAAAGGCATTAATTATTGCCACACCTCACATTTTGTACGAGCGACCGCCGCGCACCTGTTTTCGGTTTTCTGTGGACAACTTAAATCAACGAAAATATTATTATTTTTTCCTCTCTGAAACTAGTCAAATTCATGATGTACTTCAATTGGACACGATGGAACATCCGATTTTCGAACCATTAAGATGTTTTTAATTTCCATAGATAATAATTTCTTGGAGTAATTTTAACAATCTTTTTTTTTATGATATGTGTGGTCTTATACTTTGCATGATACTTCTTTCACTCACTAGATGACAGCAGCGTTGCAACAAAGTTTCCAGTTCTTGTCGCTAGATGTCAGCACTTTTCCCGCGCGCCACCAGCATGAAATGTGAACAGTGTCAGCCTATGCTATGGCATCTCGGTCTCTTCTGGGGATTTGTACCTGGCCGGAAGTAGAATGACGCCACACTGGAGACAAACATTCACGACGCCTCAGTTCCTCAGGGACGTGGTGGGACCATGTTGTCACACACTTCCGACTGTTTTCAGATGAGATCTCATCTGAATAATAATCTTCCATTTAAAGGGGCCCGGGCAGTGGCATGGTAATGCATGCCCGCATTAAAAAGTCACGTGATCACCCCTTGACCAATCAGGGCATCACGATTTTTCTGCTGGTTCCCGCGATTTTATGATCGCTGTTTGAATCGGTACCCATGTTGTTAATTTTCTATGCCAGCCCCACTTTAAGTTTCCATAAGTTTCAGATGATCTCATCTGAATGTAATTCAAATTCAGATGAGATCTGGCATATATCCTTGATCGGGGGCTCTGCCCCCGAAACCCTGTTTGGCCGGGCACCCTGGGAGCCGTGACGGCGTCAACATACGTCTCCGCGGAGGGCCAGGTACATTCTCCAAACATACACCCTTTTGCTATGCTATGTCATGCCAGAGTGGTTCACATCTGAATAATGATTATACAACTGTAGCTAACAATATGCAGAGCTCTGGGATTTGAGAATCCTTAGGCATTGCAAACCCAGGTAGCACAGAGACATTGGCATAACGTTGGGCCGACATTGGGCCAACCATGGGCTTTACATTGGCTGCCCACCCTGCCTATGTAGGCCCGACGGTGCCAACCAAATGCCAACATAGGCCCAACATTGGCTTTTGGTGGGCACACATCAGCATTGACAAATGGTCGGTCCTCGGCCGACCATTTGCCAATGTCCTGCCAATGTTGGCCCAATGTTGGCATGTGCTTGACAAATGCCACTGGTCGGGCCTGCGTACGATGGGCAGCCAGTGTTGGCCCAACGTTGGGCCGACGCATCGGGCCAACGTTGGCAAATTTTTGTGTGCTACCTGGGTGAGGGTATATCTAGCTCCATGATTTTTTTTCCTCCAGATTCTACATCGGTGTACCAAGAATTTAATGGATTTGGGGTGGGGGCACATAATAAACTTAAATTTTTCAGATCCTTCTCTTTGGCGGATCCAGGGGGGCAGGGGGCCTGGTCCCCCTTCAACAAAAGAAAGAGGAAGAAGAAGGGGGGAAAGGAGAAAGAGGGGAAAAGAGAGGGAAAACAAAAGTGTAGAGAGGGCCAGAAGAAGATTACCTCATGGCTACCATATTTCCCCGTGTATAGGCCCAGGCTAATACAAGCACAAATTGGAAAAGTGACCAGGCACGGGGCAGGCCAGTGCACGGGGCAGACCTCTATTTCAATACCTGAAAAACACCCTAGGATCCTCCAATAAATTTTACTTTTATGTCCATGCATTTCGACATTTCCAATAATTTCCTGACTAATCAACGTTTCATTTCTGTTTAAATATATTGTATGCAGAAGAGATATGGATGGGTGTTATATATCTGAAGGAATTGTGTAAATACTACATTTAAAAGTGGAGATATGGCCAAATATATAGTGTTTATTGACTGGACATTTGCCCCTGCCCACCCCCCTCCCCAGCCTATACACAGGGCAGGCCACTACACAGAAAATAATCCAAGTTAGTAACTAATCTAACTGAGACAAAATCACCCATTAGGCAAAATACCCAACATGTTAGTAACATCTTACTAATGTGTTAGTAGTATTAACTAACCTGTTAAGGCAAGCTGACTTGACTTAGCCATGTCTAAGGGGTAGTAGTTTTGTCTAAGGGGTAGCAGTTTTGTCTAAGGGGTAGTAGATTTTTTTCACACCAGGTGGCAGTGTGGTTTGCATGAGGATTTTTATGGTAAGTGCATAGAGTTGAGTTTTAACAAGTTTATTGGCAGAAATCATACATGTACGTTTTTCAGATCGGCCAAAACACGGCAACAGGAAAGAAATAGTGTAGCGCTCAATCAGGTTGTACAAAGTTACATCAGGCAGGCATCATTTTGGGTGTAGATCATTACGATATTACTAAAGACATAACTAAAGCCTCTTAGGGGCTGTATGTATCACCATGATTTGCACAAGTCGATTATCCGCAGGCAGCATGTATATTACATCTTTCAAATATAATTGCGTAGTCTATCAAGTGACGGTTATACACCAAATACATTCAGATTTTGTTCATGAATTCTTTCTTACTGCCTATCTGCTGAGTATTTGCATCCAATTTGTCCCAAAGGACACATCCCCTGTACAGTGGTGACTTATCATACGTCAAACACCTAGATCTGGATACCTTTAACTGTTTTTTAACATTTCCGCGCAAGTTCCTGGCAGGGAGTTTGACACAGTTTGGATCACAAGAAACATCATACATCATAGATAATAAGTTCTTATCACATCTAACCTTTAGCATTTTCATGTAAGTTCTAACATGGAGATCGTATATAGATATATCCCGAGTATTAAAGATTCGAAGACATAACCGTAGGCAATGATTCTGCATAAGTTGTAAGCGGCCAACACTGGATTTTGGACCACTTTCATGTAGAAAACTTGCATGTTCCAGCACAGGTAGAACCATTTGTTTGTATAAAGTCAGACACAGCTTATTATCGACAAATTTCCTTAACTGTCTTAATTGGTACATCTTGTGGCGGAAACTAGATATTATTTTTTCGTTGTTTCTCCGAAAATTAAGACCACGATCAATGATAACACCAAGGTAATTGAATTCATCAACCACTTCAAGGCCCTTACCATCCAGTTCAGCACTCATTATACTCAAATTGTGTCTGGCATTAAGTAAATCACTTGCACACCATAACAACTTTGTTTTTTCATTATTGATAGTAAGCTTGAACAATTTACACCATTTACTGCATATCATGGAAAAGCCTATGAATGTCAGAATAATGATGCTTTCAATGACTATGGACATAATAACACCTCTACAATTCAACCTGGCATGTGATTTAACAGAATACACTTGATAAATATATATTTGTTATTGAAGGAGCCATGAAGAATAATGGAAACACCTTTTCTGTGGAAATTTAATTTACTCATATATCCACATCTTTGACATTATGATAAACCCAGAGCAACTAAGTTCACGGGTTGCAATGAAAATTATGTGAGGTATTGAACTTGCTTCTCAATACAAATGGAGAGGCTCTGTTTTGGATGTCTTAACCTATGTGGAGTTTACACTTACCATTTCAGAATTAAGAGAATTGCTATGTTGCTTGAAAGTCTATGTAGTTAGTGGAAAAGTCTAAGGCAAGTTAGGAGAAATCAGGCAAGTTGGGCATTTTTCCTAAGGGTTAGGCGTAAACTCCCAAGAAAACTTCGGTGGTTTGGGGATGTGCAAACTCCCAACTTGGGTTAGCAAGTCCAACAAATGTTAGGCGAAAGGCCTAAGATATTCAGAATATTTTTTTGTGTGTATAACTGAACCACTAACTGGATTTTCACCCAGGCTAATACACAGGGCAAGCCAGTACACGGGGCCTGGCATATACACGGGGAAATACAGTACCGTAATCTCCCGCGTATAAGGCGCGTCTTATACGAGAGGTTTTAGTTCTTCCTGGATCCGCAAGGGGGAGATCAAGACCTTTATTTTGATATCTTACACTCCCATATAAGGGACCCCCAAGGGGACCCACCCCTGATGTCACAATGTCGCCAAAATTCAAGGCTTCAGGTCACATATCCCTTTTTTTTAAGGGAAAATAATGTCTAAAAATAAAGCCATGGCTCAAAACTCAAGGCTTCAGGTCACATGTCACTTTTTTTAGGGAATGGACATGTCACATGTCACTTTTAAGCGGGTGCAATGTCAGAATGTCACCTCAAAATGGCTTAATGTTGCCATGTTGTCTTTACCCATTGGGGGCCACATAATTTTCAAAATCCATTCAGTAGAACAAAAGTTATTAATTTTTCATTTTTTTCTGGTCAAATCTCTAAACTCTAGGTGCGCCTTATAGGCGGGGTGTGCCTTATATGCGGGAGATTACAGTATTTCTATGTCTAGCACTTTTCTTGTGAGGTACCTCACATTTTATCTTATGATTTATTTGGTCTAATGAGATTCCATTTTGTAACTTTTTTTTTTTTTTTTGGGGGGGGGGGGTCTTGGTATATATTGAACTGATGGCATTTATCCTTAGACAGCACTAGAATGCATATTTTGGCCTCAAGGATTTAAAAAATTTCCTGGGGGATATTCCTCCTTCTGCTACCAATTCCTTTGGGTACCCTCGGCACACAAAATGTGAAGCCATAATGAGTCCCTGTTGGATATAGTCGTCCTCTCTACTGCATATCCTACGGATTCTTAGGAATTTTTATTGTGTAGGCTAGTATTTTATTGTGTAGGCTAGTATATATGTGGCCATTTTCTAATATCACTTTTGTATCTAGAAAGGCTATTTCCTTTGTGGATATTTCTTGAGTGAACTTTATGCTCACATGCACATTGTTCAAATGTGTAATGAAGGCATCAAGCGCTTGACGTCCATCGTTCCATATTAGGAAGATGTTGTCAATAAATCGTGCCCATAGGGCCGGTTGTGTGGGATAAGTGTAGACAAACCTTTCTTCGAATCTGGCAATGGTCGGGGCAACCCGTGTCCCCATAGCTATGCTACTCACTTGTATATAATTTTGCCCATTGAATTGGAAATTGTTCAATTCGAGAACCATTTTCAACATTTGAAGGACAGCAGGGTCGGACGGTTCTCCAAGTCTAATTTTGTTGGCGGGTCTATGTTTTAATAGCCAGCGTGCTATAGCTTTGCGTCCTTCTTTATTTGGAATGTTGGTGTACATCGCACTAACATCCAAACTGCAAAGGATGCTGTTAGGACCAATTAGATCTTTTGCATCAGACAGTTTCTTTACAAAATGCCCTGTATCCTTAAGGTAAGATCTGGTGAATTTCACCATGGGGTTCAGAATGACATCTATTAATGCAGATAGTTTTTCGGTGGCACAGCCATTAGCTGAGACAATTGGTTTACCAAGTAGAATTGGACCAGGTTTGTGAATTTTTGGTACATGTAGTAGGTAGAAATAAGGGGTTCTGCATTCTTCTACTATTACTTTTTCCAGGATTTTGGAGTGGAGTTCGTCTTTATAGTTTAAGCCATTCAAATAGGCATTTATGATGAGGGCATGATTTTAATTAGGATGCCTCTCTAATTTCTTAAAGAATTTGGTGTCGTTCAGTTGTTTGACACCTTTGGCTACATAGTCACTGGCGTTTTGGATTACTACAGCCCCTCCCTTATCTGCGGGTTTAATGACTATTTCATTGTTATTTTCAAGGGTTGTTAATAATAACTTTTCATCTTTGCTCAAGTTATGGTGTCTAGGACTGACTGTTGTACATTTTATAAGGTCTAGCTCATTCAAGGTTATGCACGTTTCTAGTTTAGAGCCTCCAACTGGAGCTTTCTTCCCTGTTTTGGGTTTGAATGCTTTTGAAGTATTAAATTTCATAATTTTCTTTGAGGTTGGGGGTGGAATAGGTGTGCCAGAATATACATTTTCCACTCTTAGATTACACAATTTTATTGGGGGCCTTGCCCCATACCCCCAAACATTAAATGCCAAAAGTTTGATACAAACATTTGATTTTATTTGATGTCCAATAATACACGAGAATGGACTTATTTCTGGTATGGATCTTCAAGGCTTTCTGTATAGGGGAGGATAGGCCTAGGCCTTTGCATGTCTCCCATCCCTGAGTAAACATAAAAAACTGATTTCTTACCTTGGATTATACAGACCTCAGACTAAATATATGTTCAATTAGAATGCATCAGAATGCATCATTTCAAGTCTTAACCCTCAAAGTTTGCCCCCCCCCCAGTGCTCTCAGAGCCTCTGGGACATGTTTCAACTCACCAGCTTTCACCAAGTCTTACCTATACTGTAGACCTATGGGTGTTCCGTACCTCCACAATATTGTGGAGGTACGGAACGCCCATAGGTATACAGTGTAAGTCTTACCCTTCCCCCCTCCCCCTGGACTATCCTGGATCCGTCACTGCTTCTTTTTATCAATTAATGCACCTGTCATGTCTCTGTTTCTGGGGCATTGGGGGATCAACCCATTGGACAAGAATCCAAGAATAAATTCCGAGAAAAAAAAAAATCTATATATCAATTGGTGAATCCTAGAGGAGGGGGCCATCCACAAATGATGTCAGGCTACCTTCAGCATTGCAAAATGGTTACATTTTTCATGACATAATTTATGGATGGCCCCGAGATGAAGATGGGGACTGCACATATCTCCAAGAAAAATGTCATGTCCCACCCCGAATTTGGCATAGTCTATGAGGTGTTACTTGTAAGGGGCGGGGGCTAGTCTTGGCAAACAGCCATGACTTTCCATGGGATAACGTCTGGGTGTGGGACCGCGTCTATGACTAGGTGTCCCAGAGGAGCAGTATGCTCACGTGAAATCGCGGAACTTTTACAAAAAGTGCCTCATCTTCCCAAGGCTCTCAAGGCCAAACCGAAAAAGATACAGGAATGGCAGACCCCATTTTGGGAAGGTCTGAGTCTCCCCCTAACACCAGTTACCACTGTATGAATGAGTTATAAGGTCATAAATGAGTGTGGTTTAAACGTCTAATTTCAGCAACTTCCTCATTTTGTCCCATGTTTTCCCCAGTGTAATTTTATGCTGTCTCTTATGTAGGGCTCTTGCAAAATCGCCATGGTAGATACATATGAAATGTCAGAATATTTGATCAAGTTATATTTCAAGCTTCATTTTGATATGGGGGACTATATCTTCATATTGCAGTAACAATAATAGAGAAACTTTAAAAACATAGTAGCTGTAAAAATAAAAGAAAGTCCCACACCTTACAGGGAAGCTTGAAGGGTCTAAAATCATCAGATCAAAACAGCTACATATTCCAATTGATGGTTAAAATGTGAGAGCCCACCAAATAGGGGTGTCACACAGTCCCTCCATAGAGTCTAGGCTATTTACCTGCTCCACTCAGTGTACATATCCTAGAGGAGAGAAAAAGAGCCTCATCTTCCCAAGGCCCTGGAAGCCAAATGGATATAGATACAGAAATGGTAGACCCCATTTGACAAAGGTCTACGTCTCCTTGGCCCAACACATAAAACTATTTTGTGGTTTTGTGGTCTTATGAGACCATAAATAGGTGTGTTTCATAGGGTTAATTTCATGAACTTCCACATTTTGTCCCATATTTGCCACCAGGTGGCCCCTAAGTCTGTATCATTACATATTGCCAATGATTGTCCAAAGAGATTATTATATAAGGTTCTCATGTTTTGAATTTCAAAGCAATCAGACATGTAGTTAAAATTACATGGCCTATCATAATGCATAGACTAACATAGATCTAAGACAAGGTTATCAGTCAGTGCATTTTAGTGATTTTGTCAAGTTCACACATCTGGCATTGGATAACTGCTGTGTAGATAGGTATCAAAAGAAGTTGAGCATTCTTCCATATGTTGGAGATATCATGCATGAAATACTTCACACCTGAACTGAACATTAATTGAGTTGTATAGACCTAAGTATGACAGAATGGCAATCTACACAAATTGTTAGATTGGAATTCTCGAATGACATTGCAGATTTGTTTCCTGACATTATAGCTATAATATTTTTTTTGCTTTAGGAGCATCCTGAAAATGCTCCAGTGGCTATGAGCAAAGAGTGTCAGTTTGGAGGCCAACCTTCACTCATGAAAAATTTCATCCTGTAGTAAGTTCCCAATGGATTTTAATGGGCCTTATACTGCTGCATTTCAAACCTATCAGGCTTTCATATTAATAAAATCTCAACTAGCTGTGTTAGGTGTCTAAAGAATATGTGGTATACCTACTATGAGGGGTATTAAGAAAACGATCAGATTCTTAATCTACCTGTTAAAAGAATTATGTGTTCTAGCAAAATTGGAGGGAACTCATAACTCTAAAGAAAATCTTCAGATTCTTCCTCTAAATTTGACTATTCTAGGGCATTTGGGCGGCAAATTGCTCCCAGAAATTTTTCATTTATCCTTCATTAATATGAGCAGAGAGAAGACTTTGTTCCATTCATTAACACTAACATTAGTGAATGGAGGGTTCCCCACTTTTTCTAATTGGAATATTTACTGAATCCTCTCGAGTTAGAAAGCACCGATGCGTCAGCTGTCCAGATCACCTATATCGATCATGAGATACCAAACATATTTGATACGTCCTGATGCAGTCAGAGTAGTGTGTTTCAAGTAAAAATCCGCCCGTTTATCACTTTGTGTTTTTCTTTGAGGTACATGGGAATGAACATGGGAACATTTAAGATGCAAAGCAAGACATACTGCCTGCAATATAATCACCTACATATCATTGACAATCGAAGAGAGGCATTTATTTTTTGTGTTTGGTCGTGGGGGGGGGGGGAGTTAGTAATAGGTGTTTAATGCCATTTCGACAGCTAAGGTCATATTCATGGCAAGAACGACATTACACAATTTCACAGAGGAATGTGTCGGTGCCCGCGCATATGTGCACCACACACATCCGAGGGGATAGGAAAGATGAGATATAGACCCTTTTAAGTGGGCTAGGGAAGCCCTGGGGGGGGGGGAAGAGTTTCATCTATCTAACTACATGTACACCCAGCTGATACAATGAATGGTCTGTGCTCCCATACCACGCCCAAGACTAGGCAGGGTTAGCCTGTACCAAGCCTAGAACCCTGTGTATTGGCCACTAGCTGGTCTGGACATGGTTCCGGCAACAAACACTGATAAGAATCATAAGATGGGACCAGCATATCCCTGGGTGTTAACCAGGGACAAAGTACCCAATTCGAAATTCAAAATGGCCTAGGTCTCCATACTGAATCCCATAGGCAATGCCCAGGGTTTACTTTTTTTTCTAGAAACCGAATTAGAGGTGTAACGAACTCAAATTTACTATAGTGTTGGGAGAATGAAAGTGACCCCTCCCCTTTCTACCGGAACGGTTACAACTTGTCTAGAAACGTCTAAAGGTGATGTTTGAAATGTTATGAGGTTAACGGACATGTTAAAAAGAAGAGAGAATGAGTTAAAAGTGCCGTGGCTACGTTTATCTATTTTTTTTATTTCAATTTACAGGTTTTGCAGGTATGTACAAGCAAAAAGATGCAATAATATACGGACATTCATGGACTAAAACTCATGGATACTCCATTCCAAAACTATGTCCACACAATCAATATAAATTCTATCTATCTATTATATTCTTTATTATTTCTTCTTCTTTATTTCAATGTGTTTTTGAAAAGACACTCAAATATGAATCATCCTCTGTCAAGAATCGTTTTAGATCAAATCAGATTTCGGTTATGTGTATAACTTATAAGCACCAAATGGGCACAAATTCCTTTCAACAGTAACATGCTTAATGCCAAGGACAATGCATTTATAACATAAGGAGAACATATGATACACTTTACAATTCAATCACAGTTTTACCTAACAATCAGGAGCAATCTACAGCTCTTTACGTGGATTTGGATAAATAATAGTGTCTAGCATTAAAATTAGTGCATAAACATAACAAAGGACATTCTTAGGATGACAAATACTTGGACAGCTCTCATGTTATCATTACATATTACCTTGGCAAAAACCCCTCGACCCGTTATACTGGGAATGTCTACAAGCCACTCGACACACTCGTCCGTGGCCAATAAACAGAAAAAGTAACAAAAGCATTGTCACAAAATCACTCCTCTGTGGCCTACCATAACTAGACAACTATTGGCAGGTTTTCGTTATACACTAAGTCTTGTAGCCTTGACTAAAGATGACAATCATTATATCTGTAGTATTTAATTCTGTCTCATTTTTTCTCTCTCATATCCAAACAGCCATTTTGACCAATCAATCAGTGCCCTCCGCCCTGTCCTGTCGTACATTACTTACATAGTTTACCGTAAATTCTATTGTATAAGCCACGGCGTATACCAGAATCCAAATCAGAAATAGGCTTATAGGATTAGCCCAAAGTGTGGGTGCGGCTTATACGAGGGTATTTAGCACTATGGAACAGTACTAAACTACCAAATTTCAGGACTCAGAGGCAGCTCATAACATTCTCCTAAAGTCAGGGGGTGGCTTATACGAGGGAATTTACGGTAATAGCTAACTTACGAGATCTCGCATGGAGAGGATTGTATTTAAGAGATTGATTTAGAATATGTCTAATTTTTGATATAACGATGATTTGTATTGTGAGTTAAAAGTACACCAAATGTGTAATAGCCGATCGGTCCATACTGTAGGCTTAAATAGGCTGATATAACGATGTTCACAAAGCTATTTTCGCGGCCCAGGCTGTCTCTATACTGGTGCACAAGGGAGTGTGTGTATGGCTTGGGGGGGGGCACTATATTTTAATGATGATGAGCCTACAGGTGTATTAGAATAACTTGGACAATGTGCACGGCATCAGGACTGGGTGCAGGTTGGAGAGGTACCGGTATTAGATAATACTATATGCGGACATATATATAATATATATATATATATATATATATATATATATATATATATATATATATATATATATATATATATATATACATATATATCCACCCCAGAGCGACCTGACAATTCACTACAGGTACTTGGAGGCGTCTAGGACTGGTTTAGAAGCTTGCACATGTCCTCAGGCTTGATGGTTAACAATATATGTATTTAGTACTGTCGCTATTCCATTAATAAAAAAAGAATTGCCACACTGACTACTAGTCCAATAGTAGCTGATCTATAGTATATAGAGAGTAGTGGTTTTTGTGACGACGATCATACCGACGAAGGGTACTATCTGGGTAGAAGTAAATAGCCGAGCAGGCATAAATGCCTCTCGGCTAACGAGCAGGCGTAAATGCCTCTCGGCTAATAATCAGAACACCTCTTAGGGTTATTTACAACTACATTTACAAAGTTTCCACCATTCTAATACAACATTCAAATATAAAACCAGCTTATGGCGGTAGTTAAGGACACCAGTGAAAAATAACATTACACAAACTGGTTAAAATGACTTTTTCATGTCTACTCTTTTTGCATCAAAGAAAATGGAAGCACCATTCTAGCATTGTACATATGGCATCGTCAGAAGTCATAAATAGGTGTCATTGCATTGCGATTGGGCCTACTAGTCTAATGTTTCACTTTTATACAAAAAGAAAATTGTTTTATTTTCAATTGTACTTATCACTCGAGTTTTAGAAATAGAAAAGATAATATCGATAAATAAAATTCCTAGAAAATTCGGAAATCATCCTACTTTTCCCAATTTCCAGTAGGAAATGCTTACAAAAATTTGGAATTCCTAAAAAAGACTGGAAGAGTGGCATCTCTGCATCAAACAAGCATATGTATTGTGCCTATTATAAATGTCGATGTAATAAGCTTAAGCTTTTAAGTCGCTCCATACACAAATCACATCCTGCTATTCGCTTTATGATAGACATCATTAACTGCTGAGTCGTGGTCCATATATCATATTCAATTCATTCTCAACTTAAGAGCATTGCGAAATTGGCGAAAGACTTACAAGTCAGACGAAACATGTAAATTTGTTGACAAGAAAGAGGCCAATGCAAATCGGCAAATTGAAACCACCGCCCAAGACCACTGTTCCCGTTAAAAGAAACACAATCGACAAGGAGTTGTGCTGAATATGAATACATATAAAATGCTGATTACGGGGCACTTTAATCGAGTCCTTTAAAATCCACCTTTTATCCAAAACTCATACTTTTAGAATAACTCAACATAGGCATTTCCCCATACTTCTAATATAATCACCCACAAGTATCAACAACGGTGGAAAAATTAGCATTGACTGGCCATTATAACTTACAAAGATACATGTCATTGGAGAAGCACAGAAGCCCATAGTAGGAGCTACATCTCTGACATGAGTGCCCGTGGTTGCTGTTGTCCCAGGGGGAGGTTTAAGTCAGGGTGTGTCTCTTTATTCTTACTGAGGGTACATCCAAATTCCTCCATGAAGGCTTGGAGGAACCGCCGTGCTGCGTCTTCATTTGTAATGAATTCTCCGACCTCCTGAGTGAGCGAAGTAACCTCTTTACCCTCCAGGCCACACGGCACGATGTGTTTAAACCAGGAGAGGTTGTTGTTACAGTTGAGCGCCAAGCCATGGGTGGTGATGTGCCGCCGGCCATGCACACCTACAAAAGGTACATCGACTCTCAGATTATAATGCTTCAAAGATTAAACACAGGTTCCCTAACTTCCTGGACAGGTTTATAGTTATTCTCCTATTGTGGCTTGAAATGTATAAGGATGTTTCTTGGCAGAGTAGTATTTATATCGATCGTTGCCTTATTGTAAGTGTGTTATATTTATTATATGTCAGTACTCATATCTGATAAGAAACACGATTAAACTAAATAGATAATAACTGATGTATTGAACACAAATGAATATAATCAGTTACCTCAACTAGAACATCAGTCCAGTCCATAATATTTATCACATTACGTTAATGTGAACAGGCATGTAGAAAGGCCATGATTTGTGAGATAAACTAACATAGCAATAGTATAAACTCACCCATAGCACAGATCTTCCTGTTCTCCACCCATACCCCAGTGTCTGACGTTGTAGTTGCATCCACACCGTAATACTGACATGTCTTGATGACTGCCTTCTGTAGCCGACAGATATATTCACGCATGCCCACCTCAAAGTGCTTCAGGTTGAGAACTGGGTAGACGATCAACTGTCCAGGACCATGGAAGGTGATGAGGCCACCACGGTTAGTCCGAACGAAGTCTGCACCTAACGCTGTAAGCCGCGCTTCCTCCGTCTCTGAGTAAACGCCGGGCCGATTCCCAACTGTATAGACAGGCTCATGATCACCATAGAGGATAATGTCTTTGGCTGGTAGGTGCTCATGGTTAATGCCACCAAGAGCATCCAAGTGTCGCTTTGCATAGTGGTTCTGGACTTCCATAGCTTTTCTGTAACGCAACCTGCAGAAGTTGAGGACGTTCACAGAGCGGCGGGCGGCCTCCATGGCTGCTGCTTCTCCGTTAGCTCCCCCCTATAATATAAAACAATAGACTTGTTTAGTTAAAGCTTTTCATGACTGACAACACTATATATATTACGGTTGCCCCTCCCCCTTCCCCACTCTTTGCAGCTTTCGGACCACATAAGTTTCTTACTCATGTTGTAAAGGTACTTGATATATGGTTTCTTGTGCAATTAAATATATTTTTTCCAAAGAAAAGAAAAAAAAGGGTTTGTGCCAGAACCCTCAAAATATCCAATAACGTACATGTGCTAACAAAATGAAGAGCACCCCCTTCAAATCCGCCCCCACCTGTTTAGGGTGTGGTTAAAATATTATCACTCTCTAACTCACAGTCACACATAGCTACTATTCGTTGAGACGAAAAGTCCGGTAACTATGGCAATGCTCCAACATCAGCGCTCACGGTGCCAAGGACACTTTGAAGGCATTAGGGGAAATCTACATTGGCTCCCTGTGTATATTTCAATTACTTATTACGGCCATTTTGTAGCTTGAAAACTCTAATTACTTCATGGGTATGCATCATCTTTATGACTATGTTCTACTGCTGTGATGGGAAGACTGATAGTGTACGGGTAATAAATCTTGAGAATTTGGACATTGAATGGTGCACGCAGTACTGAAACATAAAAATCTGACCCCGGGGAAATGGCGTGGGCCGTTCGCACATGACTCATTACCTTGGCGACTTGCTACATTCCATGGTAACTTGGTTGCCATCTGCATGAATGAGCCCTCTTGACGGGGGGGGGGGCATAAAAAATTTACCCTCTTTTAAGCAGAAAGGTCCGCGTGCTACTATAGATCAAAGAGGGGCCGAGGAATTCTGTGCACCTCCTACCTGGGGGGGGCACAGAAAATTTTGACTGCCCTCGCGAGGGGAAAGGGCCGTAAAATTTTTTCGTGTGTCCGCACAAAAACCCACTACCCCCCCCCATTGATAAATCATAACCACTCGCTTAGTCAAGATTTAAGAAGGCTTTATTGACTAATGTAAGGATACATTCATGTCAGCACCAGATACAGTGTTTTTATATATGACAAAATACAATTCATCACAGCAGGCTTGCTTGATGACTTGCAGTAGGGGTTTACCAATAAAATCTGAGAAAGTTTTCTGTTATTGTTATGGTTTTTGTAGTAGTCCACATACTTAAGGTATTCCCCTTCAAAACTTTCCCTGACATTTTGTATCGATGGTACAGAACAAAACATCTTGTGTCACATTGCAGTGTGAACAGATAGAATCCATTGGTTTCTTCCCTCTGTAGCTTCTTGACAAGGTATCAAGGGTACAGTTGCCGTAGCGAAAACATGCCAAAATTTTTCTTGGGATTCCCCCGAACTATTTTACACCAATGGGAAGCTGGTGTAGAGGTACACTTTACTAAACCATAGGAGTTGGGTACCGTCTGACGTGGCGGGTGAGTCGAGTCGTCGGACGTTCCTCAGGTTCCGGATAGGTGGCAGCACCGATCCGGGTCTGTGGGGACATCTGACGACGAACACCTGGGTCCGTATATAAAGCCCAGGGCTCAGCCGCTACGTCAGAGGCCCTTCTGGCCTCCACACTATGTAAACCACTGTCTTTTAATATTAGCTGCCTCTTTGATATCATTCGGCAGCCGTGAGTGTGCATTAAGTAATAAACCTAACCGTTGGCATAAACTTGGAATACTGTCTTACTCTTTCTTTCCGAATCGTAAGACCCGAACCCCCCAGGTCCGTAAGGCCACAAACCCTTACACTGGTGCCGTGACCAGTTAATTCTGGTGTATAGCCCGGACGTTATAACGTCCGAACGGCTAGTACATGGGTTAGACACCCTTAGGGAAGCTAACCCAGCAGGGCAATCACTTGCCCAAGAGAATGGAAATGGATCGCTAATGCTCCAAGCCCATTCGGACTCACAAGATGCAGAATCAGCATCCTGGAGAGATCCCGGACCCCACTATAATGATAGTGAAGAGAATCTGCCAGACTCTGTACGACGCGAACAGTCCATACAGAGACATAGTAACTTAATAGGCCAGCATTCAATTGTTGACGAATTATGTGATTCGATGTTCGAAGTCGGTGGTAGTACTAACCCAGAACATCCGGCACCAATGCGAAAAAGGGTAACATTCGGAGAACTACCTTATAGGTTACCCAGGCCCGAATTACCAATATTAGATTATAGCGCTATAGATGGCGACTTAACCTATGCGGTACCGGAAGGTGAAGAATTAAAACGACCGGATGTCCTGTTGTTGAATGAAACTTATGTAACTTTGAACGAGAATTTAAATACCTTGGTCAAAGCTAAGGATGAAGTATTGCATGAAAAACTTCAAATGGAAGAGGACCTAACTGGCATGCGAAAGGAATTCGAAGCCAGAAGGAGCGAGTACATGAAAGAACTCGAGAGTGAAGAACTAAAACTTCAATCTATGAGAGAATCATTCAATAAAGAATATGATAATAGGCACATTCGTATCCAAACATACATAGATACGAACGACCAACTAAACCTTGATAAGACAAAATTCGAATCCGAAATTCGCCATTATCAGGAGGAGTTGGATAAATTGAAACTTCAGTGCAGTAAACAAGCTGAAGACAATGAAACCATCCGGGTAGGCATCATAGCTTACAACAAACAACTGGAGGAGGATAGACAGAAACTCACGAATGAGCTTCAGGAATTGCAGGCCACTGCAATAACTCTAGATAAATATGTAGAAGCAGCCCAGTTAACTATAGGTAATATAGACCCAGCTGTGGTATCTACAATGTTGGGAAAGACATCTAAAGATGCAACCCCAATTAGATACAGCCCATTCGTTGATGATGGGGCTGACAAGAATGTGGTATCCGGAATCTATAAGAAACCGGATAACGCTGCAGTAAATGGAACCGCATCTAAACCAGTAGTTTCAATGCTGGATACGATAGGACCAGCACCACCCATACCAGATTTGAGTCACAAAATCAAAGCGACTCAGGATGGTGCTACAGGGAATAATAATAATTCACCCGTGGCACAACCAAGAGCACCCGGACCAATGAGACATATGTTGACACCACCTTCATATTTCCCCCAACCCGGCCACAGTACACCAGCAGTACCAAGATTACCGAATCCACCCCCAGGTTCTGGTAATGGTCCTACTGATGGACGTTTTCCGAGACCAAATCCGCCACAAAACAATATCAACGGCGGTACGTACCAACCGAGAACATCTTCCTATGGATATAGAAATAATTATAATCCATCGGGAAGTGGCAATTATCAGAATGGTAATAGCTATAACCAGGGATGGAACCAAAATGATTCTTACCCTAGACACGCTTCTTCTGGAAACACCGGTCACAATAGTGGATGGCCTGGTGGTTCATCTGGAGGCTATAATAATAATGGTCCACCAGGAGGAAACCCTCCAGGCGGCCCAGGAGGATCCGGGTTCGGAGGATCAGGATCAGGAGGAGATGGCAGGAAACCTAACAGGAGAACTTCTATGCCTGCAGGGATGCAAACCATCTTTGATAGAAGCCAATGTATACAAAACCTTGGCATTGACTGCTACCGAAAGGGAGCAGACGGCATGGAAGTCATGAACTGGAGCATGCGAGAAGCAGATAGACTACGCAGATGTAATAATCCGGCACGTAGGCAGGCACGGATACCCCCTCCATATGATTCTAATGATCCATGGAAGGACAGGTATCAAGCTTTTGTTGACGAAGTCAATTGTAGTGGCTGGACAAAAGAAGAAGCTCTGCCATATTTGATTTGTTGGTTAAATAAAGGCGGAAAAGTAGCTCTCAACCAATGGAGAGCAGCTTACGGAATATATGGTACCTATGATCAATTGGTCGAATGTGCCGCATACCTTTTCGGATCAATCGTTAGGGAAGATCCGTGGGTAAGCTTTAAGAAGAGGACACAAAAACCTAAAGAATCACACAAAGTCTTTGGTTTGGAGCTACAGGACTTGCTTTCGAAAGCACGTCCAAATTGGGCTCATGATGATGATTGTTATCTACAAGAATTGTTTATACAATTCTACAGTGGATTGCGTGATCCGGATCACAAGCAAGTGGTCTGGGACTCTTGGAAAGATGACACTTCCTTCAGTGATCTGTTCATAGCAATCGATGGACATGACATGAAGAAACGTCTGGTAGGTCTCGGACCTAATCCAATAAGAGCAGCTCCATTCCAATACGGAGGTACACCTGCTCCGGTATACGATACTTCCCAATTAGCTCCGGTTGAATCGAATGAAGTTGATGAGCAAGATGAATATGTCTCCGATGAAAACGGAGATTATATTGGTTCAGTGCATGTAGCTGGAAAGTATTACCGACAAAAGCGGTATAGGAAAGTACATTCGAGAGGGAGAGGAGGATCAGTTGCTGGTAAAACAGCTTCCGGATCAACTCAACCTGGCAGTGTAGCCTCTACGGCGAACCCAACTGTAGCAGCCACTGTTGCTCCGACTAACATGATGGAAACATTATTAGCCGGATTAACAGAAGCTCTAAAGAGACCGAGAGTTGACAAATCTCAGAGGAGATGTTTCAGATGCCAGAAACTGGGGCATTATGCTCCAGAATGTATGGCTGAAAAACCTGTCCCTCGTAGACAGGAGAGTGTCTCTGGAGTAAGTACAGAGGAAAACTAAGGAGGGGTCTCCCGAGGGGCAAAGAAGGGGATCCCAGTGACAAATCTTGCCATGATATCACCATCCGTGATGATAGTTCACATGAAGTAACAAGATCGCCTAACACCGAGGTGGTTGTAGACACCCGGAAGGTTAGGGAAGCTGATATAACAGGTGCTATGGGAGCACAGGGGAAACCCAATATCAGTAACGAGGCAGGCGGCTATTCGTTAGCCAAGGTCTGTGGTGCCCACCTGCCCCCGGGTCATCCTTGTCTGGAATTCTTAAAAGGATGTGGATTGACTCCTGGTGTGAAAAATGACGTTCCGATTGTCACGGACATGCCCTCTGTTCTAAACGGAAGGCGGTGGTATGTTTGCCTTACTGTTAACGGAAGGTCTGCCGAATTCCTTGTGGATACGGGAGCTAGCCACTCTTGTATCTCCAGGGGGTTCTACGACCTTATACCGGATGAACATGATACTCTCAAATCGGGAGGAAGTGCTCAGACGGCCGACGGCAGTACCTTGCAAACGTATGGTAGAACTTGTGTGAGACTACAGTTAGATGGTATACATGACTATGTCATGAGCGCCACCGTTGCGGATATAGCAGATGAGGGGATACTCGGGTTGGATTTCGCATCCCTGTATGGTGCTGTATTGGAACCCCAAACAGGAGTGTTGAGTGTGAGATACCCGTACCCCGTGAAGGTTAGATGTGCACTGAGACAAGTGAGCAGTATGGCTAGTGTGGCACACACTGTGCGAATCCCTCCGGGAGTAGCCTGTGATGTGCTTGTAAGAAGTGATCCTGCAATGCGTAACAAACCTGCAGTGATAGAACCGGATGTAGTTACTTTGTCAGGTATTGGATTAAATTCTGTAGACACGATAGTAGCGAATGCATCCTGGTCGGTAGTACCTGTCTCCAATACTGGAAACACTACTATCTACTTGAAAAAGGGACAAGTTTTTGGAAACGTGACCCTTTCGGAAACTGTAACGGATAGTAAGCTAAGCTTACAGAAGGTAACAGGAGATGATGAAATTTCGAAAGACTTACTTAAGTTGTATGAAGAAACTTCATTAGAAGATCCGGAACACCGGAAAGAGTTCTATGATATGCTCTGTCAGTATCATACTGCCTTTGCCAAACCTGGTGAAAAACTAGGTACGACAAATAAGGTATTACATAAAATAGATACTGGGGATGCCGAACCCTTTAAGATACCGTATAGACGGTTACCCTTAGCAAAAAAGAGAGTAGCTGAGGATGAAATAAATAAGATGTTGGAACAGGATGTAATAGTCCCTTCCAATAGTCCATGGAGTAGTCCTGTGTGTATGGTAACAAAAAAAAGACGGTACTATCCGTTTCTGCATAGACTACAGGAAGTTGAATGGAATAACGAAAAAGAATTCGTATCCATTACCGAGAATAGATGAAACCATTGACTCCTTAGGAGGAAACAGTTGGTTTTGTACCCTAGACTTGCAATCAGGCTATTGGCAAGTGGGAATGAACCCTTCAGATATGGAGAAAACTGCATTTTCAAGTCATATTGGATTATTCCAATATAATGTAATGCCGTTTGGATTGTGCAATGCACCTGCAACATTTGAAGCAATGATGGAAACAATTCTAAGTGATTTATTGTGGAAAAGATGTCTTGTATATCTAGACGATGTCATTGTCTTCGGAAAAACATTCGAAGAATGTTCTAATAACCTAAAAATGGTACTAGAACGTATTATTTCAAATGGTCTCAAATTGAAACCTAAGAAATGCCACATGTTTAGAAAGTCCATAAATTATTTGGGCCGCATCATCAGTGATGAAGGAATAAAGGCTGATCCGGAAAAAATCGAATCAGTTACGAATTGGAATAGACCTAAAACACCCAAAGAAGTGAGGTCCTTTTTAGGATTCTGTTCCTATTACAGGGAATTTATTCCGAATTATTCTAGAGTTAGTTACCCATTACAAGCAATAGCTAACTGGACTCCAGGAAGTACCAAGGAAAAATTTCCTTGGACGCATGAACAGGAAACCGCTTTCCAAAAGCTAAAAGACCTGTTCACGAGTACTCCCGTATTGCAATATCCGAATGAGACGGATCATTTCATACTGGATACTGATGCTAGTAATGATAGCATTGGTGCAGCTCTCTCGCAAGTCCAAAATGGGAGAGAAGTGCCAATTGCCTTTGCCAGCAATACACTGAGCAAGACCCAGCGCAATTACTGCACAACCAAAAGAGAGTTGTTAGCAGTAGTCGTATATACCAAGAAGTTCAAACATTTTCTATGGGGAACGAACTTTACTTTGCGTACGGATCATTCCTCTTTAAGGTGGCTACTGAACTTCCGAGATGCTGAAGGCATGTTAGGCCGATGGCTAGCCCATTTATCCGAATATGGGCTTGAACATCAACAGATTCAGCATAGACCCGGAGTTAAGCATTTAAATGCTGATGCTTTGTCTCGAATACCAATCCGGAAATGTGATAATCCGGATTGTACTGATTGTGGAGCTCATAAGGCAGTGTTAGCAGGGATTCGAAGACCATTCGTACCCCTAGTTGCCAGTATACTGGATTGGTCTATGGATCACATACGACATTTCCAGGAAGCTGACTCGATAACTGCACAGCTACTGCAATTAGTACCAAAGGGTATACGTCCAGTTAGACCAGAGGTCTCTCTGGAAAATCGAGAAATGAGAAGGTTTCTTGCTCAATGGACCGAGCTTGAAGTCCGGAAAGGCGTGTTATACCGTTGGAAGCCATGTAATAATGGTGGTAGAATCATGCAAGTGGTGATACCACATGCCATGAGACATGACATTATGTACTTCTGTCATGGACATCGGAGCAGTGGTCATTTCGGAAGGAAACGCTCGCTAGCACGACTTTCCAAGAAATACTATTGGCCTGGCATGACACGGGACTTGCAAAGATGGGTAACCACCTGTCCGGATTGTTGTAAAAACAAACCCGGACCCGGGATGGGCAAACTTCCCCTATCCCAAGAACTTTTCGGAGTTAGATTCGCAAGAATCGGGGTAGATATTATTAGTGGATTTAATACAACCGCTAATGATAATACCTGTATGATGGTAGTGTGTGATTATTATACGAAATACACTAAAGTATTTCCACTACCGGACCACAAAGCAATTACTTGTGCCGAAGCTTTTGTAAAAGGTTGGGTACTAAGCTTCGGTGTACCATTAATGTTACACAGTGACCAAGGCAGAGAATTCGAATCAAATCTCTGGCAGGGTATGTGCGAGTACTTGGCTATTTGCAAGACTAGAACCAATCCGTATAGACCACAAAGCGACGGATTGGTGGAAAGGTTCAATAGAACCCTCATCCAAGTCCTAAAGTCACTCGTTAATGAACATATGGATGACTGGGATGAGCAATGTCATTTTGTGACACATGCTTATAATAGTACAGTACATTCAAGTACAAATTGTTCTCCGAACCTTTTAGTATTCGGAGAAGATTTGATAATGCCTGCTGACCTAGTTTTTGGAGTCGTAGGAATGGACCCTGAACTACCTTGCCATGTAGTTTTTGTGGAATGTTTAAGAGACAGATTTAGAAAAGCATATGAGTCTGTCCGAATTGATTTGGAGAAAAGTGCCAAATGGCAGAAAGTAGGATACGATACCGATCTAAAACATCGGAAATTCCAATCCGGAGACAGAGTCCTTAGATTACATGAACCACTTAGACACATAAAATTAGCGTCTAATTGGGACGGTCCCTTTACTATAACACAAATTATCAGTGATTGTACCGTAATTATTAAATCTGACCTTGGTCGACTCTATAAGTCAAATGTGGCTAGATTAAGGAGATGGTCTGGGAGGGGGACCTCCACAGAAATGTATGGTGAAGGTTCCGAAAGGATCCTGAATCAGAATCGCATAATAGACCAGGTAAAGAACACTACAGTGAAGCGTGGTCAGGGTAGACCCAAAAAGTGTTCCGAATCAGTGACACCCACGCCAACACCGATTAAGCGTGGGGGAGTTAAAAAAGTCTCGGCAGGTGAAGACAAAAAGAAGAGGAAAGGTGTTTCTAAGGCTAAGAAGCACCTAGAGAAAGCTCTTCAGACTGTCAGGTCCGATAAAGAACTATCCGAGAAGGGGAGATACGTTCGCCGCAGCCCCCGAATTGCCCAGAGGACTGCAGTGACCTAACCTGTATACACAACGAGTGTAATGTTTACATTTAGAGGAACGGATGACAACTGACCCTAAAGGCTTATTTGTCGCCCCCGCATGATGTACCAATGGGTAGTGGACGGATAATCCGGTGGATTTGCTTAAGCTTTCCATAATCTCCACTTAAATCCCCAGTCGAGTCATCGGAGTGAGCGATAATTACCTAAAAACAATCAGTTTGTTGATGTACCGCCTGTAGCACGTGCGTTTCCGCATGACGTCACCGTGTCCAGTCTCGGCTGACCTCTCGTGACCTCGCGGACCGCGGGGAAATGACGTCACGAAAGCTGGCCTGTCGCCATATTTGTTTTCGGTAACGTCCAAGACGGTCGAGCTCGCTCCCTTCTTGGATTTTACCGGCTAAGCAAACCACCCGCCGCTCCTCCAGAGTCTGTCTCCTGGTAGACAGACTCCGTTTGTGCCGGCCCCGGCGCCGTAAAAGCCGGAAAAAGGAGTAGTTTACTCCCGTGGTCGATTCCCCAGTCATGGCTGAGGAATCCGTAGCTGCAGCCAAGCTATCCGGTGACCCGGATAAGCTGACTCCGTCCGCAGAAGCTTTTCCGGAAGCTTTGTCGCCTGTTACACAGGAAGAGAGCGAGATGATGGACGTGGAGGAACCCACGGATCGCTCGTTCGAGGAGAAGCTGGCTTCATTCTCACTCAATGAGCCAGAGAAACTGCTATCTCCACTCCCAGCAGAGGGATCCGGAGCGACTGCGAGTGCTGAACCCGCAGCGACAGAGTCCGAAACTACCCAAGTTGACGGACAGAAGGATGAGTGGAAGCCAGCAGTGGCGGAGCCTTTTCCAGCTAGTTATGATGGTCGCTACCTGTATGTCCACCCGGAACTGCAGGCACAAGTGACCTACGCGGACGGGACACCAGTCAGGATGGACCCGAAAGTCAGGATAGCTATCGAGGGCGTCATGGCTCCCGAACAGCTGACCAGGATGCCTCCCGAGTGGCTTCGAGACTGGCCGTGGTTCCAACGGGGACTTATGGTGGACGCCGGTTTCCGTGAAACCGTGTACGCAGCTAACCGAGCCTTCGAGCTCGGAGCGTATCCGAAGCCTGACAAGTCCCTGTGGAACGTCAAGGCTACGAACATTAACTGGGTAGGCTGTGTCTGGGATACCGATGGCCAGACCTACCCACGCCCTAGTGCTATCTGGACGCCGTGCCGGACCACTAAGGAATTCCGGGAGGCCGCTGCTAACTTCGAGCAGTGGGACGACGGTTACTACATAACCGAACAGGAATTGGTGGATGTCCAGAACAATTCACTAATCGGATTGGACCGAGCTGCAGCCCTTCGGACGGTTATTGTCCGCCGCATGACTGCCGAACAGGAGGCACAGGAAGAGGCTAAGAGGGCCGCGGAAGCACCCGCACCTCCTATCCCCGACCTGAAGCTTGCCACCAGAAGCTCCGCCAGTGCTACATCAGCTACCGGCAGCACTACTACTCCAGTAGAAGCCACGACCTCCAGCACATCCGGAACCCAGGAACCGGAGGAAGACTGGAAGGTCAGTAAGAACCGACGATCCGCTGCTCGGAAGCTCAAGAATCTCCCGGATTCTGCGAGAGCCGAGCCGAAACCCAGCACCTCAACCACTGGTAGTACTGCCATGGAGGTTGAGTCGTCTGACGAGGAGTCGGTGCACGAATCCTCGGTTGAGTATGATGAGAAGGCCACTCCATCAACTCAAACCGAGGCCGAACGTTGGGCTAACGCCAAATCCGGATTCAAAACCCGGATCCCGACGTGTTTCTCCGACTGTGCGTACGGAGTTAAGAAGGACGGCTCTACCCTCTATGCCTGTCCAGACTCAATCAATAAGAACGATGAGTCGGATGATGAAGATTGGATGCGCCTTTCGGACGAGGACCCCAATCCGAGCAAAGCCTATCGAAAGATGTGGCTTATGCTAAACCACACCGAAGGGTATTACACTTATACCCAGAGGAGGAAGCTGCGTTGGGCTTTAGAGAAGTGGTACGGTGACGATCAAAAGTCCTGTCCCTTCTCTATCTGCCAGGATGCGAGTGATGTCTCGATCCGGACCTGGAGTACTCCAGCCCGGTTCCAAAGGCATCTGGTAGAGGCCCACTTCCACCATCACCCGGTTTACATTTGTGATCCGAGTTATGGTAAGAAGGGCAAGAAGTGTACTACGAAGGTGCAATACAACCGACGTAGTGATCTGGCTAGACACCAGAAGAAATGCCACGCAGAAGGTTTGGACGGGGCCCGGAAGCGCATTATGGAGCTTCATCAGGAACTCATGAAGGAGTTCGATAGCCTGAGCGAGGATGCTTGGTCTAAGATCCGACCAGGGGACCAAGTCCTCTGCGAAGTTCCGAAGACCAAGGATTCGAAACTCCGAGCAAAGATAGTCCTGACTCCTGGAAAGGGTAAACTGGACATGCACGAGTCTCTCTGGCAGAAATGCGAGGAATCCGGAAAGGATGCAAAGAGAGCTCGTGAAAGGAGCAGGAGAGACCAGAACCGTGGCGGCAACGGTAATGGTCAGAGCACGACAAAACCGAAGGTCAGAGCAGAGGACCGTTCCAGGTCCCCTCTGACAAGGCACCCCGCAGAACAGGCTCAGGGCACTCCGGTGTTCAAGAAGCCTGAACCTGCCGGATACGCTGGAGCCGTATCTAAACCTGGGAAAGTGAGTTCTCGAAACTTTCCGTCCTTAAACCAGGGACCTGGACCTGAGAGCCAGACCTTGGTGGTAGGAAAGGATGGTCGCCTTATGCCAAAGAAGACCACCGCATCTGCTGCCGCCGGATCTGCATCCGCTCCAGCCGCCCCACCAGTTACCTTTACCCAGGAGCAGTTAAACATGTACCTGCAAATGGGACTGAAACAGAATGTACCACCTGCCTTCTGTGTACCAACGACAGGTGTGTCCGGGAGTCCTAAACCCGGAAGTGGTCCACAGGCCGCCTCGACTCCTCCCAAGGCTGTCGCGGCACCTGAGAAACCGAAGGACGCCATTACCATTAAAACTGGTAATGCGGAAGTTTGGTTTGAGAAGTCTCGCCAAGGGGAGGCAGATGTCCAGAAGGCCATCTACACCCATTGGGAGAAGACCATTCGGGAGAAAGCGATCGAGTTTCATCAGGGTCTCCTAAACGAAACTCTGTTGTGTATGAAACAGGTGGGCGACGCTGAAAAGCAACGTCTCGAGACTCTCATCCGGGACGATGTAAAGGCCCAGGAGGAGGCTGCCTCAGCTGCTCAAGAAAAAGCAGCTATGGATGTACACGTGTTGGAAAAGCGTGTAAAGGAGGAGATCACTCGGAACACCAACCTGAACACTAAGTTCATGAGGGTGTTCGGAGTCGACTTGGACGAGTGGGACGGCACTCCCGAGTCGGCTTTAGCTCTTCTGAAGAAGAAGCATGCTAAGAAATCCGTTTAAAGCATGCTAGGGTTATTTCTTCCATAATTTTTTTTCCAACACCAAATGACCAGATATAGTCTTTGCGGAACCCTAAAGGTCTGCGGATGCTTTTACTAGTGCATGAACACCTATGCTATGTGTTCCGGGTTCCTTTGACCAGTCTATTATTCAGGTTGTATAACATTTATTACACCCTGAATAGCCTATTCGGATTTATAATTTCATCCATGAACAATCCGATAGTAGACTTGCTGCTGTGAGACGTATCCGGATGCCAGTTCCAGACTCCTGCTGTTACCCGTGCTAACCAATTACTAGGATGGACTTTACGATTTACCTCTACAACTCATCTGTACTCCCGAATGGACTTATATCTCTACTACTATTACTTCCGGATCAACCTATATCGGACTATTATTTTACTTATGTCAACTAAAACTTAAAAAGGATTACGTTCTCTACACAGTTGACACATCCGGACTAATATTCTACAAATCTACACCATTCGGATATACTATAAACTTTAGCACTACTAGAGGATTGTGGGTAGCTGCCCCAAATCAACTACCGTGTTCACTCAATATAAGGAAACTATAAACTTTAGCACGTCCATCCCGTGGTTAGCTGACCACACCTACCTACTAGTACCCGGAGGATACAGCAGAAGACTCCAGCAGCATTTATAATTCCTGTATATTGTATATAATGTCATATTTCTATTTTTCTATAATATTATATGTATGTACATATCCACTAGATACATATTATAATACGGGTACATAGACATTTCCTGATACGGATCTCTAATCACTATTAGTATTTATATTATAAGATCCGTTAAACTTTACCAGATAACACATATTATTGTCCTGCGAGACAAAATATATAATAAGTATAATGATCTGGTGCTATAAAGGTTATTAGGTACACGGTGATAATATATTATTATATTCATTACCACACCGTGATGTTTTTTTTCTTTTTTTTCAAGTGTATGTTATAAATAATCATATTCGTACTACTCACGGAATCCTTAACGGATTCGTATAATATTAATATACGACATGTCATTAGATAGTGATGTTACTATAACAGTCTTCTTTAAGACTACATATTCAAATGTGTTGTCAATGACTACAAACACACATACGGATGTTATTTTGTGATATGTTTTATTATCGACAGTTCCGTTGCATATAGCTGTCATCATCACATGTATACGATTCATATTACTTGTCTTATTAATTATACCTGAAATATAATACATTATTATGTGGTATAATAATTAAATAGACAGTTCCGTTTCACATAACTGTCTCTTCTTCAAGTAATTCGTATAATATTTCAACATCCTAATCGTTATATGTAACTAAATTTCACTATCGAATATATATATATGACATCTGGTTCACAATTTATTTAGTGCTAATGTTATACCTATGGTTGTACCTCTATTACTAAAGGTTTAGACATGTAGAAATGTTATCCTAGTAATATTATACGTATAACACCCTCCTAAATGTCTGGGGGAGTGGTGTAGAGGTACACTTTACTAAACCATAGGAGTTGGGTACCGTCTGACGTGGCGGGTGAGTCGAGTCGTCGGACGTTCCTCAGGTTCCGGATAGGTGGCAGCACCGATCCGGGTCTGTGGGGACATCTGACGACGAACACCTGGGTCCGTATATAAAGCCCAGGGCTCAGCCGCTACGTCAGAGGCCCTTCTGGCCTCCACACTATGTAAACCACTGTCTTTTAATATTAGCTGCCTCTTTGATATCATTCGGCAGCCGTGAGTGTGCATTAAGTAATAAACCTAACCGTTGGCATACACTTGGAATACTGTCTTACTCTTTCTTTCCGAATCGTAAGACCCGAACCCCCCAGGTCCGTAAGGCCACAAACCCTTACACTGGTAACATGAGTAATCTAATGCTGTCTGAATTATCTTTCTATGAGTAATAGAACAGAAGGTATGAGAGATTAAATGTGGAATTTCTATAATATTTTCTGTCAGTGGATTCCCAGCCGCTGTGGCACTTATCAGTCCCTGCACACTGTGCACAGGCTGCACTGGGACTCACATATTTTAGACCTTGTTTTACTTAATTTCAAATTAAATTTGATAAAATAATCATAGAGAGTAACCAATTACACCAGTGTATGCACAACAGTTTGGCGCCTGATGGGCTATATTTTGCATAAAAAGGAACTAAGATAAGTATTATAGATCATGTTGGAAAGTCAAAATTTTCTAAATGGCAGTGTGATGAGCTGACCTGAAATTCTTGGATATTTTACTCCACTCTCTTATAGTTATAGTCTTTAGCTTTGGGCTAATAGATAATTAATAGCTGATTAAAGATCCTAATAGTAGACATATAAGTCCCAAGACTCCAAATAAGCCAATGACATGCCACTTAGAACTCCTAATAAGGTGCATCATACTTATGTGTACATGTTTATACATTATAAATGTAGGTGGCCTTTAGTCGGTTAATTAAGGGCAGGCAGACGACCGGACACTCCCCAGGCATGTGTATAAACGCCTATTCATCCTCAAGGGCCAGAGTGATTTAGGTAATTGGACGCAATAACTCCTCCAAATATAATAAATCTACATGATTGGGGCTCCTAATATGGGAATCGCACGCATGTTAACGGTCCCGAGACTCCAAATAAACCAATGCCATGCCACTTAGAACCCCTAATATAATAAGGGGCATCATACTTATGTGTACATGTATATATATATATATATATATATATATATATATATATATATATATATATATATATATATGTTGTCCCTTAAGTTTTAAAAAGTTAGGAAAATGTTTAGTTTTGATATTTTCAGGTTTAATTCAAAACTCTTCTGAAATATATGCAATCTGTCCAGATATTTTCATTTTTATCTCTCTCTCTCTCTATGGTAACTGATCATGTCTTAAGGTTTCAATAGAGGTCTCAAATGTAAAAATTGACCAAGAATTAACAATAATATCAGCATTTTATATTTCAAGGTTTTATAGAAATTCCAGTGTCAGTCTGCGCACACCAGCACCAATTGAGAACTGATAAGATATCAGATCAATGGCAGGATCTAGAGTAAAATGACCCACAAATTCTGATTCCTTGGTTATTTTACCCTTGATACTGGCATATAACTAATTTGGATAGTGGAAAAAAGCCCTAAAATAGAAAATTATATTGCTTGGTTGGTTTACTATAGTGACAGATAGGGACTCGCGGAAATGGGTGCAGGGGTGTTATTCCTACAGTTGGTATCAATGCATAGTTTAGTGATATGACGTCTAATTGTGGGTGAGTGTATGTGACTCAGGTATTTGCATTCTTCATATGGCTCATTCAGATCGTCCTGGCATGTTTTATATAGTCATAGTATGACCACCTCCTTTGGGGACGTGAGGAGGCCGGGACAGGGTCTCTCTCGAACTGTGGGGCCATTCCCTCAGTTCAAGAGCAAGCCTGTAGAAAGCTTACAGTGTCAAGAAACAATCTCCTCTTGTGACTGAATTTCTTACTTCTTGTGTGCCAAAAAGTCACAATTGTTGATTTTGATACTGTTTTCCCATTTGGTAGATTTTGGGGTTCTCAAATTAATTGAAAATTAAATAATCCAGACTTATTTTGCTGTAGATAGTAGATCTCCAGTGCAGCTCTGCTCCGGCACAGTGCAAAAAAATGGCAGTTGGAGGTTTCAGTTGTGGTGCATACTTAAAAAAGGGTCTGGATTTCTTTATTTCCACTGATCTTGTTCAAAATAACTTGATAATCCACATTTATTGCGTCCAACTTGGCACAGTAAGTTATTGCGTCCAACTTGGCACAGTAAGTGAGTAACCGTGGTTAAAACAGACAGACTTGCTCCCCACCCCTACGCCTACGGGCGCAGTTATCGTGGGGGGGGGGGGGGGGCCTCTCGACCTACTGAGTCTGAGGCTACTCTGTCTAGTTTAATACTTTTATACAGTCACCAGCGCCTATGGCGCTGGGATTATGGGCAAAAACTTGAAAAAAAGCAGACATAACGCTATCAAACCTTGAAAAGACATAACAAAGATGCACAACTCATTTGATCGGTACATCCCGCTATAATCCTCACCACACTGACCACCCACTGCCCAGGAATCTGTTCATAGTATTATCCGGTGGAACAACCTGTCACCCCTCCTTAAGTGGGAATGCTTTACCCTGTGGCTCTACCCTGCCACCCGCCCCTATAAATAGTGAACTCCTCCACTCTCTCTCAGCATCCGCTCGGCGTCCCGACTCGGCGTCTCTGGTCGCCAGTCAGTTTATAAGTGTATATTAATTGTTAATCTGGTGCTGACATAAATGTAGACTCTATCCGTACATTAGTCAATAAAGCCTTCTTGAATCTTGAATCTATGGCAAGACCCTCCTGATCAATCAGAGCAGTAGACGAGAGAGAGGGCCGAAAAACATCAACAAACTCGGCCAAAAAAAGGCCACAAGCTTGGCCGAAAAATGTCAACAAAAACGGCCAATGAACGCCTACAGGGGGTGAAAATGCATTTAAAAACATTCTGTCAATTCAGAATCTCAACTTCATATCCCAATATCATAGAAAGAACTAAAAGTTTTGTAAAAGCCGCGGCTTATATGGGAGAGTTTACCCAAACATATGACGGGAGAATGGACCCTGAGACAGCCCCTCCAGTGTCTGCCATGGCATGGGTGCAGTAGGCTACTGACTTGCACGCTTGGCAAGCAGCAGGTTATGTATACACTCCTTAGTGCGTGCTGTTTGCAGCAGGTTCTGCCTATGAGGTGCGACTCAGTTGATACGGGGAGGTATATAGCAAGGGAGAGCTTGCTCCCGAGTGGTGCGAAATATGTGACGCGCACTGCAGCGCCCCCACCGGCCGCGAGAGTAACTGATGCAGCATTCCTTGGTAGGCTTAAAATGCGCACTCGCACGGCAGCAAAACGATGCAATTTTCGGAGGGAAGACTTACTTTTGTTATCTCAATCTTGTGCCATCTGTAATCAGCCTCATTTTGACTCCTTGCTGAAGCAAATCGGAGTATTTTGAGCGTATGAGGTGAAAAAACATGGGGCCCTATTTCTAGAGTAAATGGTGGGCTGACGTTCTCGGTAGTATAGTGTGTATCGGCAAAGCATTACTGTAGTAATGAGTTTTTGGCTCATTTGAGTAGTATAGTATGTATCGGCAAAATTCTAATAGCCTCAAAACATCATAATGTCAACTATGTCATGGAAATTAGGACAATCGTTTCATTTATGTTTCTGTGCACAAACCCACCAGCCCCCCCCCCCTTGTTAAAGTATGAGCACTGACAAAGTAGCACTATGGTTAGATATGACTTTAATTAAACTAGCCTCAGTAGTTTTATTGACAAAATATTAGTGCAAACCACTGTATTTTTGATTCAACTGACAGCCTGATCTGGACTGGCAAAAATAGAGGCAGTGCCCTTTTTGGCCCCAAGCCAGTCCCCAAAAATGGCACCGCCTGACCCGAACATCCACCCAACACTCCCCGTCTAACCCGAACATAACGAATTATTAACATGAACAAACAGTTTTTCTTATGGAAAACTGAATAAAAAAAGCCAATTTTTGAGCTAATATCTAAGGGCCCCGCCTACCTGCCCCTGTGTACGGCCATAGCCTGGTGTAGGGGAAGGGGGGGGGGGTGGAAAAGATCACAGGGGGTCACCTGTTGGGTTTTCGTGTGGATGTTCAGGTTAGACGGGGAGTGTTGGGTGGATGTTCGGGTCAGGCAGAGAGTGTTGGGTGAATGTTCGGGTTAGGCGGTGCCATTTTTGGGGACTGGCTTGGGGCCAAAAAGGCCACTGCCCCTTTTTTTGCCAGTCCAGATCAGGCTGTCAGTTGAATCAAAAATACAGTGGTTTGCACTAATATTTTGTCAATAAAACTACTGAGGCTAGTTTAATTAAAGTCATATCTAACCATAGTGCTACTTTGTCAGTACTCATACTTTAACAATGGGGGGGGGGGCCTGGTGGGTTTGTGCACAGAAACATAAATAAAACAATTGTCCTAATTTCCGTGACATTGTTGACATTATGATGTTTTGAGGCTATTAAAACTTTGCCGATACATACTATACTACTCAAATGAGCCAAAAACTCATTACTACAGCAATGCTTTGCCGATACACACTATACTACCAAGAACGTCAGCCCACCACGGCAGCTGCAGTCAGCAAAACACTGATCTAAACAGGTGGCAAAACAACAGATAACAGATGGGGTTCCACCTAATATGGATGGCCAGGAGTCTTGGTATGCAGACTCATTACAGTAAGTGAGTTGACATAGTGAAAACAAGTATTTGAAAGTGGTTTTGGGGAACTTTCTATGAGTGATGATTGATGTATTTAGGCAGTGACAGCCTAGGCCCTATGCCATAGTAGGCACTTGCATAAACCACTGCTGCGTCCGCGCTGTGTGTAGCGCCGTTACTGTTATCAAAACAACTTTCCATGCTGCTACATTACAAGCAGCAGATAATAGGGGCTGGAGGGCTTAATATTTGGGCTAGAATAAAAGTTAATATACCAAATTGAAGCTTAGAATTAGGCGATTACAATGAGAGGTGTATATTTGATGTCCATAGAATATTTCTGTATTGTCATAGTTTTTGAATTTATTTTTTATTTTAAAATGACTAAAATTAAGGAAAAAAAAAAGGTTCGCCAAAGTTCACCTACATAGTTCTGTTCCTACATATCCTAAGTATATTCCCTGCAAATTTCAAGTCTGAAGGAATAAGCCCAAAGAAGCCCCAGCCATAACAGTTTACCCTTGTCAATACAGCTTCAGTGCAGGCAACCTAGACCTAGACACTGGGACTATAGCATAGTATAGGGACTGAGCCATTCTATGGGCATAAGATAAAGTGTATATTATAGATATATTAACATCCCTTTGATGTTGTTTTAAAAGAAATGGTGCTAATGATGCCTTCACACCCACTCACACTTCTGAGGGGTGTGAACACATCTAAGAGAAATGCTCACTTTGATGCCTTCACACCCTCTCACACTTCTGAGGGGTGAAAAACACATCTAAGGGAAATGCTGTTATCTTTTACATTTGTTCTATTATGCTGTAGTGTATTAGTAAAGCATGTCTCCCCTTCGAATTCCGGGGGATTAATTATTGAGTGGCTCCTATGGAGCCCCTCTATTCAACATGGTAGTATCAAAATGAAAGCCGTACTATACTGGCCACAGTAATAATTGACCTTCTCTTCTAGGTCAAATTTATTCAGAAATGGACATATACTTCTAGGTCAAAGGTCAATGTACACAAACACATTGACTTTTGACAAAGACATTTATTAGTCCAGACCCTAGTAAAGAAGTTATCTACAATGTACCTTTCCCTGGTAATCCGCATTTCGACTTGCCCTATTTTAACTAGGTTGATCTATTTATGAGCTGACCTTATTTTACTAGGTCAAAGGTCAATACACACAAACTTGATAGGTATCAAAATATGTACCTCTTGCTGTTGGTGCTTCATGCAAAAATTCAGTGTTATATCTGCAATTTCCTATGAATTGCAAGAAAACAATGTGATTAATTAGGTCATGCATGGATTAATCAGGTCAAAGGTCAAATTTAAGGTCAAGACATATAACATGCATGAGAATTCTGATAAATGAGAATACATTAGGGAGCATACAGATTCTCATCTCAACTGGTCCATCGTGTTCAGGTACTTAGCTATGTTTTGGCTTCATAGCCTGACCTTGAAGGTCAAAGGTCAATTATAGGTTCATAGAGGTTGACCTTAATATCATATATTATCATTTATCAGTAGGATACATGTTAATTCTGATGGCAAGTACACAAATTATGAGAAACCTCTGGTAGTTATCATAGTTTAAACAAATTGACCTAGTTAATTAGGTCAAAGGTCAATCATAAGTAGGTCACAGGTCAAATTGACATAGAGGAACAAGGGCACAATATCTGAATAATATATACTGAAAATTTCATGCAAAAATATGAATTATTGACTGAGTTATGTTAAAAAAACTCTTTCCTCTGTCTATTCTGGCCCTATCTGGATTCCATTTTGATAACAGTCCTCTTATCAGCTTAACCATTGTGTCAATGGGGATCAAGTGCCCATCAATTTTGGAGCTTAGATTAAGATTACTCGGGAACTATATACAGTAGAAAGACAATCTAAACAGATCTGAAAAGCTGGCAATGAGTTCTACAGGACAGGGCCCATAATCAAATGTTTCAAACAATTAAAAAAATTTATGCAAGTCCCTAGGCTATGCACACTTGAACTGGACACAGCTTTGTACTGTCCAATGAAGTAGAAATAGGATACCATTGTTTCTGACTTTATTGCACAATAAATTCCTCATACAAAGGCACTGCTTACATGGAGAATAGCCTTAAAGGAGCTCTGAATCGGCTACGTCCGCCACAGTGCTAACGTCGGTGGACGTAGTTCCTTGATTCAGAGCGCCTTTAAGTTCATCCATGTTTTGGGTTGAATCCTACATTCACGTGTCGGTACGGTCGGTTGCTCTCCCAGCCGGTGGGGGCGCTACGGTGCGCGGCACACGAGAAAATCTACACTGGTGCGCTGCTCTAGTCTAGGCTAAGTGCTCGGGGAGCAGAGAAAGCACAGGCGAAGTCGGCGATCCCGTGAGGATATACGTCTACGGTTGACGTCACAGGAGGGAGGATAAATTTAAAAGACAGACTACACTACAGTGCCAGGGCTGTGGTGACGTTTTTGCTACGCAGAAAACCAAAATATGTCCCACATGCATGCAGTGCCAGGCTTCAATTAATTGAAGTTGGCAAGTCAGGGTGTTCAAAAACACATCAATTACAATCCTTCTGTAGTTGCACACATAATATACTCACATGCATCGTTTGAAAAATGAAAACAATACCTTTCTGACTTTGCTCAGCTAACGTCACCTTCTTTCTTCCGGATCCGGATGTATTACGCTGGAATTCTGGGTAATGGCGGTCACTCTTCTAGCATTGTCTTTTACTGGGCCCTCTTTGAGTCAATAGTGGGATTGCCAATTGTGACGCATGCGCGCTTGAAAAGGAATTCCGGTCGGCAACGTCAGAGCGTAAACAAACCGGCCAGAGCGTGCATGGACACATCGAGACATCAAGAAATTTCATCGTTTACAACAGGTAAATCTTATTCCAGATATATTTATTTGTGTCAGTTAAAGAAGCAAAACCCTTATCTACGAAATCATGTAATATTTTGGGCCTGTTAGGAAGTTTTGTGAGGCTGAGCAGTCTCACGCTTTTGACAGGTCGCGTGAGACCCCAGTCACTCTGTAAGTCGAGTAGACCCACTGTAACCATACTGTAAGGCCCCAGTCACTCTGTAAGTCGAGTAGACCCACTGTAACCATACTGTAAGGCCCAAGTCACTCTGTAAATCAATAGTCACTCTGTAAGTCAAGTAGACACACTGTAGCCATCCTGTAAGGCCCCAGTCACCCAGTAAATCAATAGTCACTCTGTAAGGCGAGTAGACCCACTGTAACCATCCTGTAAGGCCCCAGTCACCCAGTAAATCAATAGTCACTCTGTAAGTCGAGTAGACACACTGTAGCCATCCTGTAAGACCCCAGTCACTCTGTAAGTCGAGTAGATACATTGTTATCATCCTGTAAGGCTCCAGTCACTCTGTAAGTCGAGTAGACCCACTGTAACCATACTGTAAGGCCCCAGTCACTCTGTAAGTCGAGTAGACCCACTGTAACCATACTGTAAGGCCCCAGTCACTCTGTAAGTCGAGTAGACCCACTGTAACCATCCTGTAAGGCCCCAGTCACCCTGTAAGTCGAGTAGACACACTGTAGCCACCCTGTAAGTCCCCAGTCACCCTGTAAGTCCAGTAGACCCACTGTAACCAACCTGTAGGACCCCAGTCACCCAGTAAATCAATAGTCACTCTGTAAGTCGAGTAGACACACTGTAGCCATCCTGTAAGACCCCAGTCACTCTGTAAGTCGAGTAGACCCACTGTAACCATCCTGTAAGCCCCAAGTCACTCTGTAAATCAATAGTCACTCTGTAAGTCAAGTAGACACACTGTAGCCATCCTGTAAGGCCCCAGTCACCCAGTAAATCAATAGTCACTCTGTAAGTCGAGTAGACCCACTGTAACCATCCTGTAAGGCCCCAGTCACCCAGTAAATCAATAGTCACTCTGTAAGTCGAGTAGACACACTGTAGCCATCCTGTAAGGCCCCAGTCACCCTGTAAGTCGAGTAGACACACTGTAGCCACCCTGTAAGTCCCCAGTCACTCTGTAAGTCCAGTAGACCCACTGTAACCAACCTGTAAGACCCCAGTCACCCAGTAAATCAATAGTCACTCTGTAAGTCGAGTAGACACACTGTAGCCATCCTGTAAGACCCCAGTCACTCTGTAAGTCGAGTAGACCCACTGTAACCATCCTGTAAGGCCCCAGTCACCCTGTAAGTCGAGTAGACCCACTGTAACCATACTGTAAGACCCCAGTCACTCTAAGTCGAGTAGACCCACTGTAACCAACCTGTAAGACCCCAGTCACTTACTCCGTAGATGCTCTGAGGGAACCTCAGAGACCAAGTGTGTCTGTTGTAGTCTGTTTGGTCAGCCAGATTGGCTGAGTGCCCAGTTCTCACAGAAGTACTTACTGTCAGGTCCAATGCTTCCACCAACACTTCCCTCAATGTATATCCAAAGATTCACAATCCACAAAGCACTTGAAATACTTGTAATAATTAATAATCTTGGGGCATTTTCGCGTGCCCCGATCCGGTTAACCCGGTCGACTGGCTGTACCCATCGGGCATACACCACAGCTACACCCCGGATGTACCAGATCAAGTCACCCAGTCGCCCGGGTTGGGTCGCGCGAAAGTGGCCCAGGTGATTTTCAAATCTCCCTCCCCAACTCCAAATCATTGTCGGCCATCTTGAAGCCAGGTGTAGCCACCTAGTGCCAAAAAGACTACACTATCCTTGGTTGGTTAGCCCTATGTTTCAAGAGCAGTCTAACACAAGGTAGCAGCACAAGATGTTGACAATGGAGGCCATTGAGGTAGTGATATCTAAGCTCAAGATAAACATGTCAGATTTATTGGATATATCTCATGTTTCAGTCAATATAAGCTGATGTACATGAAAACTACATGTTTGTGAATAGGAGGAACAATTTCCAGTAACTGAAAGTGAGTACTTAGTTCAGACTAGCCATGTGTTTGTGCCACTATAGACTTGTATACATCTTGGATCCTGCCTGTGAGCAGGCAGGTATTTCGGCCTACAGTCACTCTGTAAGTCGAGTAGATACATTGTTATCATCCTGTAAGGCTCCAGTCACTCTGTAAGTCGAGTAGACCCACTGTAACCATCCTGTAAGGCCCCAGTCACCCAGTAAATCAATAGTCACTCTGTAAGTCGAGTAGACACACTGTAGCCATCCTGTAAGACCCCAGTCACTCTGTAAGTCGAGTAGATACATTGTTATCATCCTGTAAGGCTCCAGTCACTCTGTAAGTCGAGTAGACCCACTGTAACCATACTGTAAGGCCCCAGTCACTCTGTAAGTCGAGTAGACCCACTGTAACCATACTGTAAGGCCCCAGTCACTCTGTAAGTCGAGTAGACCCACTGTAACCATCCTGTAAGGCCCCAGTCACCCTGTAAGTCGAGTAGACCCACTGTAACCATCCTGTAAGACCCCAGTCACTCTGTAAGTAGAGTAGACCCACTGTAATCATCATGTAAATCAATATTCACTCTGTAAGTCGAGTAGACACACTGTAGCCACCCTGTAAGTCCCCAGTCACTTTGTAAGTCCAGTAGACCCACTGTAACCATCCTGTAAGGCCCCAGTCACCCTGTAAGTCGAGTAGACACATTGTAACCATCCTGTAAGACCCCTGTCACTCTGGTAGTCGAGTAGACATACTGTAATCATCCTGTAAGGCCCCATTCACTCTGTAAGTCAAGTAGACCCACTGTAACCATCCTGTTAGACCCCTGTCACTCTGTAAGTCGAGTAGACCCACTGTAACCATCCTGTTAGACCCCAGTCACTCTGTAAGTCGAGTAGATACACTGCAATCATCCTGTAAGCCCCAAGTCACTCTGTAAGTAGAGTCCCAACTGCTCCTGGCGCCTGGGTGGGCGGTCTGCCCGCTGTAGCCGACGGTGGGGGTCGCCCCACTCCCGGAGTAGGAGGGGGAGGTGGAGGTGGTGGCGGGGGCAAGCCTCCCTGACCCATCCCTGGGTCGTATCTCTGAACTGTAGTCTCGTAATAGTGTGTACGCCACAGGGATGGGCCCACCAGCTCCACCCACCCGTGCGCCCGCCCTCCTACGGGTGTGTATTCTTCGCCCAAGTCCGGGGATGGGGCCAGCCCCACCACCCACTTCTGTAGCTTGTCGGGGTTGTCCACCCGCCGCCAGGGGATCCGTTGGTAAGTGTCCCCAATCCATAGCGGCCTCCCCGCCAGCGGGTCCATCTCCTCCGCCCGCGGCAGCCCGGGCACCTCCACCCCAGGGATCCTCTCCCCCCACTCTTCCCGCCACTCCTCTCTCCTGGGCCCCGGCCCCCGGCGGCCCCTCTCCTCCTCATACCTTTCCTCGTACTCCCGACGCCTCCGGTATTCCCCGTAACTCTCGTTCCTGTGTGGGCCAGCCTCGTACCGCTGACTCCCCCGGCCCTCTCGCCTCGTCTCCTCATCTACTCTTCTCTCCTCCCGTCTCCTCCTCTCCCTTTCCTCAACCTGTCTCTCCTCCCTCTCTCTCCTATCCCGGTCCTCTCTCTCTTTCTTCTCGTGGGCCGCTCTCTCCTCCCTCTCTCTCCGATCTTCCCTCTCCTTCCTCTCCCCTCATCTTTCTCCTTCTTCTCCTTAGCCACTCGTTCCTCCCTTTCCTTCCTTTCTCTAGTCGCCTTCTCCTCTCTCTCTCTTTTCTCGGCCATCTCCTTCTTTTCCCTCGCAACTCTCTCCTCTCTCTCCTTTCTCTCCTGCTCCATCCTTTAGATACCTGATTCTATTGTTTCCCATGTGGGTCAGCCATCTTGATTTTCCAAAATACAGGGATCCAGTCCATATATGGTCACTTTCGACCTTCAAAAGTTATCAGGTGGATGTTAGTAGCCATAGGGACACCTCAACTACCTGATTCTATTGTTTTTTCATGTGTGTCAGCCATCTAGGTTTTCAGAAACATAGGGATCCAGGCCATATATGGTCAATTTTGACCTTCAAAAGTTATCAGGTGGATGTTAGTAGCCAAAGGGACACCTGAACTACCTGATTCTTTTGTTTTTTGTGTGTTTTGGCCATCTTGGTTTTCAGAAACACAGGAATCCAGGCCATATATGGTTAATTTTGACCTTCAAACGTTATCAGATAAATGTTAGTGACCATTGGGACACCTCAACAACCCGATTCTATTGTTTTCCATGTGTGTCAGCCATCTTGGTTTTTAGAAACACAGGGATCTAGGCCATACATGGTGAAATTTGATCTTTTACAGTTATCAGGTAAATGTTAGTAGCCATAGGGACAGCTCAACTACCAAATTTAATTGTTTTCCATGTTTGCCGGCCATCTTGGTTTTCAAAAACACAGGGATCCAGGCCATATGTGGTGAATTTTGATCTTCAAATGTTATCAGATGGATGTTAGTGACCATTAGGACACCTCGACTACCTGGATCTATTGTTTTCTATGTGTGTCGGCCATTTTGGTTTTCGAAAACACAGGGATCCAGGCCATACATGGTCAATTTTGATCTTTCAAAGTTATCAGGTGGATGTTAGTAGCCATAGGGACACCTCAACTACCCAATTCTATTGTTTTCTATGTGTGTCAGCCATCTTGGTGTTCGGAAACACAGGGATCCAGGCCATACATGGTGAATTTTGATCTTCAAAAGTTATCAGATGTTAGCATGCTGGTATATGAGTCCTACCTACATGATAAAGTTTTAATGTTTTTCCTTTACAATATTGGTTGAATTTGCCTTAATCATAGCTCCGAATTATCTTAGTATTAATGCGTACGGCATTACAGCTATGCTGTGTATTTCTGTGATTACAATAATTTGGTTTTGAATGATAAAATATCATGAAACTACCAGATTAAATTTTGAATCAGTATAATGTACGGCAATATAAAAATGTCTGCTACTAAGACCGTGGTCAAATCCTAAAATCTGATCTTAATATCCTGATCCTAGATATGAAGATTTCAGCTGAATCAATATCCTGATCCTAATATCCTATCTATTGCCCCCTCGTATAAGGTTATGGGGGTCTTACATGTACTATATAGACCTTATATACCGGGTAGTACCGTAATCTCCCGCGTATAAGGCGCGTCTTATACGGGGGGTTTTAGTTCTCATTGGATCCACAAGGGGGACACCAAGACCCTTCTTTTGATATCTTACATGCCCCCTTGGTCAAAATAGGACAAAATGGGACCCAGGAGGGCCCAAGGTGGCCCAAGCTACCCATAGGTTTTTGAATTTTGAAAATTCATTCAGTAGAACCACAGTTATGAATTTTTCATTTTTTTCATTTTTTTGAGAATTTTCCCAAACTCTAGGTGCGCCTTATATGCGGGCTGCGCCTTATACGCGGGAGATTACGGTAGGACTCTGAGACTTACCGTAATCTCCCGCGTAGAAGGCGCAGCTCGCGTAGAAGGCGCCCCCCCAACTCAGAGAAGGCCTTTTCACGTAGAAGGCGCACGTACCTCTTATGGATCGATTTCCGGAAAAACCCGCGTATAAGGCGCCCCCCCAACTGACAGGGGGGCTGTTTCGCGTAGAAGGCGCCCCCTCCCCACCCCCCCTATATGAGTTCAAGCTGTCATCGGCACACGGTCGGCGTAAAAAAACGGCGAGCAAATCTACAGCGACCGGGCTGCCGCGGTGCAGGCGCTATGAGTTCAAGCTGTCATCCGCACACGGTCGGCGTCAAACCCGCCGAGCGCCCATCGACACCTCCCGGTCTGCCGCGCTGCTGGCGCTATGAGTTCAAGCTGTCATCGGCGCATTTTCCCAAATGAGATGTTGGAAAAACCCGCGTATAAGGCGCACCCCAAACTCAAGGCAATTTACCTCCCGCAAGCATTTTGTTTGGCGTAGAAGACGCGCCTTCTATGCGGGAGATTACGGTATATAAGGTTATGGGGGTGTTACATGTACTATACAGGCCTTATATACCGGGTAGTGGGACCTTGAGGCTTATATAAGGTTGTGGGGGTGTTACATGTACTATATAGGCCTTATGCACATTTTTTTTTTCCTATGACGGAGAAATTTCGCTCGATTCGATTTTTATATCTTTAATCCTGTATCATATACAGTTCAAATCATGCCAAATTAAAGGTAGGTGCTAGAATATAATGTCTACTTTCATCCTCTATACGGATTAAGGTGTTATTGCTATAGTTTTTTTTATATCGAATTAAATCTATCATGTCAACTTGCTGTCATCTCGTTTCAATCCAAGTGTCAACATCCGTTCACTTAGCGCGTACTATTCGAACGTCATTATCCGCTCCAGGCATCGTAAAATCATTCAAGAATGTGATAACCATGGTATAACCTCTTTTAGAATCATTTGCATTTGATAACACAAATCAATTAGATTCCCATTGTATCACTTTGCACTGTGGTATTCCATTGTTTTCCTGTTATCTGGGGTCGTACCCCAGGCTGGTTACAATACATGCACTTACATGTGTTTACATGTTATGAATGATATGTAAACTAATACTATTGTGAAGGAACAGATTGACCAGTGTTCCAACAGGAAAATGTTGATGGAAAATGGTAAAGGTGAACGATGATCAGTTTGAGCCGACAGTTCCTTCATGAGCGGGTCCGGGCCGTTCCGCACGAGGCCGATAGGCTTGGACCCGCGAGTGAAGAAACAGGAGGCTTAAGCTAATCAGAGTTCATCTTTACATTTATGTCAAGGTGTCTGGGTTGATAATTAATCGATATTTCATTAAAAAGATTTAAATTAAACCCTTATTAACCCGTCTTCATCGCAAATCCTGACCGCCGCCATCTTGGATGTTTACATTTCAAAAAGGCTGCGCATGCGTGGTGGACCTATGACGTCACCGTGCGGAATTCCTGCGGGTTATTTAACGCAGGGGTGCAATACGGGGGTTTAGTGCATTGTCAATGGAGCATCAATGACATTGATTTCAAGTACACTATAGCCCAAACACAGGTTATCGAGATGGCAACAATAATCGATATATTTGAAATATCAAGACCAAAATGCTGATATTCATCATCAATATATATTGGATGTCAATGACACTCCTACCTGACAGCATCGCCGTTCCACTGAATAGCCAAGTTTGACCTTATCTTACCAGTCACTGTAGGAGCAGTAAAGGGCCTGGCCCTTGGAGGAGGCAAAGACTCTGGAGGCGGACTCTGGGAGTGCCCTGGCACTTCTACCAAGGTGTGTCCAACATGTAGTGCAATAAAAAGAGTAAATATATTATACATTATGCAGTAAACCATTGGGGGGGATCCCATGTGTTAAAGAAGCAAAGGTTTACTTCGGTCTGAAATGCTCAAAATTCCATTCACTAGGCAAATGGTTTTTCCAAGTGACAATTTAGGATGCTCATACTGGTGAATACGATGCAAAACTATTCCATGGTCATTGACATTTGCTTATATACGTGAACCAATATCATTATACTTTGACTTCATTGCACTTGTATTCCCAGCAGTTCCTAATCAGGACACTGGCCCATATTGTCCTGTCAGATAGTAGTTGAATATGTTGAATAACATATCCATTTGGCCAGCCTAGGTTTCGAACCTAGATATTAGGGACTGCTACAGGAATACATTTGTTTAGGGTGTTACTGCATATATAATATACACGTTAATGCTGAGGGTACCTAGGGCATACTCTAGGATTTCTTGGAGAGGAATTTCTGACAAAAATTTTAATGGGTTCAAACCAGGGCTGGAAACCGTATAGAGATGGATTATCATATCCATCAATAATATAGCCCTCGGTATATAAGGCCTGTATAGTACATGTAACACCCCCATAACCTTATATAAGCCTCAGAGTCCTACTACCCGGTAAATAAGGTCTATATAGTACATTTAACACCCCCTTAACCTTATATAAGCCTCAGGGTCCAACTACCCGGTATATAAGGCCTATATAGCACATGTAACACCCCCACAACCTTATATAAGCCTCAGGGTCCAACTACCCGGTATATAAGGCCTATATAGCACATGTAACACCCCCACAACCTTATATAAGCCTCAGGGTCCTACTACCCGGTATATAAGGCCTATATAGCACATGTAACACCCCCACAACCTTATATGAGCCTCAGGGTCCTACTACCCGGTATATAAGGTCTATATAGTACATGTAACCCCCCCTTAACCTTATATAAGCCTCAGGGTCCAACTACCAGGTATATAAGGCCAATATAGTACATGTAACACGCCTCTAAAAAAATTTTGACCCCTCTTGAGGGGGGGGCTAAAAAAATTCACCCTCTTTATAGCATAAAAGGTCGCGTGCTACTATAGATCAAAGAGGGGCGCGAAAACTCTCCGTGCCTCCGGCGCGAGGGGGGGGCGCAAACAAATTTGCCTGTTGTCAAGGGGGGGGCGTAAAAGTTTTCCGCACGTCAGCGCGAAAACCCACCACCCCCCTGTTGATAAATAATGACCACTCCCTAACCCCCTCAGGGGAGACATCCCCCCTCGTGGGGATCGGCCACCTCGTACACCATGGGCTAGTTGGGGTTCGTGTACATTTTGTCTTTTATTAGTTGTAATATTTGAACAAATGTACTAATGCATGTAAAATGTAGAAACATGCATGTTATAAAAAAAAACAGTTATCACTATCATTGTATCTTGTGTATAGTATAAGCTGTTTGCACGATATTCACTGGTTTAAGTGAAATTTTATAATACCTATAAAAGAAGAAAGTAGTAATTTAAAACGACTATAGCCCAGTGATTGCATTTCCTGTATGACTTACAAATCTTCTGTGAGCAGTGAGTGGTACTTTTGTCTGATAAAGAAGCACTAAATACCTGCTCCATCTAGCCCCATATATAATAGTAAAGGTGAACGATGATCAGTTTGAGCTGACCGTTTCTTCACGAGCCTGTCCGGCCCGTTCCGCACGAGTGTTGGGTGGATGTTCGGTTTAGGCGGGGAGTGTTGGGTGGATGTTCGGGTTAGGTGGGGAGTGTTGGGTGGATGTTTGGGTTAGGCGGGGAGTGTTGGGTGGATGTTCGGTTTAGGCGGGGAGTGTTGGGTGGATGTTCGAGTTAGCCTAGGCGGGGAGTGTTGGGTGAATGTTCGAGTTAGCCTAGGCGGGGAGTGTTGGGTGGATGTTTGGGTTAGGCGGAGAGTGTTGGGTGGATGTTGGGGTTAGGCGGGGAGTGTTGGGTGGATGTTCGGTTTAGGCGGGGAGTGTTGGGTGGATGTTCAGTTTAGGCGGGGAGTGTTGGGTGGATGTTTGGGTTAGGCGGGGAGTGTTGGGTGGATGTTCGGGTTAGGCGGGGAGTGTTGGGTGGATGTTCGGTTTAGGCGGGGAGTGTTGGGTGGATGTTCGGGTTAGGCGGGGAGTGTTGGGTGGATGTTCGGTTTAGGCGGGGAGTGTTGGGTGGATGTTCAGGTTAGGCAGGGAGTGTTGGGTGGATGTTCTTGATTTTCTTTATTCGAAATATTAAGGCCAGGAGAATTTTTTGAATCTCTAATAGCTTTGTTCACGTAAAGATAAGTCTATGGGCGCTACCCATTAATAGAACTGAATGGAACTCTAAATATCAGAATTTTCTTAGGATGGTTAGGCCTAATCTTCAGCAATGGGACTAATACAGAAAAAACTAGGATACTGGGAGAGACAAAATTTTGTCATTTTCATTGATTTCCACTACTTTGCGTAGCGGTTTTTCGTCTCCTACTCATTTACCTACAGAGATATCAGAAAATGAAGTTGATTTTTGAGAATCCTGACAGTTCAAGCTTTCATTTGATGTCCAATATGTATCTTTAGGACTTCTTGTGAGTAAAAAAATCGATGACATTTGCACGGACGAATGCAAAAACGGCAAAAGCTGATAAAAGATTTGTGGAGTGGCATCAATGCAGTATTTGACCCACTAGACCTACCACTGGCACGGGGGGGGGCGCAAAAAAGTTTTGACTGCCGTGAAGGGGGGCGTAAAAATTTCTGTGTGTCCGTGCGAAAATCCACCACCCCCCCATTGATAAATAATGACCACTCCCTGAAAGGGCTGCCCCTCCACCCCCACAATTTTGCTTAATAGTGACAAAGGACAGGTGATTTTTGGTATGGACAACTAATTCTTATAATAGACATGTGATATGGGACCCCCCCCTCATCTGGCCATGTGTTTGTGCCACTATAGACTTGTTTACATCTTGGATCCTGCCTGTAAGCAGGCAGGTTTTTCGACCTAGTCTACACCCTCCCCCCTGACTTGACCCATCCACCCCATCACCAGGTCCCGACGGTTTTCGCGTGGACGAGTGAAAATTTTCTACGCCCCCCCTCGATGGCAGTAAAAAAATTTTGCGTCCCCAGCGCCAGAGGCGAGGAGAGTTTTCACGCCCCCTCTTTGATCTATAGTAGCGCGCAGGCATTTTTTGCTAAAAAGAGGGTAAATTTTTTTAGCCCCCCCCTCAAGAGGGCCCGGGTCAAAATTTTTTTAGCCCCCCCCTCAAGAGGGGTCAGAATTTGTTATTCCCCTCTCAAACCCATCACCCCTCCCCTGTTGATAATAAATGACCACTCCCTAACTCCAGAACTAAGGGAGTGATCATTTTTTAATTTTAGCCCACCCCTGTCCGTTTGCATCTCTTTTTAAACCCCCTAGACTACAAATTTTAGCCCTGTCCCTGTCCGTTTTCATCTCTTTTTAAACCCCCTAGACTACAAATTTTAGCCCACCCCCTGTCTGTTTCCCTTATTTTCGGACCCCAGAGCTGTAAATTTTAGCCCCCCCCCGCTCTCTGTTTCCCTCATTTTCTGACCCCAGAGCTGTATATTTTAGCCCCTCCCCCCTCCGTTTCCCTCATTTTCTGACCCCAGAGCTGTAAATTTTAGCCCCCCCTCTCTGTTTCCCTCATTTTCTGACCCCAGAGCTGTAAATTATAGCCCCCCCCCCCATGTTTCCTTTTTTTTCTGACCCCAAAGCTTTAAATTATAGCCCCTCCCCCCTCTGTTTCCCTCATTTTCTGACCCCAGAGCTGTAATTTTAGCCCCCCCCTCTCTGTTTCCCTCATTTTCTGACCTCAGAGCTGTAAATTTTAGCCCACCCCCTGTCCGTTTTCCCTCCTTTTCTGACCCCCTAGACTGTAAATTTTGGCCCACACCCTGTCCGTTTTCATCTCTTTTTAAACCCCCTAGACTGTAAATTTTAGCCCCCCCTCTCTGTTTCCCTCATTTTCTGACCCCAGAGCTGTAAATTTTAGCCCCCCCTCTCTGTTTCCCTCATTTTCTGACCCCAGAGCTGTAAATTATAGCCCCCCCCCTCCTTTTCCCTCATTTTCTGTCCCGTCAGGTAAGAGTCAGCGCCCGCCGGACAACTCAAACTGTGACTACCATACTTGGACTGTTGTCACTACTCTTCCCTCACCTGTCAAAATCATTTCCAGTGCAGTCGTCGCTAATACTCTCTTCTTACTTAATTCCAGCCCACATAGTAATCTACACACTTTTTGGAGGTCAAGTGCACACTTTGACAAAATTACCTTTCCATTTTTCCACTTAAAATCGAAGTTTTCCTTCGCCGTCCCCACAGACGCAACACAATTTGTTTACGCTGCGAAGCCGGCGTTGCGACGGACCGGATGTTCAAACATAGTCACGCATGTGCAGCAACCGGAAAAGGGTCTATGTTGACTCAACTTCACAAATTGGGTTGGGATGTTCACGCATGCGTCACATCTTGTCATGGTCTGTGATCACCCACGCATCAAGTCCTAAGAGCGCATGGGGTGAGGCGGGCGCAGCATGACAAAAGTTGACACAGATTTGCTGGGACAGAATCACCAAAATCACTTAAATATTCACTCTCTGAATGGGTAAAAAATATAAAATGCAGTAAACTATAGTGTACCAGTGAGTTAGAGCTATATTTCCCCTTTAATTTGGTGTAACTTTGGTGTAGTTCTGTCCAATAGAACCCTCAGAATTGAATTTGCAGTACCAGGTGCTTTGCACTGTGACAGATATAGGGAGTGTTGAGCTGTATTTGGCTGTCATCGCTACGACATGTCTACGGACGGGACAGTGGTGACACCACGAAGGTATGGCACTGATCTGTGACTGTCAAATTGTAAATACTGCTCTTTCGCAATGGACACTACAGCAACCCAAAAAGAAGCCACTATATCACAAACATGGATTTGATTTTTCTTTCCCCACAGTTTTAATCCTTTTCCTTTATATTTTACCTGTTGTAAACGATGAAATTTCTTGATGTCTCGATGTGTCCATGAACGCACGGGCTGCTTTGTTTACGCTCTGACGTTGCCGACCGGAATTCCTTTTCACTCGCGCATGCGCAACAATTGGCAATAGGTCTATACAGTATGACAAAGTCTCTGCTGAGAGCGTGTAAGATCGACAATCTCCACCAATCAGAAACTAGGTCAGATTTTGAATGGCCGCGATTTTCAAAACTGAGAGTAAGTGTCATCGGTGATGTTTTTTTAGGGAAAAGTGGATATAATTACGATATTTTGTCGTGGTTTTCCACTTGAGGGTTCCAGATCGAAAGGCCACAACTCAAGCCACTTCGATTTAGGACTGGCAAGGTTGAATGACAGGTATTTGCTGTAGATTTCCAAGTAGGAACTTGAGCAATGGCGGACTTCAGCAACAGCAATGTGGACAGTGTGATCCTTGCCCGAGACAGCACCGTGGATCAAGGGGATGGTAAGTGCGCCCGGATCCTTGCAAACAATATCGAATAGTTTCAGTCCAGATAAGGAGGTTCATTATGCATGTAGCGTTTAGGGAATTATTGGTCTGACCTTATTCCCAAACTGGTTTTATCGATCTAAATCTAGATGTTTATCACCTGTATGACTAGTATGTGAGTATGTCAATGAGTCATGACTCATGCCTGTCATGGTGGTGGCTGGGGGAGGGGGGTGTCAGCGGCAGAGAGTGATGATCCACACCTGTACTAGTCACAGATCTGAGACCCTAAAGGGGACTACGGAAAGCCGTTCGGGTCTAACCAGAAGTTCGACCGTCGACTCAAGTAGCGTGACTGTCTAGCTTCCGGTCCAGCGTACGGAGCTCTAGTGTCGCTCATTTCTGCATTTGTGCCGTTTTATGGGCAATGTGAATCGACAAAAGTTATTTAAAATTGATTTGAGGACCATAGTTTTGTAATTATCACCTAGCAAAACATTAGAATGCTAAAAATTACTGAGGAAATAGGTTTGGTCATTTGACCCCCCCCTTGGGCCTTGGCCTTGGTCAATTGACCCCTCTTCATTCAGTTGGTCGTTTGACCCCCACTTCCTGGTCATTTGACCCCCCCCTTCCTTTGGTCAATTGACCCCCCCCCCACACACACACACAGAGTTAAACTTAGAGAGTGGTTGTAATTAATCACGCTGATGTTTCAAAAGGGGTGGACGCACTTCTATAGACCAATCAAAAGAGGGATGCTCAAATGTGCAAAAAATCGCTGGGCCTCAGCCTCAAATGCTCATTTGGTCACCCCCTTTCCTTAGTTTTTTTTTTTTTTTTGCCCCACCCCACCAACAGGATTTTTTGGGTCTATAGATATTCAGAATTTTTAGCGCGGCGACTAGTGAGTACTACTCATGAGATGAGTAGACTAGTGTATGGTTCACAGTCGCCACGGTGTAAGGGATAGGGAGGCCATGCAATCTATTTTTGTTTGTGGCTCCTCTGCTATGGACTATTCCTGCTCACTATTCTAATGTAATAACAACAGTGTGTGTACTTTACTTATCAGTGAAGGAATTTTCAGAATATATCTCATACTTTTGATTTTATTCGCAGATAAGACATTTCATCATTTGGAGCCCTATGGCAGATTAGCATTAGAGCATTTTAAGATTCAGAAATGCATCCCTGTAGCCTTTGTTTTAGAATTGTTCATTTTGAAACTACTATATATATGTAGTACAGGTTTTATCTCAGTGGGTTATGGTACAATTGGATTATATTTTCTGTATTTGAACAAAGTATTCACTGTCAAAGATCTCTATGGAGAAATCAGTGCTAAAGTGTGTGTTGCCATATGTGCATTTTTGTAAATTGGAGGAGGTTGAAGTGTAAGGCCACCTTGTGGAACTGCTACATTCTTTTCTGTGAAAATTTTTTAGTTTACATTGAAATAATGCTATCTCAGAATATGTATCTACTATTGGTGATGAAAGATTAATTTGATTACTCCTTTCATTGTATAAACGATTTTGTGGAACACTGAAAACATGTATGTACACCAGGGTACTTACACTGTGCTCCCCCTGTACAGAGAGGTGGAGTGATCTGGCCGGTTTGCTGACCACTGGCCCATGACGAGGTACAGACTATTACAAGTGATTGGCAGTTGGGTGTGTGTGTAGGGGGTAGGGGGGGGGGCAGAGCAGGCTCCTGGCAATCTGAGACAGTGTACACTCATAATGACACACCTGTTGACTATGGCATTGAACATTGAATAAGACAGGTCCCTGTGGCAGCTGAGTGAGGTGCATGCAGAATGAACAGTCTACAGACTATTAGTACTTAGCTGCAGTGGGTAGTTCAGGTTGAATGTGTGCTATATACTACCAAAAGCCCAGATGATAGTATGCCCTATCTGTCTCACCAACTGAAACTAGACACAAGATTACAAGTCGCCGCACCATGTCTCACAGGACTATTCTCTACTATTGTATTAAAATCTACAACACTATGGTTTTATTTTATTTGCCTCTGGCCGACCAAGATGCTGTCTCAAAAAATCTGTAATCTAAGTTATTATAATTATATGGCCTAATGCATGACTATTCCCTCATACACATTGAGAGAGGTATCTAATTGAATAAAAAATAGATGTAGAAAGGAAATTGGTCATTTGACCCCCCCCCCCTCCATGACCTAGTCAAATGACCCCCCTTCATGGCCTGGTCAAATGACCCCACTCCATTCATATCCTGGTCAAATGACCCCCCCTTCCATTTTCTGGTCAAATCCCCCCCTCCATTGAGTCCCTTCAGTTGGTCATTTGACCCCCCCTCCGTTGAGTCCAGTCAGTTGGTCATTTGACCCCCTATGATTACTAAAGCAGCTTAGGCCATATCATCCAAGTCTACTCATCCACTGAAGGACAACTGAAGGAGGTATTAGATTGAAATGATTGTCAGTAGACCGTTATAGGTATTGTACTTATCATATTTATTTTTCACCTTTGAACTCTACCATGTAACCCAGTGTCCAAGTTTACCCACAAGCCAAGCCATACCCATAGACCAAAGGCTGGCGGTGTCAACTGCACTCAGTGACCCCGCCTCCTCCTACTGGAGGATACGCCCGTTAATCACGAGCAGCTCAACTGACCAGAAGATTGACAGATACAGAGGCATCCCTTGATGGGGACAATAAACAGTCAATACACATGCAATTGGTCATTTGACCCCCTCTCCTTTCCTGGTCAAATACCCCCCCCCCTCCAGTGAGGGGGGGGGGTCAAATGACCAACTGAATCAAACTGAATTGGAGGGGGGGGGGTCATTTGACCAGGAAAGGATAGGGGGGGGTCAAATGACCAACAGAATGGAGGGGGTCATTTGACCAGGTAATGGAGGGGGGGGGTATTTGACCAGGATATTGAGGGGGGTCATTTGACCAGGATGTGTAGGGGGTCATTTGACCATAAACTGAAAGGTCTACTTTTTCTTGCACTATTTTCGATAGGGGGGGGGGTCAATTGACCAAATCCGATTCTTCAGCCATTTTCATCACCTAAATAATTAGGGCTGGAATCAAATTTAAATATCTTTTTGTCCATTCAGTTTGCCCTTGAAATGCCCTAAACATTGAATATGTGCTCCGTATGTATGTATAACGCTAGACCGGAAGCTGGACGGTCCCGCTGCTTGAGTCGACAGTCTAGCTTCCGGTAAGACACGAACGGCTTTCCGTAGGGGACCGCAGACGGGCCCGACTGGGTCGGTTTCTGGAAAGATGGTACCAAGGAATGATGTACCACTTCCCAATTTGTTCTTATATCCATTCATATCCATCACAGCAGTGTCACTGTCAGTGACACTGACTCACATTGACTTGATAAAAAATAATGAAAAAAAAAATATTTTTTTTTACTTCTTTCATTTGCTATATCCATTCCTATATAATGACATTGCCAATAGTGACACGGACTCACACCAGAAGTCGGAATTGTCAAAACTCTGGCAAATACCGTAATTTCCCGCGTATAAGGCGCGTCTTATATGGGGGGTTTTAGTTCTCATTGGATCCACAAGGGGGACACCAAGACCTTTCTTTTGATATCTCACATGCCCCCTTGGTCATAATAGGACAAAATGGGGCCCAGGAGGGCCCAAGGTGGCCCAAGCTATCCATAGGTTTTTGAATTTTGAAAATTCATTCAGTAGAACCAAAGTTATGAATTTTTCATTTTTTTGAGAATTTTCCAAAACTCTAGGTGTGCCTTATACACGGGAGATTATGGTAGTGATAGAAATTTGCTGAAATAGCCAAACAAAAACCTATTTACAAATACCAGATGCATAAAATATGATCAAGGACATGATAGACATGATTTGGAAATGGGACCATCATTCCTTCTTCATGGTACCATCGTTCCTAAAAACATGGTACCATCGTTCCTTGGTACCATCTTTCATGTAATCACTGGGTCGGTCGATCGTGACGTCTGGGACATCTGTGGGAATGGCCGATCCAGTCACTCAATATCAAACATGTTTGATGTGACCGATCGGATCGGATCGCTACTCCCTAGTTACTGATCGAGTCTGGCCCGTCTGCGGCCGCCTTAATGACACTAGGTTTTAGGAGTTTGACCACTGGGCATGAGGAAAAATCACACTATGATTACTCTGTAGACACTCTGAGGGAACCTCAGAGACCAAAGTTGTCTGTTGGTAGTCTATCTACTCTGCCAGATTGGTTGAGTGCTCAGTTCTCACAGAAGTACTTACTGTCAGGTCCAATGCTTCCACCAACCCTCCCCTTAATGTATATCCAAATGTTCACAATGCACAAAGCACTTGAACTACACACAGCAATTTGTAATCCATGTCGTTTCTAAAACTGCTTTCCTCAGTAAACACTGAACTCTGAACATAAACATGTCTGATTTATTGGAAATATTTCATGCTTCAACCACTTTAAGTTGCTGTACAGGAAGAGTACATGTTTGTGAATAGGAGGGACAATTTCCAGGAAGTGACATTGAGTACTTAGTTCAGAATAGCCATGTGTTTGTGGGGGTTTGTGCCACTATAGACTTGTATACATGTTGGATCCTGCCCGTAAGCAGGCAGGTATTTAGGCCTAACTATGATAGGTCCTCGAAGAACATTTAATAGGTTTAAGCAATGTCTAGTCTAATTCAATTTTAAGGTACACATATGAAATACAAAAGGCCACAGGTACTGATGTAGGAAGGACCCTCCTCGACTTCCCTACGTCACTGTTTTAACCTACCTCCAATCACCTCCCCCTATGGAATGACCTATTAGCTGTGGCTTATACGCAAGAATTTCTGGTAGATTCTATTCATGATTCATCTAATCCATTTATTCTATTTTGTCTTGATACAGATGACCCTTCAGATCTACGGTTCATAGTTGTAGGACAAAGATGTAAGCAAAATGAAGAACTTCAAAACGCTCTGCAGGTAATTGTGCGCTGATATTCATCTCTCACTGGATATAACTTAAACTGTTCTGATATTTTATAACCAATGAGTGGAGCAATTGACTACATGTACTATGTAAAACGGTTCATAAATATACAGAATGGAAAAAAGGGGGGGGGGAGAAGAAGGAAAAAAGGTTCCAGGTATTAAACATTCTGGAAACTTTTAGATGTATTTAAACTTTTATATAAATTTTCTTATTCAAATGTCCAGTCAGTGTACATATCCTGGCATTCGGTCTGTCAGGGACGAATCTTTTCAAGTTCCCCCCCCCCCTAGGCTTTCAGTTTTTAGGAGTACATGACTGTATTATATTACTGATGTTGCAGGTGGTGGGGGAGTCTGTAGTTTACTCAGACACAGGTTTGGAGTATGTGAATGAGGCAGGAGATTATGACACAGTATTTGTCCTGCCGGCCTTCACTGGTGATGTATTCCACCGGCTACACCGGGCGGGCGCACGCATTGTTGGACCTCCTGTCATTATCAAGAGTGCACAGGAAAACCAGGTTGGTGATCCGTTTTAGTATTTGACAAAAACAAGCAGGCTTGGGATACTTCTGGATATATGGATTTTTTTAAAAGTTTTGGATTATTTATATTAAAGTTAAATTGGTCATCCTTGTGATTTATACAGATCCAACGAGAAAATAATCCAACATTGATGAAGGTGGGTGGGGGGTGTATGACACTTTTTCAGAGTTGCATCCAATAAACTAAATCGACTCAAATAACACCCAGATAAGGGATTTGGATACCATCTTAGGATATTTCTTCAAAGCCCAGTTTGATGTCAGAAATACCTACCGGGTACCATAGTGCCTTGCGTATAAGGTGCAGCTTGTGCCTGAAATTGTTTGATCTGGTACCAAAATTGTGGGCGTGCCTTATGGGCAAGGATATTAGTATAAACATTGTAGTAGAGAAGAGTACTAAACTGTTCAAAATTAAAAGCGGTTTAGAGCCAGATCGACATAACGGTAGTTGCAGTAGTTAACCAGAGAGATGCTTATTTTCTTTGCTGTATTTCAGTTTCAATTTTGGTCATAGATATAAGCTACAATTAGACGCCAGCTCATGACTATTTTCCTTATGCATTGCTGATAATCCTTCCTTTAAATTAATATCTAAGAAATTGAGCCTGGTATGGAGGGCATAGTCCCAGAATTATGCCCAGCCCTCGGGCATGGCCAGGGGCTGCTGTGTAGCCTGACCTGGCCATACCCTCGGGCTGGGCATAATTCTGGGTCTATGCCCGACATAACAGGCTCAATTTCGGTTCTACCATAGGTTATAATCTCTATTTTACCTCATTAAATGTTAGAAATGGAAGCAGGAAAAGCTTCCCCAACTTCAGCACAAAATGGCCATGTTGTTTATGCAAGTAATGTCATGCAGTGATGTTGCATAGCAATGTGATGTTGCCTAGAAACGTGACCTAGAAACATGACGTTGCCTGGTAACTTGACAGCAGGGCATTATCCCAGGGTTAAGCCCTGTCAGCCCCATTTTGGTTAGCATTGAAGTCTATGGGATCAAAGTGCCCTGTGTACGTGCCTATGGTAGAACTATGTTTAAATAATTGAATCATCTATTTTGACAGCGCCTCCCAAATAACACTCGCCCGCTGTACTGTACTGCCATGCGCCACCTTGTTATATGTTTCACGGGTATCAAAGTTAAAGAAGACCTGGTAAGTACTGATCTTAAAATTCTCTAACATCAAGTCTTGTAGCAGGTAACTTAGTCCCTCTTTTAAAACTTAAACAAGGTGTACAAAACGTTGTCTCTCGTATTGAGTTAATGTGGATTCAGGCTGCCTTTAAAACAAAACAGGAATTAATATGTGAACCGGTTTTACCACCATCCCTAGGCCCAACTAGATAATCATTACTGATTCAGCAATATGTAAGTTTTTATTTCAGGCAATGCACTATATTTTTTCAACAGAACAATTTGTCAGTATGTGGATACCATGGTTAATATTATAACCTGACTCTACATGACCTAACATACAATTGACATGGTTTGTGTGACATCAGCTTCATATTTTAAGCCTAGTTTCTGAACTACTAATGGGTTATTTCATAAGAAAAAAGTTATATTGAATCTGACTTTAAATACTGGTATCTATTTTTATCCACAGTCAACACTCGCCGATCTGGTTCACCATATGGGGGGCAGTATACGCAAAGATTTCAGCACTCGCGTCACCCACCTTGTAGCCAATTGTACATCTGGAGAAAAATATAGGGTATGTAATGATGATTTTTTTAGTTTGAGTTACATGGCAAAAAACATAAAATGCGTTCAGTCAGAGGACTGGTAATTTTTTTTCTTATTTCAGGTCCTTTAGTAATGTAATTGCCTATGCTTACACTTTTAGAACTAACTGTCAGCCCCTGGCCGCCTGTACTGTAACACTGCCTGCAAAAGCGGGCATTTACAAAGAGCTTAACTACTTTTAGTGTTTCAAAGGAGTCCAGCTCCTGCGCTCATTTGAGACCCCTTAAACCCACTTAATCTAGTAATTAGGCCGCTTAAAATTGATTATCAGCTTTGCGGACACTTTCTGAAAAATAATGGTGAGGGCGGGAGGCTTTTTATTTTATATTTTATACCATTTGTGTAGAATGAGGGTGGACCCTTTTTATTTTTTTACCCCACATACGTTCATAATTTTCTGTCTTTGGCAAAAGGGCTACTCTCTAAAGTGAATTCTGTGGTACACATGTTTCTGCATCAAAAGGAGGAGTAAAACGCTATTTAAATTATGTTTCTACACCAATTAGTGGCTGAGATAATGATATTTTCATATTTATTCCTTATACCTTTTCATGGGAGCAGCCCTTTTTCCCCAAAAAAAAAGGAGAGAAAAAAGGTGAGTGAGTGAGTAATAGGTGTTTAACGCCATTTTGACAGCTAAGGTCATATTCATGGCGAGAACGACATTACACAATTTCACAGAGGAATGTGTCGGTGCCCGCGCATATGTGCACCACACACATCCGAGGGGATAGGAAAGAGGAGAAATAGACCCTTTTAAGTGGGCTAGGGAAGCCCGAGAGAAAAAAAAAAAAAAGGTCCGTGCGACCCTATTTGAAGGGTGCGGGTGGTGTCTGCAAAGCTGATAATCGATTTTAAGTGGCCTTACCTATGTCAGTTGTCACTCATATTAGCTGTATTTCAGGCTGCGGTCAGTTTTGGCACATATATCATGAAAGAAGAGTGGGTTCACCAATGCTGGAAGGAATGCCGAGAGACGACCACACTGGCCACCGACACCCACCTGGTGAGTCTACTGCCATGTACTATCAACACCCGTGTATATGCTAAACTTGGGTGCAGCAGATAGACACATAAAATCAGGAAATTAATGTGCAGCTGTTCCTCCCCCCCAAAAAAAACAAAACACAACAAAACAACAACTCAAGAACGAAAATTATTTATATCTCAGTTAGTTGGAGAGCAGGTCTCATACTTAAGCCTCATCTTATCTAATCTTTCTACCCGTAAGTTATGTGGGATACTAATGAATATTGGTTGATACAGATTATTAAATGTTATATACTGTAAATTCCTTCGTACATGAATAAGCCGTTGCTTATACCACAATCTAACTTATATGTGCAGCTTTAAGGCTGGGTGCAGCTTATGGGAGGTATTTTCACACCATAGATCAGTTCTGAACTAGCACTTTCAACTCACAGATGCGGCTTATAGCCTCATACTCGGTGTGCCACTCATATGAGGGTGCATCTTGTATGAGGGAATTTACGATGGTCACATTTCAAAATGCTAATCAAAATAATTTTGGTCGTGAGTTACGAAAAATATCGAAAAATCATTTCTGCATTGCGCAAAACAGATTGGAACTTTGGGCAGATTGGGGAACAAAAAGAAAAAAAAGTGTAATGTTCAGAAAACGTTAACCACCCTGTTTTTTTGGACCTACCTTAACTTTTCCATGGGCCTTTTGGGGGAAAAAATCTGATTTTTTGGTTCTTCTTGAGAAAGAAGGTTTTTTTTTTATGATGCCATATGTTAAAAGCACGGCACGTAGGTTAACCGGAGTACTGTACAGCCACTAGGGGCCTGCTCTAGGCATATCATTCTGCACATTTCCTAGTGACATGTACGTCCACTAGGGGGCAACACTAACTGCATCATTCTGCACATCAGTAGGGTCAGAGAGGTATGAGGTGTACGACAGAGCGTATAGCACTTCGCTCTCATTGTTTAACTCTGCACTCTGTGCGAGCAGCCCTAAGTACATCCTAGTGCAAGTAACAAGTTTCTCAAACTGAGTCAATCTCACTTCTCATAATTTTGCTAGCTACGGCCTCTTTTACCGAATTAGCTGGTTTAAATAATTATCGGCCAATGAAAAAATACCAACTATTCACTGCAGTCCTCTCTGGGGGGGGGGGGGCAGTGGCACCCATCAGATAACTGTTATCAGTAATAAGAGCTGGGAACCAGCTTCAGCATTGCCATCGCCCATCGGAAAATCCGCTATCTCGGTATACCCTGAATTCTCTTGTATAAGCCGCAGCATATACCAGAATTCAAATGAAAATTAGGCTTATAGTATCAGCCAAAAGAAGGGGTGTGGCTTATACAGAACAATGCTAAAACTGTATTTCCAAGCAATAAAAGTGGCTTATAGCCACTTAAAGTTGGGGGTGTGGCTTATACGAGGGTTCGGCTTATTCATTTACCCTGTGACGTCACTGCGGGGTAGCTCACAACCCCCCGTGCTCATCAAGTGAACCGCCACCTCTAGTGGCGCAATACAACGCCGGGTCACTGAGTGCTTGGTAGGATACAAATTACACATCCACTAATTACCCCCAATTAAAAGTTTCTTTTGATGTACTGATTGCTGTCATAAACAAATATTGTACTACATGTGTTTTGACACCTTCAAGGTGTTGAAACATGTACATGCTTTAACATAGACCTACATATCCACTGATTACCATCATTAAGGGATTACAATATTATTGCCCCTTTGAATCAGATGAGGACCTCTGTGACGTTGGATGTGTATTGGGACCAGGTGAAGGCCACACCATCATATAGCTCACATAGCCATTATCAGCTGGGGGCCGCCATTAGACCCCGACTCCACTATGACTAACACCTTCAGCCCCCGACTCCGCAGTTTATGCCAGGGATGCCTCCCATTGGTCAATAATACAATAGCCATGTGCCGTATATGATGCTAGTGGGATATGTTATACTTCCCATCTAGGCGGCCTGGTGTACACTTCATTCTGCACATTCAGTAGTGTACTGTACATCCACTAGGGGGCAGCACTAGCCACCTCGGTATGCTGTCTTTCTTGGACATGCACCACGCTCTATCTTCCCGCCCTTTCTCATCCCTCGCGGCCGGAAAGCACTAGAGATGTCATTGACATCCCATTTTTGTCGATTCCGATTATCACGATTTTTTTGTCTCAATATTACGATTTATTTCTCGATTTTAGTATGCAGTAAAGCCTGATTTCCATAGGCCCAAACACGTCTAGTCAGTATGTGTGGAGGTGGGGGGGGGGGTTGGCATGGGAGCCAACTTGTGGCAGTTATGCCAATCGACCTCACCAAAATTTACATCAACTTTTGCACTAACATAATTTAGATATAATCCACTTGAGATTTAAACAGAAACCATTGAAGCAATAGACGTTGTCTTAATTCATAAGATGTATTTATATATTGGTACCTGGTAGTTATCCATTCTGCTATGAACAGAATTGAGAATCTAACAGGAATCTTATGCAAAGTATGCCTATCCATCCTTATAGAATCACTCGATCATGGATACTTCTGTTCTGAAATCCATGCCTATTTACGCTGACTTCCTAGTTACCTCCCGTAATCTCCCGCGTAGAGGACGCGCTGTGCGTATAAGACGCACCCCAAACTTAGCACATGCATTTTCGCGTATAAGACGCACATTTCAATACTGAAATTTGTACATTTCTATAGTAAAATTACCCCTCGTATAAGATGCAACCCCAACTTGAAGAGATCCTATAAGACTCCCCAGCATTTTGTTTGGCGTAGAGGACGCGTCTTATACGCGGGAGATTACGGTAACTTCTTATCATTAGATTACCATCTTGCCCCTTCACCTAAGCAGTCAACTACATGGTTATGCATGTGTAGCTCTTTCCCCATTTATGTATAAAATCCAGGGGCCTATGGGTGTAAAGGGATCAACCTGCCAGGGGAAAAAAGTCACCGTTGATTGCTTGAGCATTTACTGCTCTGGGAGAATTGTGAGAATGCAGATAAAACCTACCCCATTGCATTTATGCCCCCATAAGCTTTAATCTGACACCAAATATGTCTATGTTGGTCTCAAAAGATGTCAGAGGAATCAACCAAAACATTCCTTATTAATTGTGACATTATTGTAATATTGATATAAGAGTAATGTCGATACGATATTCACTATCTCAATAATGAAGATATTGCGATATAGTGTCAAAGAACCGTTACAAGTTGATGTTGTAATGAACACTGAATCCAGAGAAGTTCTTTGATCCTTGTTTATTGCGTAATGACAGAGTGTACATATATCATGATACACTCGCCAGCATGCAGGCTCTGCCCCTAAGCTTGTAGCTCAACCTGTCCTAGGTTCTAGATACAAGGGAGGTTTTGTGTAGAATAAGAGATGCCTGGGAGCTGCTCATAGGGTCTTATATACCCAGGTGAGAAGCTCACAGGATGACGAAATGTACCGGTAGGAGTAGGTCAGATCTGGTCAGGTCTGGTTGGATCTGGTCAAATCTGACACGTCGTCATGCCTGGTAATGATTCTATTTATATGTGGACCAATCAGGGTGAAGGGAGATTGTGAAATTTTCCTGCATCCCAGAAATAGCATCAATGGGTGTATGTTTTGATACACCCATTGAGTCAGTGCCCAGAAATGGAATGGGTCCGGCTCTCAAAACATCCTGGTATGGATGATGTAAGAGTAGCTCACTGTACACACTGGGGGGAATGAGTTGTAAGCCTGTTAGTAGGGCCTGAGCGTGTTTGGCGATGACAGCCCTAGATAGCACTGACGCAGTCTGGCCTTGGCTCGAGGCTTTGCAGGTGGGGGGGGGGACGTAGCTGTTGTCTTAGTTAAGGTCTATGACCCTGAATTTGAAGGTATTCTGTATATTTGTATACCCCTTCTATTAAAAAGAAATACCTGCAATGTACATGTAGAGAGACAATTCATGCCACAGTCATGGCAATTGAGCTAAGAAAATAAGCACTAAACCCTTTTAAACACCCCAAAATAGGCGAAAACTACCCTAAAATTGGCCTGAAAGTACTTCTGTGCGTACACAGTGTGTATGCAGAAATTGAGAAATGCCTCCACTTGTAAGTGGAGGCCCCCCCCCCCCGTACGCAGATGTACACATTTGCTTGGCCCTAGACTGAGTATCGCCTGAGTAGATGTAGTGTAGCGCGGGAATGGTGCAGCATGGCGCCATAGGAAGGCGAAGTCACGCGAGACGCCTGGGGTTATCGCATTTTCGCCCAGCGCTATTTGCAATGTTGTGTGAATGGCGGTGCTGCGCACCATCAACAAAATAGCTCATTTCTCAGAAACTAAGGGGTGTCTGACCTTCATATTTTATCCACACTTCAAGTAGCAGTTATATATCATCTAACTAAGGTGTTTTGGCGGCCAAGCATCTAGTTTCAATGTCGTTGATGAGGGTCCCTCTCCCCAATAGAACCAAAGTTATGAAGTGATGTCACCCTGCCTCACCCACAGTCCCACCATTCCACCACCCTCAGTCTCACCCACAGTCCTACCATTCCATATTGACAGTGGAATTAGTACCCACGTACCGCGGCCCTGCCATTTCCTGTTATCCAGGTACGGGCTATTACTGGTAGTATAGTAATAGTGCTAGCCCCTATAAACTTGGCCTCAGGGCATTTTTTTTTTTACCACAGGGGATGGGAGTGGTTACCCAGGTAGCACACAAAAATTTGCCAACGTTGGCCCGACGCATCGGGCCAACGTTGGCTGCCCATCGGGCCTACGTAGGCCCGACCAGTGGCATTTGCCAACCAAATGCCAACATTGGCCCAGTGTTGGCAGGACATTGGCAAATGGTCTGCCCCTGGCCGACTATTTGCTGATGCTAATGTTTGCCGACCAAAAGCCAACGTTGGGCCTACATTGGCATTTGGTTGGCAGCGTCGGGCCTACATTGGCAGGATGGGCAGCCTATGTAAAGCCGATGGTTGGGCCAACGTTGGCCCAATGTTATGCCAATGTCTCTGTGCTACCTGGGTAGCTACTTTTGTATTTCTACTCTACTCCCGTTCCCCTCCCATACTAAGGGAGTGGTCATTTATTATCAACAGGGGCCCAGGGGGGGTGGTGGGTTTGAAGGGGGGGCGTAAAAAATTCTGACCCCTCTCGAGGGGGGGTGCTAAAACAATTTTGACCCCTCTTGAGGGGGGGGCTAAAAAAATTTACCCCCGCGCTACTATAGATCAAAGAGGGGGCGCGAAAACTCTCCAGGCCTCTGGCGCGGGGGGCGCAAAATTTTTTTATGGCCGTCGAGGGGGGGTGAAAAAATTTCCGCGCATCCGCGCGATAACCCACCACCCCCCTGTTGATAAATAATGACCACTCCCTAAGGTAGGGGATGGGGGGGGTCCCTCTCCCCGAATTCACTCGATCCTTCCTGGCCCCAACCAATTTTAGGGAGTGATCATTATTTTTCATCAGGGGGGGTGGTAGGTTTGAGGGGGGGCGTAAAAATTTCAGACCCCTCAGAGGGGAGGGGGGCTAAAACAGTTTTTTCAAAGAAACCTGCAAAAGTAAAAGGGCACATTCCCACACAATTTTCGGCCCTTCAAGGGGGGGGCGAAAAAATTTTAATTTAACTTTCCTTGCGTGTGCCTAATCCTAGGTCTACACTTATGTACACAGGCAATTGCCTACTGCAGCTTGTCACTGCTGGCGACCTTTCTAATATGAGTTGGGCGGTGATCAACTAACTCCGGAACTAAGGGAGTGATCATTTTTTAACAGTGGGGGGGGGGGCAGTGGGTTTGAGAAGGGCAGAATTTTTTCAATCCCTCAGAGGGGGAGGGTAAAAATAATTTCACCTGTTTTCGTTGGAAAACTCAGCACATTACTATTGCGAGGTAGCAGGTTGTCCCATGGGCGCGGCCATTGCTGGAGCTTGTTACCAGCGAGTTCTACTGATAAGACCTATCAGATGGGTACCAGTTGGCTCCCGAAGGACCGCAGTGAATAGATTGGGGTTCTCTCATTGGCTAATAAATAAACCTGTTAAGTCCATATAGGTTAAAAAGGCACATTCCTGCGCGATTTTCACCCCTTATGGGGGGGGTCAAAAAAATTTTCCATCCTTGAGAGGGGGGTCGATTTTTTTTCCACACATCCGTGTGCAAACCCATAAGCTCCCCCCTCCTCATGTGTTGTTAAAAAATGATCACTCCCTAACTGCAGTAGAACATGTTGACCAAATTTAAACCCTTGGCCCTCTCCGAAAGGGCCTAGGCTAGGCCTACCTTTGAAATAGGCCTAGAAATAAGTCAATAGAGTAAAAAATATGGTTGACCATAAAAAAATTTTGCGTCCCCCCGCGCCAGAGGCGCGGAGAGTTTTCGCGCCCCCTCTTTGATCTATAGTAGCGCAGGGATAAATTTTTTTAGCCCCCCATCAAGAGGGGTCAAAATTTTTTTAGCACCCCCCCTCGAGAGGGGTCAGAATTTTTTACGCCCCCCCTTCAAACCCACCACCCCCACGGGCCCCTGTTGATAATAAATGACCACTCCCTTAGTACGGGAGGGGAAAGGGAGTAGAGTAGAAATACAAAAGTAGCTAACCACCCCCACCCCCTGTTGTAAAAAAAAAACATGCCCTGAGGCCAAGTTTATAGGGGCTAGCACTATTACTTTACTACCCGTAATAGCCCGTACCGTACCTGGATAGTACTAGTAGGAAATGGCAGGGCCGCGGTACGTGGGTACTAATTCCACTGTCATTATGGAATGGTGGGACTGTGGGTGAGACAGGGTGAGACTGAGGGTGGTGGAATGGTGGGACTGTGGGTGAGGCAGGGTGACATCACTTCATAACTTTGGTTCTATTGGGAATAGATTGGAAAATTCTTTCATTGTTGGAAAGCCCAGAATTTGGAGCGACAGACTTCACTTGGGTACATGGCTGCCAAGAAAAATAGAGAATATTCATGGTTCTTATTGTGCTGAAATCTTCCTCAAATCCCCATGGTGGCCTACACCTAGAATCATGCCTATATTTCACATAAATCATGAGTATTCAGTGTTCTTCTGAGTGACAACGAAGCCCCTGATTCACTCAGCGCTGACGGACGCCACTGAGCGATAATGGAATAACCCCAGCGCACCGATCCTTCGCAAGTCACGTGACGTTACTTCGCCGCCCTATTGCCATAGTTACGTGCATAGCACAGTACACGTCCAAGTGTAACCTCGGTATGCACATTCAGCAGCGTACTGTACATCCACTAGGGGGCGGCACTATCCACTTCATGCTGTTAGGTGCATTTCGCCAATCCCCACATATCGCCAATTTTGGTTTGCACTAGGTACAAATGAGCGAGATTCTAATCAAGTCCATAACAAATTTCTAGAAATAGTCTGATATTTTTGGAGGACGACTATTTGTGTTATTTAACCGCATGCCTATGGTATGCCAAGTTATACTGCTTGGAATTGTAATAAATGCTCGCCAAATCACCGACAATTCGCGATGATAATTCTGCACATTCTGTAGTGTACTGTACATCCACTAGGGGGCGGCACTAGCCACCTCGGTATATTGGCTGGAAACCTGACCTGTAATATAATGGATGTATATAACCCAGCATACTCAGTATGTATATTCAGAAGGTGTCCAAGGTGCGGTCCTCCTCTCTGAACATCCACTAGGGGGCGGCACTAGCCACCTCAGTATGTAGGCTGGAAACCTACCCCTGAATTCCGCTCCGCCTTCTCTCTCACTACGTATGGGGCAGGTGGAAGCCTTGGCCAACTTGTTGGAAACTGTTGGATGTGCATGAGTGAGCACACTCTACCAGCAGATGTTATCTCTGATAAGTTATCTGAATGTGTGGGGGAGAGTGTAAAATGAGACTGAGACAGACAGGGTACAGAATAAACATCCACTAATCAGCCCAAATTAAGGGATTAGGATAAGGATCTCTAATATAACAAAATTATATATCTAATCCTCCCTCTCCCTATCTGTGAACTTACCTACAGACAGGAGGAAGTAAGGGGAGGGGGTTGGGGGGTGGATCCCTATGCCTGCGGTAGTTATACAGACCGCAGATGCCCAGCGTACTCAGTATGCATATTCAGTAGTGTACTCTACATCCACTAGGGGGCTGCACTAGCCACCTCAGTATTGTTAGGCGCATATCGCCAATCTGCGCATATCGCCAATTCTGCTTTGCGCCAGGTACAAATACTGTAATGAACATAGAATGTTAATTATCGGTGGCTCGGTGGCCGCCAACGGATCGGGGCGGGAGTTGTGTGTTTAGGCCATCAGGTGGTGACGTCAGTGTCACGTGACTTCACATCCGGGTCTCAAGACTATGAAATAAGCAGGCTCGGTTGATTAGAGTCAGATGTGATCAGAGACTCATTGGTGACTGATGCATAGCTGTGGTTCCGGTGTCCAGTGGTTGGCAGCGAGTGTGGTCAAAGAGGGTGGGCATCTCATATACAAGTATAGAAGCTACAAGCGAACTCAATTTGGTGCTGATGTTAGAAACAAAGAGATCCTCAGTTATCAACATTTTATTCTGTCGTTAGAGATAGGAGGGGGCTGATCGAGAAAATCGGTGACAATAAGGCCACAGAGAAAGAGGAGGCCACCAGATACCGAGACAGTCGCCAGTCCCTGCAGTCACCTGAAATAGAAATATTGGAGGGGGCGCTCGGTGGGTGCGGTGGGGCTTCCAGTGGAGCGTCTGGTGGGGCCACCGGAATGAGAGGCGGCGTACCGTACCACTGGGAGCCACTGGTCAAAGAGGGTACAAGAGAGGAGCAGCCCTTAGTGGGCAGAGAAGAACACAGAGGATTTTGGGTAGAGAATCCTCTGGCGGAAAGGAAACAGGGACGTGACTTGACCCGTGAGCTGAGCGGTACATCGTACCACAGGGAGCAGAAGGCATGGGAGCCTACAAGAGCGGAGGGGCCACCATTAAGAGGCGGGGAAGAGCGCCCAGGGAGCAGGCGGGACCACCCCGGGGGGGGACTGGCTGCAGGGTAGGGATATGCACTGTGATCTGCCTGCCGAAGGAAGGGCCCAAGATGATAGGCCAATGTCCAGTCACTGTGATGATAATACACTAAGGCAAGAGACCTCAGCCCCTATAGGAGGAAACCCTTCCTCGAGGGTGGGGAGCTTTCATACACCCACGGGCCCCCACGGGGATGGCCGGACGAGGAAACTGGTGGTTATGCCACGAAAGTATGACGGGTCGGGGGATCTTGAGGAGTTCCTCTCGCACTTCGACTTGTGCGTAATGGTGAACTGATGGACACCTATGGAGGCAGGCACAGTCCTCAGCATAAGCCTAGACGGGGTGGCCCGTAAACTGCTCGCCAACACACAACCCGCCACCCGGGGGGGATAAAAGTTGCCGTGTGCTCCTGGAGGCATTGATCGAGAGATTTGAGCCACGTAGCCAGGTAGAATTTTATAAGGCCCTCTTGCGTACTCAGGTGAGGAAGTCTGGGGACGAGCTGCAGACCCTGTCAGAGGAGATATTGAGGCTTGTGAGCCTGGCTTATCCCAATGCCGACACGCAAATGGTAGACGGAATGGCAAAGGACAGGTTTATGGAGTGCCTGGATGACACCGAGTTGAGGCATTGGATTTATCAGGGGGAGACGCCCACGCTGTTGAAGGCAGTGGAGAGAGGGGGTGCGACAAGTTCCCCTGTTAGTGTGTAATCCGGGCCCAAACCCTGTGACTCTGTATCAAGGAATGCATCTGGCCCCGGTTCTTGGAAATGTGCCGGATGGTTACAGAGGGGCCTGAGGTGGGGGAAGTGAAGGGCAGCTGAGACGCCAAGTATTAAGGACGGGGGAGGGACGAGTGCAGTTCTGCATAGATTACAGGCGTCTTAATGCAGTTACCCTTAGGATGCATACCCCCTGCCGCGCAGTGATGACTCACTGGACTCCATGGCTAGGGCGAGGTGGTTCAGTACTCTTGACCTGGCCTCCTGGTATTGGCAGGTAGCCATGGACGAGGACTCAAAGCCCAAGACCACTTTCGTGACACACCAGGGGTTGTTCCAGTTCCGGGTCATGCTGTTCGGGCTGTGCAATGCCCCTGGAACATTCGAGCGGCTAATGGAGACCGTCATGTGCGGCTTACAGTGCTCAACTTGCCTCGTCTATATAGTGCTTTCAAGCAGTTTGGAAGAACACGCTGAACGGTTGGAGGCGGTGTTGGCCCGGCTGGGGGAAGCGGGACTGAAAGTAAAGGCGACTAAAGTAAGTGCAGGAACAGGTGGACTTCCTAGGCCACAGCATCGACAAAGACGGCATCCAGACGGATCCCGACAAGATTGCAGCTGTGCGCGACTGGCGTGATATGGAAGGAGTTGTTGGCTGTGGTGTTTGCAGTCAAGAAATTTTCCCCATTATCTGGTGGGGAGCCCAGTGAGAATACGCACTGACCATGCTGCCCACAAGTGGTTGGCAAGTTTTAAGGAGCCCAAGGGGCAGGTTTCTCGGATACAATTGTTGGAAACCTTCGACCACGAATGCGGATGGGCTCTCACACAGACCGTGTGGACAATGTGGGATGAAAGACCCTGGAGGTTCACATTTATATGATGACCTGGCCGACTGCAGGGTAGTTACTTGCAGTGAGGCGGTGAGTAAGAGGGGCAGGCGAGGAGGCCTCAAAAGCAACGGTGGAGTTTGAGACAGAAGAGCCTAGAGGGGAAGGTCCATCCTATGTAGGGGCCCAAGATAGGTGGCAGTCAGCCCAAAGTTATGACCCTGCGCTGTGCAATGAGTCATAGGCTGGGTGGAAAGTGGGGCATCCCTGTCCCTCACTGAGCTGGCCGGTGAACCCTATGTAGTACCATCCTTGGCTGAGCAGCTTCCCCGGTTGAGGGTGGAGAATGGGGTGGAAGCCAGGTGGTAGATTCTTCGGGCCAGATAGCCAGGTGGATGAGGTTTTGGCGGAGGTGCATGGGGCCCCCCTCAGTTGTCACGTCAGGAGGGCTAAGAGTATGCGCCGAGTCCAACAGACCAACTACGAGATGTGGTGAGGTGGCTGGCAACATGCCCTCAATGCCTTAGCAGGAAATCGGCACCCCACCCGTCGCGCGCTGGGATGCAACATGTCCCTGTTGCCTTGCCCATGGACAGGATGGCAATGGACATCATTGGGCCACTCCTGCAAAATTCAAGGAAAAACCGGCATATATTCTGATAGTAATGGACTACTTCACGAACTGGGCTGATGCTGTAAGCATTCCGGACTAGGAAGCAGGGACAGTGGCAAGAGAATGGGTTAGTGGAGAGGTGCAACCGAACCGTGGAGGCCATGTTCGCCATGACAGTGGACGAACACCAGAGTGATTGGGATTTGCAGCTCCCATTCATCATGGCCGCACACAGATCCTCAGTTCAGGCCTCCACTAAACAGACTCCTAACTTCCTAATGCTAGGCAGGGAGACCTTGTTACCCGGTGGGTTGATGTACCCCGCCCCAGAAGACTCTACCTTGTCTCGGGATGGCTATGAGGACTTCGCTGCAGAGCTCCGTTACCGGATGGAGAAAGGCCACCTATACGCTCTAAAGCACATGAGGGAAGCAGTAAGGCGGCGAGAGAGGAACTACTCCACGCGAGTACGGGAGAAGGAGCTGGCCGTGGGGGATCCGGTATACTACATTGTACCCCGGAAGGAACTGGGCAAGTGCCCCAAGTTCATGCGTCCATGGTCTGCACTATGATTTGTTAAAGAAGACCCAGCAACCACGGGGGAAGTGAGTAGAGGAGACAAGCTGTCCGCACGGTGTGGCCTCGGCTTCCGGTGGCGCCACCTGGAGCCACCAGGGAGGGAGAGCCACCAGAGTGCCACCTGGTGTCGATGGCGGGAAGCAGTCTACATCTGGGCTCTAGAGCGGTAACCATGCCAATTGCCGCCACAGGGATAACCGCCAACCAACGAGGAGGGTCCAAGGCCACTAAAAAAGAAGTGTTAGAGGAGGGTGTTTGCAGGCACCCTTTTTGCATGAAGATCGTTGTGCAGAAAGCCAAAGTAAAGTAGACACACAAATGGGCATAAAGAAAGAAGAGGTGGGCTGCTTACCTGATTCCCTGGCAAGACACCGGACCACCGCCACCGGCAGGCCACGGGAACACTCTGAGAAGGGAGTCTAGATTTGCATCCTTCCTGCATTGGAGCCAGTTAGGAAAAAGTAACATGGGTGGAAAAGCTTCCAGCGGCAAAGGTTGACCAGGGGTAGCTAGAAAGGAAACTTACCTTGTTCCTCGGGGTCTCCGACGGGTCACCGGCCCACCCCGACCGGCGGGCCACGGGAAGACTACGGAGACAGAGCAAAGGCTTCGGCTGAAAGAAAAAGTGGTGGGTGCTGAAAAGAAGAATCGTGAGAAGGTAGAGTGGGGCCCTGGCGGAGTTCTACCTACCCATCACATGGTGATACCTAAAGTAAGGGGTAGCGCAGGGTCGTCCAGTACAATCATGAGTTCGCAGGTGAAGGCAATATTCACGACCAAAAACCGGTGATGGGCCGAGGAAGTGCAAAGGCAGGACGCCAAGGCCACCGGGTCGCCACCGAACCACCGGACCCTGAAGCCACCTGGCGTGAGAATCGCGAACTGCACCGTGACCTAGTTAAGGCCATTTACCGGGAGGTACGGGGAAGTACCACTCCTGTGCGAGACGTGTGGGCTTATCTTTTGGTGAGGGGATAGCTTGCGGTAACATGTTAGGGCTAAGCACACCATGGAGGGGCTGGGTTGGGTCTGCCCAGACGAAAACTGCTAATTCCAGGTGAATGTTGACCGGTGGAACGATCTGCAGAGTCACCTCAAGTCCCGCCATCCAGGGCATGCGTGCGGGCTGAAGGGGGCGGGGAGGCCACCAACCACTGTCATCCAGTGTCGCCTGGTGGCTGCCACTGGGGGTGACACCGAGTCACCGGAACAGAGGATCACGCAGGAGGAGAGGCAGGTGAAGCAGGGGGCATCGGCCCCAGAGATGACACCGATGATAATAAGTCAGCTGGATCCCCAGCCACATGCGCCACACCTGGAGGCCGACGGTGTAGCTCTAGAAAAGCGGCCCATCTCACCGTGGAGCGTAGGTTGACGAGCCAGACCGAAGGAGAGCCCGATGAGGGGGCGAAGTCCAGCCCTCTGCGTACCTCAGTGTCCAGCCTTAGCACCCCCTGGCAGTCCCCGCGTCAGGGAGTTCTGAAGAGTGTGGTCGCCATGGTGAAACATTCCAGGGCTCGCAACCGCTCTCCATTGCATTCAGGGATGGCGGCCGTAGCCTCCCCGGAGGCACTACATGGTGACCTTACCACGCAGTCCACTCATTCTCAGGCGGACTGGGATGCGGCGGAGACACTTGGGCTACAGCTGGGCCAATGCGATTCACCCACCCTGGACCCCCAGACGGACCAGATCCTCGAGCAGGTAGGGGAAGATGTGACCATCCACAGCTCACCCTTGTTCACCGGTGGGGACACAGGTGGAGGCGATGATGACCGGCCGGCAGAGGAGACGGCCGTCACGGAGCCCATGGGGGCGGTGGCTGCCGAGCAGCTGAGCAATCCTCAGCGCTACTCCACCCCCTGTTCTACTGCACACGGACAATAAAACGCCACAGGTGGAGAATCGGCTGGAAAAGATCATCACCTCACGGGTGGGAGAGGAGGCCGACGAGGAGGAAGAACTTGATTGGGAGGAGGAGCCCAAAGAAGAGGTCCCAGCAGAGGCCATCCACTATTAGGCTGTGTCCTATTCCACGGGTTCGGAGTGCGGGGAGGTCAGTCCGGAGAAACGCTAGATCAGAGATTGCCGGGTCGTTCTCAGCCGAGAGGAAGCCAAGCTACTGAAGGCCGCACCTTACGGGACCAAAACCCCGAGACTCGCACCGTCTCCATGGGTTGTCCACTTGATATTCGGGGCGATGTAGCCACAGTCGGTGGCGGGCGAGAGGAGATGATGGGCCTGACTGCAATGGTGTCTGGCATCAACCGGGGACAAGACCACCGAGCAGGAGCAAGACCAGCCCGGTAAAGACCAAGGGGAAGGAGGCGCTCAGCCTCGACCAAAACAAGGGTGTCGGAAACCTAGAAGGGAGCTGTAAAAAGGACAAGGGGCAACCGGCAAAGAGAGGTCGTGGTAGTAAGGAGAGGGAAAAGGACCGTCCTGATAAAGGGGATGGAGGTAAAGAGGGAGACCGCCCCGATAAGGGAGGGAAGGATGATAGAGCCAGAAAGGACAGCAGAGATAAGAAAGACAGAGAGGACAAGGAGAAGAGGGTACCACGCAACAAGCGTGAGAAAGATGACAAAGATTGAAGAGAGATGCGAGAGAAAGAAGATAAGGAGAGGCGGGATAAAGATGAGAGAAAGCAAGAGAAAGAAAGGGAGGAGGAAAAGAAAGTCGCCTGGGATAAAGACCGTAGAGAAAAGGAAGAGAGAGAAGAAGGATTGGGAGGAGAGAAATGCCAAGGAAAAGAAGGAGAGATGAGAGAGGGCAAGAGGAAAGACAGAGAGGAGAGAGAGCGACAGCAGTGGAGAGAGTGAAGGGAGGAGGAGTGGCGACAGGGGGCGAGCACGCGGAACGGGCGCCTCAGAGACCTATGGAGAGTATAGGCGCCAGAGGGATATGGAGGAAAGGGAGAGGTACCGAGGAGGAGTGGGAGGCAGTAGAGGAGAGTGGAGCGAGGAATGGGGTGAGCGACTGCCGGAGGGCAGATCCTGAGAGCCTCCGCAAGTGGAGGGGTGCGACCTGCTAGGGGGCCGGCCACTTTTCGTGAGCGAGGTGGCAGAACGGATTCCATGGAGGCGGGTTGAGAACCCTGATAAACTTCAGAAATGAGCATCAGGTCTCGCACCGTCTCCAGATTTAGGAGATGAATACACACCAGTGGGAGGCAGGGCACATGGGTGGACCAAATTGATAGGACGGTCTCTGTGGCAGACCCATTATTATGCCACCACGGTGCAGAGATACACGGCTAGACCTGTGCCAAGCATGGCCCCACCACCACCGCCACCACCTGCGGCGCAGCAGCTGGCCACTTCCTTCCAGCATACAAGAGGGGTCGGACCAGTGATGACTGGGGTGACTAGCCCCTATGCAGGACAGCAGGCGACGTATTCCAGCCACTGGGGCCCAGACCTTCGCACGAGGAACTGAGGAGCACCCAGTACCTAACCGGCCGGGGTGTCCGACCCCCAACCTAGTATGTCGTCAGGGGAAAGAGGAGCCACTTCCTCGTTTGAGGCTGGATATCGAGGAAAGGATCAGACGCATGATATGGGATGAAACCCGGTCTGGTGGAGCCGTAGCGGCCGCCAGATGCCATAAGCAGGAGGGCGAGTTGGACCCTATGCGAGGACGGCGAGCTACCTCAGCTGTGGTTGTCGAGGTCGGATACCTGGGAGGCCGGATAAGAGGGAGGCAGAGACAGCGGTGGCGGCACCTGGAAAGAAGGAGGCCAGGAAAAGGGGATGCCGGGAGGAGGGGTTGGTGGGGGAGAAGTATTGGTGGGGAACTGAGTACCTTCCAGGAACCTCCCCCGGATCCAGGCTGATCCTGGAGGCAGCAGCAAGGACAAGGACAAGGGTGGCCCACCGGATGGCCTATAAGCAAGACAGTTCCAAGGCGAGGGAACGACTACAGTTACATCCACAGCGCCCTTCCAGAGCTGGTCGTTAGCACAGATGATGTATATATGGTTCATTTTAAAAGTAACTTAAGAACTAGATAAGAAGGGACCCTACTGTTTGAGTGCCCTAGGTTATAGACTATCTCGGTGTTTTTCACTTACCTTACAATATGACATGTCAGTAAGTAGTCAGTGTAAATGGCTGGCTGCAATATATCTGTTATAGTATTTAAGAGGAGCCCGCTGTAGGATTGCTCAGTTATCATCATTAATATAGGGGACATTATGGTTAATAAAGTTAATAATATAGTAAAAATTAAGAAGGGAGGGATGTAATGCACATAGAATGTTAATTATCGGTGGCTCGGTGGCCGCCACCAGATTGGCGCAAGAGTTGCGTGTTCATGCCACCAGGGAGCGCCTGATGTCATCCGGGTCTCCAGACTATAAAATAAGCAGAGACTCATTGGTGGCTGATGCGTAGCTGTGGTTCCAGTGTCCGGTGGCTGGCAGTGAGTGTGGTCAAAGAGGGTAAGCATCTCATATACAAGTATAAAAGCTACAAGCAAACTCAATTTGATGCAAGCCAAGTGCTGATGTTAGAATTAAGACAAGTCAAGTAATAAACACAGAGATAGTCAGTTATCAACATTTTATTCTGTCGTTAAGCCTATTTCTGGTTATTACAATACCGTATCTGATGTAATAAGCACCCCTCCCCCTTTTTGGGTTTATTTCAGACAAGCAAAAGACCAATTTTTCACGATTTTTTAAAAGTCAGTTAAACTGTTAACTACTAAAGGGCCTCAAATACAATTTTTTAAGTGCCGCAGGCGCTTATTAGGTCGAATAAGATATGCCAGATTCCAATAAAGTTTTCAGCAAAAATCTAGAATTCATTTCTCTAATATGACTCCTGCTTGTAATTATGAATAAAGTAACAAGTGTAAGACCTACTTGCCGGTTCACCAATATCAGTGATCTGCGCAAGATTGGAGCTTTGCGCAGTGCCCAATTTGTGAAATGCGCCGATTGGTGATTCGCTTGTGACAGTATGTATGTACAAAATGTAATCTATATCCACCTGATTTATCTGACGCTTTCTGTTAACAGCATTGTGTACTACCGTAAATTCCCTTGTACAAGTAGTCTATTATTCACTATCTTGTACAAAATGTAATCTATATCCACCTGATTTATCTGACGCATTCTGTTAACAGCATTGTGTAATACTGTAATCTCCCGCGTATAAGATGCGTCCTCTACGCCAAACAAAATGCTGGGGGGTCTTATAGGATGTACTGAAATTGGGGGTGCGTCTTATACGAGGGGTAATTTTTACTATAGACATGTACTGAATTTACAAAATTGGTACCTAAGAGGTGCGTCTTATACGCGAAAATGCATGTGCTGAGTTTGGGGTGCGTCTTATATGCGCAGCGCGTCTTCTACGCGGGAGATTACGGTACCGTAAATTCCCTTGTTCTAGCCGCAGCTAGCACCAGAACCTAACCCATAAGGGTGGAGGGTAGAAGTCAGATATGACATGTGTACACCAATATTTTCCCAACTGTTTCAGCATCACAGGGGGGTCTGGGGGTTCACTAGGACCCCTAGCTTTTTGAAATTGAAGATCCATTCATAAGGGAAAAAAAAAGTCTACAAACTCAAGGGGGCAGCTTATATGAGGGTGCGGCTTATACGAGAGAATTTACGGTACCTGACATTTTCTGACAGCCTGTATTAGATTCATATAGTGCTGCCCACCCAACATCTGATGCTGTCTGGTTTTTATTTCATTGTAGATACGGCGGCCCCATAGGTTTAACACTCGAACTCCATATATCCCACCCCCATGATATAACCATAACCTATATCTCATGGCCAGTTATAGCGTTCTAAATTGGCATAATTATTAAAACGAAGATAAAATCTGACTGAGCCGAGTGAGGTAACCCTCAGTCCAGCCAATTCTTGTGAACCTTTGCCTATGTAGCCAATAGAGCAAAACTTTTATCAAATATGTTTTATGTAAATTCTCTCGTATAAGCCGTACCCTTGTATAAGCCGTACCCTCGTATAAGCCGTACCCTCGTATAAGCCGCACCCTGAGTTGGTGGATGAGCTATAAGCTGCACTGAGAACTTGAAAATTGGCATTTTAATAATTCTGTCCCATAGTGCTATATACCCTCATCCAAGCCGCACCCTGACTTTGGTCTGCAACTATAAGCCTCAATTTAACTTTAGTTGTGGTATAATAAGCAGCGGCTTACATGAGAGAATTTACGATAGCAGTCTTAAGAGCAATGCAAAGAAATATAGGCTAGTAACTTAAAAAGAAAATAAAAGACCCAATTTTTGTTTCAGATGGAGTATAAGATGAGTCCGTTCTCCCTACTCACCATCAGCTTCATCGGCTTCTCACGGTCTGAAGAACTACACATGGAGGAGCTCACTGTGCGCAATGGTAAGTCACCATCTACTCACCACTTCTCTAGGTTAGACACAAAACGCAAATTCCCATGTAAAAGCTGCACCTGTGTATATGCAGCACCCTGAATCTGTGGGTATCAAAGTAAAAAGAAAATTGCTATTGCATAAGTTTTTTTTTCAAATGAATGGATCCTCAGACTTCAAAAAGCTATGGGTCCTCATGGAACCCCGGACCCCGCTGTGATCCAGATACAGTTGGGAAAATGTTGGGTATATATCAAAACTAACCCTTACTCCCAGCCCATCCTCCACCCACCTAGGTCTGGTTCATGTATATATGCTGTGGTTTATAAGCCAGGCCTAGGTCAGTCGTATCTGAAACCTCCCCAGCCGGGAGGGTGATTTGGGCAGAGGCAGTGGGGCATTAGGTATACACATTTAGGGGGTAGATTGTACGCCAGTGTTGCTTCTACGCGGGTATTTCAGCACTTTTAAATCTAATGTCTGCAGTATGTCACCTGCAGTACAATAGTTGCATGGGCGTGGAAAGCAGGGGGACATGTCCCCCCCCCCACTTTTCGCCTACTCAAAAGGTTAAAACTAAAAGGTCAAGCAAAGGGAGGTCAAAAATTGCAGAAAACCCCTCTGGTCCCACCCACTCTGAAACTGCTTCCCACGCCCCTGAATTGTGCAAGGATGATGCGTAGTGTGCTGTATTGGGGGAAAGTATCCACCTTTATGCATTCTCTGCTGTAGTCCACCTTCAGTTCGCATATGGGCCAGATTTCCTGGGGACGTACAAATCTCCCTGAGAAGGCCCCAAATATGAAAGTCAGAAAAGGAATTAATCACTTTATTACATTGAAAGAACAATGTCTTGGCTCCTTGGAACCACCAATTATACACAGTTATCCCTACCGGTTCCATTTTTATAGCTGTGTGATAACAATTTGTCACTTTTTGTGTCCATCCGACAGATTTAATCAGTAATATGATCTTTTTACCAATATATACACCACAGAAACTTCTAATTTTGTTTACCAGCTCTTACAGTATGCAAGTTTAGTAAGCTCATGAATAAACATCACTGTTTAAAATCTTTTTGAGATATAGGCTGATGAAATATAGCCATCTTGTGAAAAAAATGAAAATTCTTGTCAAAACTGCTATTTTCCCTCTAGTTCTCTAGAAAATGCTTAAATACTCATTAAAATCAATCTATATTAAGTTCAGCATGCCTATTCTAAGAAATAATGATCATCATAACCTAATGGACCACCAACTCGGCACAGCATTAGCTTAAAATGACCCTAAAATTCAGACTTTATCTGTCGGATGGACACTTTTTTTCATATTACAGTGTATAAAACACACTTATGGAGAGACTTATGGTACAAATGTTGTTTAATAGTGTTCAAGGGATGACAGTGATTGATTTAAAACATAAAGGATGCATCCAAATGCATTACTTTGAGATTAAGAAATTTGTCCTTCTGACAGCAAAAGTGTAAAATGTCCATCCGAAAGAAAAATTTGTATACAGATGCACTCATTGGTATAAGAGAAAGACTTCAGGCTACAGCAAAAAAATCTTTGTGGCAGCTTAACCACCCTAGTGCCCCTCAATTCTGAGCAGAGTAAGGATAATGTATTAACTGTCTTAGTTTAGAATATGGGAGGGTTTTAGTTTAACTGTCGGATGGACATTTGAGTGTCATTTTACACTGAATGTTACACGAACAAATACTTATGCTCTACAATACCCAAATACCTTCTGAATCATTAACACAACAGATATATCAATGAGAAAAAGCTATATCTGAGGTTCTGGAAGCCCTCTGGGATATATACCAGGGCTGTAAAAAACCTGCTTTTTCGTCAAATTTGCCCTTTTTCACCATTTTTCACCTTTGGAAGCCAACTAATCCAAATATTATGGTTGGATATGCAAGAGAGTACATGTATTTGAAAGGTTATGGTGTTCCCTTCTAATTGGGACCAAAAGGCAGGACATTGGTTCATAAGTTTTTATTCTGTAGGTGCATAAGCATACAAAAGTGTGAAAAATGCCAATTGTATGTGCCCAGAAAATCTAGCCCATATACAACTATATAAACTTAAGCAGTCTCTCAAAGCAGTCTTTTTCACTTATTTATCTTTTCACTTGACATTGTATCAGGACTTATTGAACAGAGAGTCATTGTGATTGTGTTAACAGTTATTTAAAGGAAATAAATATAGTTGCTCGTTTCTGGTTTCTTGACTACTGGTTGCATTTATACATGCCATACATGTTATTTACATTCTGAATTTCAGGAACTATTTTAGTATCACAACGCTTCTTCTCTAAATGAATCATGGGAGGCCACAATAGCTCCCTTTGTGTGTATATACATGTATATCATGTACTATGTGTAGTTAAAGATGCAATTTCAACTAAAACGACTTGGTGGGAAGAAATCGATGAATTGTACCATTGTTAGTGTTACCTGTTCCCCAAACAAATGAAGCACTCCAATTTGATATGCATGCTTCCTGTATATGCAAATGAGAGATACCAAGATGATCAACAGGTATTTTCTATGGCGGGAAATGTAAATCAAGTTTTCAGGTCCGTTAAGGCCTCTAACAGAAGGGGGGTCCACCAGCTGGCCCCTACAATAATGGGTTTCCTGCAACCTTGTACAGTGATTATTTTATATCATGTGGGATTATTACCTCTTTGGAATATAAGATGGACAAAATATGGACTTTTTTGTTTGAAATAAGGGTAGGCTATGCAGTGCATCCCATAGGCACTAGGTGTCAGTCATGGGCCATTAGGTATCCAGTCTAGACAGGTGATTACTCATCCATGAAGGGCCAAACACTTGCTCTGTTATCCGGTGGTTTTAGTGTCGACCTACAGTAAAAATTCTGAGCGATCCTGTGCATATTTTGTCACGAAATACATTGCATGTGGTTTCAAAACTTAGGGAGAATTTATAGGAAGGCATAACTCATACAAATATCACGTGACTGAACAATGACAGAATTTTAGCTGGGATACAGGGCAGTCAGAAATGTCCGATTTGGTGTTGTGATTTGAGCTTTTTTTTTCCAGATGGGGGGAGTGGGGGGCACAGATGCCAGGTGTGACATATACTGGTGGGTAGCATCTACCTGGGTAGTATCTCTGTGGCAAGGTATACCTTTGTTACAGATTTAGGGATAAATGTTTTGATGTATTCTGTTTTGGTGAGGGAAAACGAGAACTATTGCTCAGTAAATAGGGATGTAAGTCTTCAGGATTTCCTAATTTCTGAGAATTTTGAATGACATGTATTTTCCTTATACAAGTGGTAAGGAGGGCGGTTTGGAAAAATAGAATGCTTTTATATCATGTAAATGTATGGCTTCCTGATTTTTGCCCATGCCTACCTGAGTAATACATATATTCATTTCGATGAGAGATTATGTGGTAACCATGTCTTACCTTTGCATATTACAGGTAGCACTGTCCAACACGGCACCAACATGTCAGTGTTAGTGTAGGGTAAATGTGGCGGGCATCTCAAACACGCTGTGTAGTTCTGACGTGTCATGCCAGGGAGCGCCACTCTCTGCGTCTGAATTGATGTTCCTTCCCAATCCACTAGGTGGTGACATGGGTACCGGGTCATATCCGGTAATTCCCCTCTACCTCTCGTCTTGGGACACCATGAACTGGAGATACATGAAATGCCTCTCCCACATTGTCCTGTGGACGCATCTATGGCGGCATTGTAACAAATACGATGGGCACTAGTTGCACCCTAAGAATTCATCAGTGAATGCAGAGAATTATTTCATTGTTTTAAAATCTATCCCGCTTGACCCCATACTGTGTACATGTACTTGACCATTTTGCCTTTTTGTAGGTAAGCTGATTGTGGGTTTGGCAACTGTGTGTGAGTCTGTTGTGCCGAAATGCAAATAGAAACAGTATCACATGGTGCCTCTTCTGACTGATCTCTCTTTTACTGAGTTTTCTTTTATTTAGAAAACTTAAAATGGTTCCTAATCCATGTATGTAGGGTAAAGTATCTTTGATTCTAGACACAACTGTACCAATTCTACAAAGGATGATTCGGGGTAACATATTGTCAGTCACGGACAAACGATTTAACCATTCCTAATGCAGGGCACACATGCCCTTACTTGATATCCAGGAATGCTGGCTTTTCTAATCGTAATAACTTCTAGTATGCATTATAGTCATTATTATTAATGGGGGGGCGGATATGCCTCGTGTACTGGAATGCTCTGTTGTTTCAATACACAGGTAAGGTGTGTTCTGCAACTTACTTGTAATGGTCAACTCATGGGTAATGCCATAAAATAAGATGAGAAATATGTGACTGTTCCCTTCAGGGGAGCAGGGGGTGTCAGGGAATGAAACGGGGTCATCTATGACGGTGTCCAGAAGATGGGGGGGGGGAGTGAGTGAGTGAGTAATAGATGTTTAACGTCATTTCGACAGCTAAGGTCATATTCATGGCGAGAATGACATTACACAATTTCACAGAGGAATGTGTTGGTGCCCGCGCATATGTGCACCACACACATCTGAGGGGATAGGAAAGAGGAGATCTAGACCCTTTTAAGTGGGCTAGGGAAGCCCGGGGAGGGGGGTTATAAACATGATACAATGGACCATATTCTCTTTCGAGGTTTGATGTTACATCCATCGGGCTTCCTTAGCCCATCTTAGAAGGTATTGATCTCATCTTTTCTTTTCCCTGTGAATTTGGTGCACATAATAATTAATAAGAGTGTGTTTAAACAACTATTACAGTTGTCCCACTTGCTCCAATTTTGGGTTTGCCCTGTTGATAGAATGAATGGATAAACGAATAATGAAATAAAAATTGTCAGGTAAGATATGATGAACTTTTTCTCTTTTTTTTAGACAGGGGATGGGTGCAGGGACCCATCCATACAAAGGTGGGCGGGATACTTCTCCACCATATAAACTGGTATCTTTTTCTAGAATAGCATTCATGATTTGTGGTACACAGCACTTAGTGTCATCTCAGCATGTGACTACAAACATGTCTTTATGTCCCATAACGTCTTACATGTCATATCAGCATCCACCCTTGGGGCTATGACGTAGGGTTTGACATAACGTCCCCGTAGGCTGTATGACACGTCAAGGTGTGAGATAACATGGTCAGGGGGTATTAGCTACCTGTCTATGGAGACACTGGGTGCCTCCACAGACGTTTGGCCACCCCCGCCCCTTCTCGCACCTCAATGACTAGGGGATGATTAGTCCTCTTGCCGCTGACAAGACAAACCCTCCCTCTCTGACTAAACCCGCCGTCCCCCTCCCTTGGTACTTTGCACCTTCCGCCTGCGCGCCTTACGTCATGTGAATACCGCTAGGTGTCGCGTCGGGCGCTGACGGACGCCGCTAGTCACACTTTGTAGAACAGGGGGTGGTTACAACGGACGTAGGGTCTTTGGTACCAGGCAGGGGGGCAGGTGGGTTTGTGAACTAAGATAAATGTAATCGAATTGATTATGATACGGGGGAATAGAAAAGTGTTTAATTAGTTGATTTGTATATAGGTTAGATGGCTATGGGTGGTTACCTCAAACCGGATCTAGACTAATATCCTCGTACATCTTTGCTGTACTTCAAATAAATAATGCTAACTCATGAATTATGCAGTAGGGGAAGATATTTTATTATTATATAAATATCATCAACCTGTCAGCAGATATATCGGCATAACTGATTTCAAATAGCTTGTCAAGTGTTAGCTATAGAGGTCAGCTTTTAATGTTTAGATATTTTCTTTTCTATGTCTTTTCCTTACTGGCAGCCGTGAAAGTCGGTCATATACACATACAATTATATGCTTAATCTCGTATTGTGATTTCAATATTGAGCCCCAACCGCCCCCCATGTTGGCCCTGTCTGCATTATACCATTATAATCTGTGTACACGTCCTAATCCGGTCCATGCACCCCCTGGTGGTGTCTTTGCTAAGCACTGCTCCATGTGTGTCCTTCCTCTTGTTTCTGAAACCAACAACAAAACACACACCTTCCTTACGCACGTGCAGCCAAACTTACCACGCCCATAATAAGGGATTAATGTAAAACAAAAAAACCCAAACATCGCCCTCCCCAACCACACAGCACACCCCGCTCATTATGTACATAGCAGTCCATGTTGTAATCCTCCCTAATACCCTGTAAAATGGCACAGTCCTATTTGCTGTCAGTATATCTAGAGGTAGCAGCAGAGGTGTGTATGACACAATGTCTACTTTATAAATACTGCCATAACAAAATCAAAAGTTAAATTTTTTTCTTTCTTTCTTTCTTTCTTTCTTTCTTTCTTTCTTTCTTTCTTTCTTTCTTTCTTTCTTTCTTTCTTTCTTTCTTTCTTTCTTAATTCTAAGGTAAAAGGTCTCAACATACTGTCATCACTTGTTATTCTCAATGCCCCACACCCCGCCCCCACCCATGCCTGTTGGCAGCAAACCACCTGTAGATACCCCATGGCACCCTGTCTCAGTCTACCCCCCTAGGGCATGTCAACCCCAGTGTAAGATATCCCACCTATGGTATAAAAGAAGTTTGTGAATTGTATACAGATAGTGGGAGGTACAGGTGGTCAGTGTGTCAGGGATACTCCCTGCCTTATAATGAACCACCTTATATCTAACTCCTCCTACCTTACCTAACACACCCACCTCCTGACCACCACAGTCACCTGGATGTCCCAAAGGGTTATGGATGCTCAGTCCCATCTCAGTAAAAGGCCACTCTGTTTCATCATCTCGTAGATGACGTTGATAAACTATTTGAAACGGCGTTGTTAGGAATGTCTTTTATTGCTATTATCCCTCAAATTCATATATTATGGGCATACTAAAATCAAAAGGGCATGATTGAAAGGTCCTCAGTCGCCAGTCAAAATTGATTGAATTCTTCCCTTTCTTTTCCTGAAAAAGTCACTTGAAAAAAAAAGTTATATCGAAGAACATCCAGAATTAATTTTCACTGACCCAAAGTTAAGGTCAAAATTCAGCATTGCTAGCTACTTATTTCTATAGAGTTTGAAACAAAATGTTTTTCCTAACATGTTTCTCTGATCTTCCAAGATCCGTTGGAAAACATATTGATATTCATGGGCTATTACTCTACAGGCTAGAACTCCTTTTCTCAATTACAACTGTTATTTGCCCGTCAAAAGTGACTGATAGACATTGGGAACCCGTAAGTGCCATTGTGCGGATCTAAACACCCCTGGGAGTCGTGTAATACAATCTACAGGTGTACCACCGCCCCACTGTTAATCAGTAATCAGTACCGGCATTAGTCTCAAGATAGCATATCTTCACCTGTCCATTCGCTCAACACTGAGAGGTATAACATGTACAAGTCAGGTGCCTGGTTTTAGCATTGACAATTAAAATACAGCGAAGGGGTTATAATCACCGACCTCTTAAGTTTACCTTTGCACAAGACTTGCAGGGATGTAAGTCTTCAGGGATTTCCCTGATTTCAGGGATTTTCATGTTCCAAAAACCTATACATTCCTATACAAAACCTATATTTAAGGGGTACTTTTCGAGCATTTCAGGGATTTTGGTGCTTAGTGACTTCCATCCCTGGACTTGACAAATTGGCTCTATTTCTTTTTTTCTGCTTGCTAAATAACCTATTAATAACCTATTAATTTATTAGTATTATGACGTATTGTTATCCCAACTGCTTCGGTGAGTGCATTGTATAGCATTAGAGTTATGCATACGCGGAAAGAACATTGTAGTTATTGGTTTAAATTCTTTAAGTATTTTTGATGGCCAATTAAACTAGTCGTGTCTACGCTTGTCCACTCTAACCTGTGGGTGGGCCGGTTTGAATAGATGCTTCCTACTTGTCATAAGTCAGGTAATAATTAAAGTTAGCCATAATAATACACACAGGTGTGTAGACCCTCACCACACATCCCACCGATATACGTGTAACTTCCGCCATCTCCGCCCAACCAGCACGCCCCCAGCAATTACCCCTACCACATGTGTATTACAGGCTGTTGGGGCCCACCATAACCCCGACCCCCGAACCCATCTTTTACACTCAGCCAACTTGTTTTGGCAACCCTAAAATGAACGCAGCAAAATTCTCCAATGATATAGCGGCCATACCTGGTCGTGTTGGATTAATAAGCCTTTTGTCTTGTGTGTTCCCACGCTGGCGGCCAGGTGAGAAAAGACTTTGATGTCATGGAGCACCCCAGAACGTCCATTATTCCTCTCATACCCACGTCTACCACACAGAAGGCAAAGGCTGAAGGTTGGAACACCCAGAAGTACTGGCCGCATTTACAGATTTGTCAAGCCACTAACTGGTGGCCAGAGGGGGGCGGGGTCGTAGTGCCAATCTGTACAGCTTCCAGATCAGATTTATCAACATTTCAAAGTTCCACCATTGAATTGATTTAAGTTCTTGAAAAGGGCTACTTATGAGCCAGTGATTTTTGTACCTCTCTATGCCCCCACCCTCGCCCCGACTTTTTAGCCAGAAAGTGACATCTCCGGTCTACCTCCAATAAATAATATAAGGTATAAAAAAAGAGTTGTGTTTCCAGTCACCCGACCGACCCTAGCAAAACAGGGCCCAAAAAAAATTTGGGATTTTGAAGAATTTGGTCTCATTTTTCATATTTTAAGGGAAATTCTCATTACTTTTTGAGGATTTTTACTTTTTTGTTAACCCATTTCCTGTATATCCTTTTCGTATTCTTCCCTTGTCTCACAGTTGTCCCTTTGCTGTCGTTATTCTGCAATGAAATAAAAGAATTTGATATATCCATTAATATGTGTCCTAACAATTCCTATAAATATTTAATGAAAAAAGAAAAAAAAAATCCGACCTACCGACCCTACCTTTTCAATTCATGTTACTGGAAACAGACCTTTTTATTTGGCCTAATGACGGATATTAGATTTCCCTCCATCTATTTATGTTTCCATCATGGGATCCACGACTACCCAGCATGAGTTGATTCTAGACTACCACCAGACTGCTAGTTCCGTATTCACTCACCAGGTTGCGACTCTGCCTACTTGCTGAGTGCCTCGGGCTCAGCCTGCACCTTCCTGTACACGTAAACTTACCTTGAAACCTTACTACTCCAGTAACCTGAGTGACCCTGGCACTGTGGGTGTCCCATGGGCAGTTAGAAAACCAAGAGGGCGGGAGGGGGGGGGGTGTTCTAATAAACCCTTTTCCCTGAGAGAAAGCGGCGGACAAAGGAGTGATTATGTTACCCACTGTGTTTGACCCTCCTTCATTGTCTTGTGGTGCCCCCTGCTGGACGAGCTTGTAACCCATGTGTAGTACGCCCGCGTCCTACGTAGGGGGCAGCAGGGATCTCCCACCTGTATGAGCCCTACATGTAGCTACATGTTTTAACATTTATCCTTTTCTTGGGCACGTGCGGCACATCAATCTGCTTACTGGAATATGGCTTACTGGCAAATGAAAGTTCCTTTTTTATTAGAATTTTAGTCTTCACGTGTTCCCACTTTGCCCTTTGAGAAAAAAAGAAGAAAAAAAATCAAAAGCTGCGGGTGCTTTGCTTTGTTCATAATCACGATAGCTTGAAGTGGCGATACGCTTTGAATACTTACAATATTGTAATTAATGTTCTTATTGCCGAGCACATCTGATATTGAATATATCAGAGATGTCACTTTTCCTGGTTTACCAGGAATACCTGGTTTTTATTCCAAGAATTCTGCATTGAATTGTGTTGGCCAGTGAGTGGCATCTGATATATGGAACTATAAAAAACTGATATGTCCTCGTGGTGTGTAGGTATAGGTTAATTGCTAGAGTAGATTTTACATAATCTAAACCCGTCTTAACGGTGCCTTAAAAATAACATTACTTACTCCATATGCTGGCCTCAGATTAAGCTTGTTTCAGGGGCTCTGTAGGGATGGATAGTGTCTTTGGCCGGAGATACTTATGTTTTAAGAGGTGTGATAATCAGCTCTCCTACTATATACTCACGGCTAAGCGAGGTGAGGTGTAGACTCCATCATCTGTCTTTATCAGTGAGTTAATGCTTCTACTTGAGTCAGGGTTGATGTTTGGGGATTGGGGGCATCAACAGGGAGGCGTGGGAAGACTGCAGGTACAGGTATTACTGCCAGTGTAACTCTACCTGTGTAAGCTGTGTAACATAATCACACACAATGTGATGTTAACATGATGTAATACACGGGGAATCACAGCTAAGTATTAAGCCTCAATGTGAAATCAATTTAATATGGCTAAAGGCAGGTGGTCTCACAAAGGGGAATTGTTATTGGTACTCTTTATTATCACAGATTGAATTAGGTTAAACAAAATGTATCATCGATCCTAAAATATGTTCCCTGTGTATCACATCTGTTCGGTCGACTGTACACAAGAATTGATAGATGTTCCAAACGATAACATTCCAAGCTACATCGCATCTTCAGTGTGCAACCTGAGATCTACATTGTTGTATATACCAGTACCATTCCCAACAAGTAGCTCTATTTAAGATTTTAGCGGTAGCTTTCCTTTTCCTTTTATCTCCTTGTAACCTGTAACACCTTCCTCCCCCGCCCCCAGTTTGACCCATTGATCAAACCCCTTCCAGTCCTCAACCTTCCATCCTCTCCTTTGTAGAATCGTTCAAACAAAACTGTTATCTCCCCCCGCCTTAAAGAATTTCTGCTTTTCATTTGCCATTACCACACCTTAGTGAATCTCTTCACCCACATATGTTTGTATAGAGGAGTATTTAGTGGAAGGAGTTGGTGTGATGGTGGTGTTGGTTCTTTGTCCATACCTGTTTAAATCCTAACCCTGCTTTACTGAGAGTTACCTCACAAAACAAGACTCTCACCTGTAGCTTCCCCTTAACCCTTTGATGCTGCATAACGTATTAATGCATTAGTGCGTCTTGTCCCTTAAACCACATGGTGCATGAATGAAGCTCTGGCGTATAACTCACCAGTGCTGCATTCGTGCATCATGTCTACTCTACAGGGTCAATACACTCCTTAGGGATTGGCATGATGCAGCAATGCAGTGCTGGTGAGTGCATTGACCAACACTGCATCATTCTGCCCTCAGAGGTCTACCTCCCCCCACCCCACCTGTGCCCTCCATTCCCCATCCCTGACTGACACAACTCAGAATGTCCCCCTTGTGTTCTGGTCAGAATTCTGCCTGAGGCTGTACTCTGTGAAACACTGACAAATGTCTAAGGGTTAATCTCTGTGTAAGTGTACAGTAAGTCTGTTGTACGTTTTCTCACCCCCCCCCCCCCATCCCCTTGACCACCCTGCTCACCTTCCTTATCCCCATCCCTGCAGCATCCGTAGCATCCATCAGCTATGTAGTCACGTACTACTGCCATTATATCTTATTTACCTGGTACGTGTTTTATATTAGTAGAATTAATGGACCTAATGGAAAAAGTGCCATCTAATCGATGTCATTTGACCTCATAATGGCTATGATTGATTGAGCAGATTCAGGAAAGGAAGCAGATATTTTTTTCTTAAAAGTGTTTTAAATTTCCCTATGCTTACACTGACATTTCCGCTTGCTGACCATTTCCAACCAAGGGCCTAAATTTGGGTTGTTTTGATGCCTTACTGATGTCCCTTTGATGTGTTTAATGTGTTCTAAATTTGGTATACGGTTATCGGATTGCTGATATAGTTTTGATGCATTCGGTTTGTCTGGTCGCCGTCTTGGATGTGTTTCACTCACGGGTACAGGATTGTTGGACAGTTGGGTTTCCCAACGTTAAGTAAGGCCCTGAGGCAGAGCTTACCTGGGGGAAGTGAGGCCCTAGGGGAAGGACTAAAGGGTATAGTACTCTATAACAGGACAGTAAAGGAAGTAACATACCCCTCTCAACCCTGAGTAGTGTATGTTGACACAGGTAGTGAAGCTGTGGTTGAATATTAACAGGATTCTGTGTGTAACCCCCCAGAGTCCACTCACCTCCCACCCCTACACCATTACCACCATAACTGTACACACAATAGAGGCACATTTATACACTCCTCTACCTTCCTACATATCCAACCGTTTCCTCTCTGCACTGTTCTGGCTCCCCGTGGGGATACATGAAGGGTCTATAAAGGAAACTGATTTCTTGGATTATAGGCTTTATATTAGTCGGATGGTAAATAAAGGATTTTGTCCTCTGGGATTAATTTTGAAAATATTCCCCACTTTGATATGCTCCTGGTTTAGATGCAGTTTAATTGCTCTGTATTTGCTCTCTTCCTCTGAATTAGACTGAATGGGATATTTTGGCCTTCCAGGACAATAACACTGTCATTGATGTAACTACTCTAATGTGTAGCCGAAATTAAATACAAATATCATTCTCTTATCCACCACACGAATAGTTATTGTTAACTGGGAAGGGTTATAGGCACCACCATGAATTAAGACTTTTTAGGGGGTGCAAAATTATCATGAAAGTTGACACTGTTTGGCTAAAAAAGCTGTCTTAGTAGTGAGGATTCATATAGTGTTTGGGTTCTCTGTGTAGCTTTTAATATATAGATTAAGGAGGTATATATATTATTGTATTATCTCCCTTAGATTAGCTGATATCAGTGAGACAGTTCATGCATACCTGCCATCACTGTAAGACGACGCTTCTTTGCTACAATGTTAAAGTATATGCATTCCATTTGGAAACCTTTGGATACCTTTTCCCCCACCCTTTTGTGGTACTGTTAACCACCATGGGCATTAACTGGCTCTCCAAGCAGATGTGTTGTGGAATTAGACCTACATAGTAACCAGGTTACACTACTTAATTAACTCGGAAAGAGTTATAGGCACCACCATGGATTAAGACGTTTTGTTGGTCCCGAAAATGAGACAAAAATGTGGAAACAATGTCCAAATTAAGTATGAAAATACATGCTTTCAGAATATTGTGTTATACATGTAAAGTACAATCTAGAGATCATGTACAATACAAATACTTTTTGAATAAAAGTCTTATCATATCAGAAATCAGTGATAACAAATTAGTCACTGAAATCTGTGCCAAGGCGACCCTTTGGGCCTCCAATGTTAAAGCATACACATTCCATTGGGAAACCTTTTTTCCCCGCCTTTTTGTGGTTGTTAACCATGTGTTAACCACATTATAGGGAATAACTCACTCTCCAAGCAGATTTCTTGTGGTCTACTACAACCTAATTGCATTGTATTATACTTAAACTCTGCTTGGAGCTATAGGTTCTGCCTGTAGGTGGCAGTGCTGATGTCAGACTTCTGGAATAAATTACCAATGCAGCACTACCTCTATCAGTAGTGTACACTTGTACTACCTACTTTACCCCATTTTCATTTTGTGAACCCCTCCCCTCCCAACAATAGCCAAGAAATGGATGGCCTTTCTGAGTTATCAGCGTTTCAATGCTTTCCTCTAGTATCTGCTTGAAGCTAGTTCCTGCCTGTATGCTGATGTCATCCCCACAACCACCCCTCCTCTTCCGAGTGAGGTGCGACTACTACGGCGCATTCCTCTAGTTTATAAGTTGAATAATGAAAATATTTTGCCCATTGTTAAAAGACTGAGCTTCCATGAAATTACAGCTTTTTTCAATTGTAATTTAGTTTTGACGGAAAATACATGTACAGGAAAATTAGGGAAACTTATGAATAATGACATACCTTCTGTTCAAATTTTAGTCACCTTAAAACTTGCGTCGCTCAACTTTTCAAAAGTGATGATGACAGAATTGAAAGTAACTACATTACAGTGAGGTGAGAAGAGGACCCTGGAGAGGCGTGTGTCCACCTGCGTTGTCACCTCTTGTGCTCTTACAGTATACTCACCTGTTTACACACCTGTATGCACCTGTACCTGTATCTATAGGTTTCTCATACGGACATCCCTCACAGAGGGACAAGGTCTTTACTTATTGGAGAAAAAAAAACAGCTGTAATATGACCCATACTTTTTACTTTGTGTGTGTCTGGGGCGGGTTGAATCTACATTTGCACAACGGTGCTGTGTCTGGCAAGCAGTGCACCATATCAATATCTGTCTAGCTGTTTTTAGACAAGCTGCTTTAAAATAGCTGCCCAGACTTGCCCAGACTGAGAAAAAGGCCTCCATGTCCGAAAGAAAAACAACTGATTTTCTCTGCTAAATTCTAAGTGCTATTAGTTGAGTTAAAATCAACCAAACCAAACCAAGGACAAAGTGACTTGGCATGAAAATGAATCATTAAACTACATACACTGTGATGAGTGCCCGGTCCCTGCACTCCCATAGAAAAATGACTTCCATGCTCGTTCCCAAAAGCAAGAAAAAGGGATCTTTTTCCACTCACTTCCAATGTCCCTGGAAACAGAAAAAAAATAACTCCTAGGATTTTAGAAAAAAGGGGGTATTTTTATAGACAGAATCCTTGAAATTTGGAGAGAACACAATATTATCTTTAATGACAACTATGTAATAAGCAACCATCCATGTGGTAAGGGATTAACGAGTGTCAAAATTAGCATTCAACCCTCAACCATGCTATAGGACTCCACTGTACATATTCTAGAACTACAAGACAGGCAGATGTAAACAATGAGTAGTTCCAGCATCCAAGGGGCGTTTATTAACCTTGAAAAGTCCACGTTTTTTTCCACAAAAAGGGGTCTTTTTCTGTGTAAAAATCCATGGAATAGGGGGTGTTTTTCAGGGGAGGGACCGAGTGGCTACCCCTGCCTCCTCTCACTTTCGGCTACAGAATCGGCTGCATTTCTCAAAAAAAGCAGACATGTATACAGACAATATCCAAAGCGAGTTTTCTTTTTGTTGAGAGGGGAAAGAGCGCTTTGGTGTACTTAGACTAAATCCTTATATTGGTATTAATGCCTGTTTCTGCCTAATGCTGGCAACTTCATCTTCTACTTTTGTACAAATCACAGCCTTAATCTCTACAAATACGACTTGGCTTATACTCGAGGATAACCCAAGCTGCGCCCTATAGCATGTGGCTGAACTCTTAGTGCGAGGATTTTATACTATAGACTTACAGCACTAAAATGGCATTGAAGCTGTCGCCTCGGATGTGTCTTTAGTATAGCATTTCCTTCAACCCAGGGTGTGTCTTAAACGCGAGGTGCCTCCTCTACGCAAGGACTTGAGGTACCTTTTCCATGTAGTTTCTAGATTAGTTCCAAATGATATTGTGACGAAAATTAGATGCTGGGTAATTTCTGATTATTTATAATCAGAGAATGGCATTTCCAATGAGGACTACAAATTAACGTGTCACTGATTTAAACCACCCTGACATTTTTTGAGGGGTGCACTTTTCCACTGCTGAAAACTTAACATCATATGGATGAACTCTTCATAAGGGCTATACATGCAAGGCGCACCAAGTCTCTTCATAAGGGCTATACATACAAGGCGCACCAAGTCTCTTCATAAGGGCTATACATACAAGGTGTACCAAGTCTCTTCATAAGGGCTATACATGCAAGGTGCACCAAGTCTCTTCATAAGAGCTATACATGCAAGGTGCACCAAGTCTCTTCATAAGGGCTATACATACAAGGTGTACCAAGTCTCTTCATAAGGAGTATACATGCAAGGTGCACCAAGTCTCTTCATAAGGGCTATACATGCAAGGTGCACCAAGTCTCTTCATAAGGACTATACATGCAAGGTGCACCAAGTCTCTTCATAAGGGCTATACATGCAAGGTGCACCAAGTCCCTTTATTGGAAGAGGCTCTAGCCTCTTCCATAGCAGTTGTGATGGGAGTCGATTGCGCACCAAATCGGACAGTCCAACTACCCTTGAGTTGACCATTGCCATTGTAGCATTAAATGACACTAAATGGCACTGACTAACTGCTGATAGATGGTCGATTTATGGCAGTTTACCCAGCCTGACAGCTTGGTGTTAACTCCGCATGTAATGCCATAGCCACCTGCGCTAAGGCACAACCCCCACTGTAATACCTTGACAGCTTGTACTCAGCAGTAAGGACTCCCTGGGACACATAATAACCCACATGTACCTCACAATGCCTCTATACCCGCCTCTGAAGCCGTTCTACTGACCCTAACCACCCCACACAGTTTAGTACCTGTACAGCGCCAATAGACTCCTCTGAAGCCGTTCTACTGAGCCCTAACCACCCCACATAGTTTAGTACCTGTACAACGCCAATAGAACCCTCTGAAGCCGTTCTACTGAACCCTAACCACCCTACACAGTTTAGTACCTGTACAGGGCCAATAGACTCCTGAAGCTGTTCTACTGAGCCCTAACCACCCCACACAGTTTAGTACCTGTACAGCGCCAATAGACTCCTCTGAAGCCGTTCTACTGAGCCCTAACCACCCCACATAGTTTAGTACCTGTACAACGCCAATAGAACCCTCTGAAGCCGTTCTACTGAACCCTAACCACCCTACACAGTTTAGTACCTGTACAGGGCCAATAGACTCCTGAAGCTGTTCTACTGAGCCCTAACCACCCCACACAGTTTAGTACCTGTACAGCGCCAATAGACTCCTCTGAAGCCGTTCTACTGAGCCCTAACCATCTTACACAGTTTAGTACCTGTATCACTCCAGATAGAGGTACAGCATTGTTTTTGGCCATGAAATAAATTATCTGTCCTTCAAAGATCGCTAAATAGGCCTAAAATATCGCTAGGTTGGTATAATAGACTCTACACATTTTTATTAGCCGAATTAGTAATTTGTCAGTGATTAGTTAAAATATGTTTGTACTTAGTCACTATATAACAGCAATTAGTCAATATATGTCAGTAATTATTCACTTTGTCAGCAATTAGTCAATATATGTCAGTAGTTACTCACTATTTATCAGAAACTAGTCAGTATATGTCAATAATTACTCATTCTTTGTCAGCAATTAGTCAATATGTGTCAGTAATTACTCACTAAATGTCAGCTATCAGTCAATATATGCCTGTGTATGGACTATTTGTCAGCAATTAGTCAATAATTATATCTTAGTAATTACTCATTATTTGTCAGCAATTAGTCAATATATGTCAATATAATTACTAACTATTTTCGGCAATTATTCAAAATATATCAATACTTAGTCACTATTTGTCAGTAAATAGTCAAAATATACCAGTAGCTCCATACTACCACTGACCACTTGTTAATTGACAGTTGACATTTGACATTGAAGCCTCTTCCTTAGGACTGAGTCCTTCACCTGTGACATTTTAAGGGCAAGGTGCACCAAGTCATTTTATCCTTCATTTACGATTTCCCAATGTCTGATTTTCGAATGCCTATCCAACAGTAGTTCATTCCATCAGTAGTACAGATACAACGTCAATAAATAAGGGGCAGACTAGGGTTGTATACATGTAAGATGTATCTACACAAATTAGCCTAATATCTAATAACACCGTCAGACATAGTTAGCCACCATTCAGTGGACTCAATATTCCTTAACTACATCCACGGCCACTTCAAAGTTACACAAACTACCCACAGACCGCTGTATAGGGGAACCTGTGTTAAAATGTGCCGTGTTAGTGATTTTGTTGTCCATACCCACACCTTGATGCTATTCAATTGTACATCTACGCCGATTAGGGTGGACAATTGGCACCCATCAGGGGAGTGGGGTAGGGTGTGTGCAGGTGGAATTATGACTGGTATCTTAATGGTGGGCTGGGGTAGAGGCTCCGTTACACACACATCAAAGTGTATCCAAACAAACAGGAGGCAGGAGAGCAGGTGGACGTGTGAACAGGCTGGTTAATGGGTACTGGAGGAACACTATACCTGAGATAGGGGTGGTTTTAGGGTACGGCTGCTGGTACAGTCAGGTGGGCGGAGCAATGATGGAAGCGATGTTGTGTATTGAACATGTATTGCGCAACGACAATGGTGGGGCTAGGTGGACTGTTCAGTGTCCATAGAATCGTACAGTTTGTATACATGTTGTATATCTGTTCATCTATGCATACATGTAACACCTGTACACATAGTGTGTAATATAACATACAAATCATGTTTGTAAATCTGGGGGAGTAAGTTAAAAGTAACGGATTAGATTGCCTCCTTGATTTATTCCCGGTCAATTATCACTTGACCGTTGATGTTCCTAACAGTGGAAACTGATTTTAAATCCAATATGAGTGTGGTTCAGTTGGCAGTTTAGGTAGACTATATTCCTCTGACATTTTTGTTTGCTCACAAGTTAGTGAGTTTTGCTGTTTCTAAATCTCTTCGATCTTATCTTGTGTAGAACAGGCTGGCATAGAGAAAATGAAGATCATTTGTATGTGAGTGACTGTTCGCCATGGGTATTCCACTGGTTGTGGAAAAACCAGAGCAGCTAGTGAGTTTTGTGTCTCATTAATATGATAGGGTTAGGTGTAAAATGAATTCAAACAGAAGAAAATGCACCAACTATCTCTGATAAGATACACCAACTATGTTTAAGGTACGCGGCCAAAAAGTTCCCCTAACCCCCACACCACCCCTACCGTTACCACCATGTCCCCCTGTAGCCCTTTGATGCTCCTTTCACCCTAATGTAACTATACCCCATCAGGTATCCCATGTTGTGTTTCACGTCTCCCTTCTCCCCAACCTTAACGACCTTCAGCACACCATTCTAAGTGCTGCCGTCACACCGACCTCTGGCTTACTTTTGAAGTCGGTGATGACCTTTTTGGGGTTCCTCCTGTTTTACCTGGCATTGACCGTTTGTTAGGTTTTAGCACCTTTTTATCCTGACAAGGCTTCCCTCCAGACAAATTACCACATACCATGTCTCCGCCCCCCACCCTTCCACCAGACTTGGAGCTATGTCGGCTTACATAGGACTGGTCATTTTCAGGGGCTGGGAAAGCGATCACTTTTAGCCGATGTAGAATGGGGTGGAGGGTCACAAGATTTTTAGTATTGTGGCCTCCTGTTTATAACAATTTGGCTAGAATGATATAGGCCTATTCGTGAATTCCATACAGGTCCCCTCAATCTATGAATACCTTGGGCCACTAAAGCTAGAGAATGCATGGTCTTTGAAGCAATCAGGCCCGGTAACCCAATACACATTCCGTTAGGCTATACTCAAGTCGCCAGCTTGGGTACTTGCAACATAGGCCCTTTTGTTAACTAATACAGTTTCTACTAAATCATAACGCGATTTCTGATTTTTATGTCTATTGCCTCTTTGATTCCCATGCCCCTGCCCCTGCTTCATTGTGTATCGGCATCAGAGTGATTAGACGCCCGTTGTACTGGGCATGCGCCACATGGAGAGTCTTATAAATCTGATCGCTGCTGCCACCTGGTACAGACGCTGCATTTTGTCGGATGCGTGCGCACCTTGTCGGCTGGGACGCCCTCTGGGGACGGCGCTGCCTTTGAAGTAAAACTGCCCCTAAATCTGTGACCCCCCCCCCCCCATCGTAAAAATACCAGATTTATCATCATAACCAAATTTGGTCTCTTCAGGGTTAGCTTAGATAGGGGTACGCGGAGGGAGCTAGGAGTTTGGGGTCGGAAGCAGTTGGAGGGTGGGGTGGGAGAACGACCCACCTAGACCTCCGGTAGTTGAGAAAAAAACAGTTTAAGGGTATTGGTATTGCAATGAGTGTGAAATTGTTGCACTGTAATTTGTGATTGATGAAATATAGGTTGATGTATTAATCCGTATAATCATTTGATATCCACCGGACTAGGCCACTGGTCAAAGAAAATGCAGTGACTTTAGACTCCAGAAGGTCAAGAATGAGAAACAGGGTACTACAAATCTTCTTATTCTTCTCCGCCCATGTTACTAACATGAGTGAAGAAGAATAACGCAGATTCTGCTCACCTTGCTACATATCAGCCATTATATTTCAAGATGGACTGAAGAATGAAAATGGTGACCCCACCGACCTCCCCATCCCCAGCCGCCTCTTCCCACACCTTTGTATTTGTGATTAGGCCGACACAAGGCACTGTGTCTTTCCCTTGGGTCTCTGGTGTCCTGGAGAAAGTCCCATGAGTGGAGAAAAAACCATCAGCTCCAACCATCTCAAACCTCTGTAAACCATGTGAACAGCCATGCAGAAGTGAGGGTCCCTTAGGACTTCCTCTACCAGATTCCACAAAATCCCCTGTTACAGAGAGAATGACCCATGTGACGTCACTAGGCGTGCGCGGCATTGTAGGGTCTTTTATGGCCCCCGGGAGCATCCCGCCCCTAAAATCCCCACTCCGCCCCTAAACTCCACTCGCCCACCTTATAGGGCTCCATATCTCATCCCTACACTCTCAAAAACCCATAGAAGCGCAGGCCGAGTCGATGTGACCCTGTCGCCCTGGTAACGCCGGCTTATTAGTGACGTCATAACCGATGAACACGTAACAGCCATGAGTGATAATAAGGGTTCTGGCGGCCGGATGCCATCTGGTGACTGATAAAGGAAGTAGTCAGCCCCCGCCTTCTTTAAATCCACCACAAAACTGCCTTGAATGGGACTTGAATGCCTCATAATAGCCACCGGAGGCACTGGTCCATGGGAGGGAATAGGGACATTTATCAACCAGAGTGCGTCTAATTTGACCAATATGAGAGGAATTCCATTAAGGTGATCTATAGGACGTGCAGGAATATTAGCGAACATTGTGAAATGATTATCGTGTCAGAGGTATGTCCGACAAGAACGGGTTTATGTGCAGGTCAAGAGGTCAGTCAAGTAAAGTATTCAGGGATGAACTGAGGAACAGGTTTGGACATGTGTGGGGGGTCAGGCCATGTTATTATAACTTGGATTACGGAATTTTTGAGCTGATATTTTGGTCGGCCAGAGGCAAAAAAATGAAAAAGGTTTGATTTTGAGACCAAAAAATCCCAGCGGCCAGAGGAAAAAATAACACCAAAAAAACTCCACCAAGATTACCCCGAAAATGCACTTTTCCGGCTATCCACGTCACCTTTTGGCAATCAAAAATACTTATTGGGGAAGTAAATATAGGAGAGGTCGAGAATTGTTCACTGAAAAGATAAGGCTTTAAAAGGTACTCTCTAGTGATCACTTTTTGTCATCTTATTGATGGTCCCGAGGGGGAGTACCCCATGATCTTTTAGGTGATCACATGTGATCACCCTGGGTGATCACTACAGAGTACCTGTCTGAACTGATTAAAGAGGAGTTTGTGAATGATTGCATTGTCATTAATTAAGATCTTTGCATAAATTTGCATAATTATCCCCTTCCCTCACCACATCCAAGCATCCATTGAGGGCACCTACAGCTGACTTATGATGCCTTGGTGAGGCATACATGTAATTGTTTGTATAAGGAATATTAGCTCATCCCCATGGTTATGATTATTGTTTGAGTGACAAAAGAGGTGTCAATTATCAAACATGCTTTTGTCTTGGAAAATTTTGACCAAATGACTTTTTTTTGATCAATTAACATTCCCTTGTGATTACATTTTTCACATTATTCATCCTACAGACACTGATGATCAAACGTATTATAGATACACATTCAAGATAGCTCACATAGTAAACATTGCATATCCTACTATTGTATACTAGGGCCCCCTGGTGGTAGAAACATACCATCAAAGTGATGACCTTGGGCAGCTGTTGGGTGATCATAATGAATACCTTAGGTCATCAATAGGGAAAGAGGACCTTAACTCATCAAGAGTGATCACCTTAGTAGAAGCCTATATTTTCAGTGTTGGGTGTTTGCACAAAACCATGTACTTTTTTTTTTATTTTCTTTACAAAAAAAAATCTTGAAAAAAAATACCAGCGGCCAGAGGAAAAAGAATGAAAATAAAATTTCATTTTTTTTTTCTGTTTTGCCAATAATCCCAGCGGCGGATCCGTAATCCAAGTTCTTATAATTAATTGGCCTCATCGGAAGGAAAACACAGGTCATTGGGTACCTATATGGAATCACCTGGTTGTTTTCTGTTCAGTGAAAATGCATTGAAAATGTTGTTTCCGATCATGAGGTCTCCCCTTCCCCTGAGTTACCCCCCCCCCCCATAGAAAAAACAAACAAAAAAAAAAACACCCTTTTTCTGTTACCTACTTCCGCAGTTGTTGACATGGGTATCAGTGGCAGTAGCATTTGAATGAAATCAACCCCAATACAAATTCTCAGCGTGTTCAATCATGTAAGATTTTAGCATAAAGTATGAAATTTAAAAGTAAAAAGTGATGTATTCACTGGAATTTGGATTTCCTTAAGATTTAAGGGGGTGATTTGGATGGGCGTAGTCTGGACGTCAGTTATCAGCTGCTGGGCTCCCACCTCCTCATTGTCACGGTATTAGTGACGCTGGTTACTCGCGTGCCTCATTCACTCAATACAAATGTATATTCTAAATGTCGTCTGCTCCGACAATTATAAAGTTGTACTTTCTATCCGTTTGGCAACAGCTTCGCACTATCTGCAGATAGAGGAGGTAACGTCCAGTGTCATATTTCACTCTTAGGTGTCTAGTATTGTGCAGAGATGTCACTGCTTGATCTGGAATTTGAAATTCAGTTTAATTTATCTTGGGCCCGATAGATAATGATTTTAGCCCTGGGGATATTACTTGGGCATTACTCACTCCGCCCCGTCTACAACCCCTGTACACGTAATCTTTTCTTAGGCCCACTCACGCGCAGGTCACGCGCCCTTTATTGAAAGGGCCCCCTAAATTTAGTTACAATTATTTCTTAATTCTATTGAGGAATACACAGGTCAGGTAGAATTCACAATTTGCACCTGTCTGCTTGTTTCTCCAACCGATGACCTTTAGAAATGACCACAGCTCCAATTAAGGAAAATTTTGAATTAGATTCCAATCCATACGTGTGGCAGTTGGAATGCCTTCACATTTTGGCATTATGTGTATTCAAAGATAAAGGTCGCCAAAGTAAACTACCGTGGAGTTGGTCAATGGATATTGTCAGTGATTTTACAATGGTGGACATTCTCATTCTGAGAGCGTAGCTCTTAAAGTTCACTATTGAGTAGCGATGATCTCGAAATGATTCACCCGCGAATTTGGGAATATTTTGATATCTTACCCAGTGAAGTCCATTCTGACATCATGGAAATAGATGGTATGTCAGACAAGTCCATTGCACATATTTCAAGATTAATTAATCTATCGTTATAATCTGCCCAATTACACAATATTCCCACGCCTATTTGCAGCCTGGTGCACACATAGATAGATACACGAAAGCGGCAGTGCAGCTGTTTGATTCTCAGCAGTTTGACACATTTGATCAAAAATGAGATTTTAAGTGTTACCTAGTTCTCACCCTCATGTTCATTACAATAAAGACTATATTTAGACATGATCATTTAGACACTGGAGAGAAGTATATTTCTCTATTTAGAGAAAGAAGGAGGGTGGATAGAGGAAGGGTGATGAAATACTGTAGTAGAGTGGTGCATTGAATTCTTGTTAAACGCTAGGGGAGTCAACAGTGTGTAATTCTATTAATTATCAAGAAGAATACAAGAGGTTAAGGAAAGTTCACAGCATATTCCATAGATGATTAGATGCAGCCTATTATGTTGTCACGGTAATTAAATGGAATTGCCTTTACTGCAGTCATGAAAATCACGACCAAATCATTAATTCTACAAAATTCTATTCCCACAAGAAAATATCCTGGAATATATTTAACAGAGTGCCATCTGTCGTGAGCTAAATTCTTCATGTGAGACATGCAAACGTATCACCTTGGCAGTGCTTGGAGACATTTTGATATATTACCCTACTCAGCCAGAAGTATTCTCATGGAAATGATTACCTCAGTCACATCTGTTCTAGTATCATTATGAAATAAATCTAACTTCACTGTTAAATCCAATTTATTATGAAATAAATCTAACTTCAGGAATGAAGGGAAACAATTGAGCATTTCTACATTATAATAATGCAACTCTAAATATTGAGCTTGGTGTTTGAATCAGCGTTCAGTATCATAACAGCCAAGCTTTAACATTAAGTTCAGGTACAACATATTGCTCTCTACAGTTTTACTAAAGAATCCCATGGCAGCCTGGTCTCAGCACAATTGGCTTAGAATACTGCAGCTTACTGCCGTTGACCTCTTTATTCTGAATGCTAAATGACAGACAATACAGCTATCAATGAAGGCTTAACCTTACTACTTAATATTCACGCTCACATGTTCAGTTATGTAACCGAAATGGCTTTCTGATTTAAACCCTGTATAGACCGCATGGTGCTCCTTTGTATTAGGGAAAGGCTCATTGCCCACCGTCACTATCTCATATACCTGTCCGGGCAAGTCCTAATACATGTAGCAGTTAGATGCACGACAGTGCCGGCGATTCTAGCTGTCAGCACTGTATTCGGGCTTCCCTATCCCACTTAAAAGGTGGTGCAGATATGCACGGGCACTGACACATTCCTTTGTGAAATAGTGTAATATAGTTCTCGCCATAAATATGACCTTAGCTGTCGAAATGGCGTTACACATCTATTACTCACTCACTCACTCACTCACTCACTCACTCACTCACTCACTCACTCACTCACTCACTCAGCACTAGCGGTGCGTCATACTCAGATGTCGTGAGGATATCAACGCTGTGTGCCTAATATTTGCATGGTGCCCTGGCGAGTAGACTTAAGGCTATTATCATGTATCACTTTGGAACGTTAAGTAGCCTTTAAATGGCTGTATGTAGAAAACGACGGGTTTCATACTATAGCATACTGTATAGTATCGTTAGATATACTAGTAATAACGGTCACTGTGACGGGTAATAGTAAGGTGCGAACAACATGTCAATGACTGGGTCTGCTTTGCGTCTTTTTTTTTAACAAAAAGATTGAATTGGGACATGTAATCATCTTTTGTCATGGATGTAGTTTTTATTTTCACATATATTAAGTCGAATGGTTTGTTGCGTGAATAACGATTCCTTATCTAATTGCAAAAACAGATTTTGTGCTAAACAGTCATAGTCGTGGTATCTCATCAAGTAGCCCTGCCCATGATTCTTTCCTTATCACATGTCAACTGACCCCCACTACCGGGGTATTAGTGAATTTGTAGTTTGCCTTTGTCACATTTCCGCTGCACTACTGCTATTGTAGGCATCCTACCGGCAGTGCTGTACACAGCATCATGATTTTCTGTTCTCTCCTTGGCCACTTAATAAGACATAGAGTTGACATCTCCCCTTGCACCTTTCTACTCCAATTATTACAATAAGTGGCTTTGGTGGCAGAACGGGTCAGGAGCGGGGGTGGGCCCTCTCCAGGTATCATCTACGCCTATAATGCACCCCCCCCCCCCCACACACACACAGAGGGGTGAAGTCACAGTAGTACTCCGTAGCTCCCATAGGTGGTGCTGTGGGCGCCAACGGTTGTACCCCTCAATGGCACACTGGAGTACGCCTAAGGGTGGGAGGTGCTAAAACAAAACTGTATTACAATATATGGCGGTATGGTGACCTCCCGACCCCCTGCCTTCTCTACTCATGGGGCCTGGGTCAGGGTGAAAGCAAACCCATCCCTCCCACCCTCCTCTCCCCAGCTACTGCTGCTATCTTGTCTGATATCAGAGCCAGCTTGGTCACACACCTTCCTAATGAGCGTTGTCACAATTAGAACCAGCCGGAGCTGCTGATGGTTATTAGATAAGCCAATCAGTTTGTGGTGTACACTAGTCGTAGTAGTAGCAGCAGCAGCAGCAGCAGCAGCAGCAGCAGCAGCAGCAGCAGCAGCAGCAAGATAAATTGGGGGTTACAGAGCTTTATGGCACATTGTAAAGTCTACAGTCCCGATGACCTCCGATTCCCGGGCTTCCCTAGCCCACTTAAAAGGGTCTATTTCTCATCTTTCCTATCCCCTCAGGATGTGTGTGGTGTACATATGCGCTGGCACTGACACATTCCTCTGTGAAATTGTGTAATGTAGTTCTCGCCATGAATATGACCTTAGCTGTCGAAATGGCGTTAAACATCTATTACTCACTCACTCACCTCCGATTCCAATTTTTTACTACACAAGCCTAAGGCCCCGCGATGTATACATACAACACAGTGAAGAGTTATCCAGCATTTCACTTGTATTTCCAAAGGGCACTCTGTTCTTCTGGGTTTTAAATCGTGACTGCTATTTTGAGCAGGAATGCGTTGGTAGGCAAGGACCGTCGTGTAGTCCAGACGTGTTTGCTCTCCGACCTCCCAACAACTAAAGGAATTTTTTTAAAGGAACGTGTTTTAATTATCCCGAAATGTGCCCCCACAGAGCCAGTGTTACACATGGGTTTTCGGGCTAGGTAGGCATGCATCTTGTCCAACCGTAGTCCATGGGGTAAGTCTAATCACAGTGAACCCCCTGAGCAGACTGTTCCTCCTCTTTGCTGTCTCCATCTTCTAGATATGATATTATGTTCTCTTTCCCACAAGAGCATACTTATCAATTCAGGGATGTAAGTCTTCAGGATTTATCAGGATTTCCTGATTTCTGAAATTTTTGAATGACATTTATTTTCCTTACATGAGTGGTAAGGAGGGCTATTTGTGAAAAATAAAGGGCTTTTATATCAAGTGAATGTATGGCTTCCTGATTTTTGCCTATTCCTGACTTACATCCCTGTCAATTGTTTGGCATGTAATTTGCCGGTCAACAAAAGAGGGATATAGGTTACTAGGGGGACTTCTCCAATATTGCTCCATAAGAAAGATAACGAGCGGCCATGTATGAGTACTAAGACTTTTTTTTTTTAGTAAGGTGAGTGGCCATACTAACACCTTGGTAGAACATTACTAGTAGTCTTTACTTCTCTTTGAAATCCAAATAGCATTTGCCTATTTACAAGAAATTTCGCAACACATTAGTGGAATTATGGTGAAGAGGAGCAGCCTGTTATTCAATGTTACCTCTTTTTCCCCACACCAACCTTCTTATACATTACCCCTAACTGCCCATCCCACAGTAGTTGTCTCTGCTCTATGTATGGTCAGTTGTAATCCCCCAATCTAAGAACTTCACCTGCACACAAAAGGACAGATCAGCCCAAGCCTTCTCGTCCTCCCCATTACCTGCTTCACCTTTTGTCTCGTGCCACTCTCATGGACGAGACTTCACACGAGAGTAGCTACTAGTAGTGATCACGTGCTCACCTCCCACCGTCTAGCGGTAGCCTCATAAAAAAAAACGGAAGTGGGCTCCCTAGAGCGGAAGTAGACTGCCCCCGCTGTTCGTGCCCATTGCTATCTCCTTACCCGTCCCGCTGGGCTCTAAGAAGGGGCGCTGTACTTCTCAGCAGTGACGGCAGGGGGGCTGAGAGGGCCAAGGACATCAATGTATTTTGCTCCTCGGCTTTTTATTTCGTCCTTACGCAATGTTGGGTGGCGGGATTGGAGAGTTCTTTGTTTGGGTGAGGAGAACGCTGGGAGAGAGTGCTACCTGTTGGAATGATTAGCGGTTGTAAAATGGTTACTGAGGTGTTAGTATCGACTGGTTGTGGGAAAGTCTCAGGAGAAGGTGTACAGGTTAGTGGAGGGGGGGGGGGAAACTGTGCGTGTCCTATGTAGCCCATGACGCTACCAGGTAATGTCCAAAACGGTGTGCAGTACATGTTGATGCTTTCTGACTGGTGCAAGCTTTTTAATATGATCATCGATGACAGAAATTAGCACTTCTGTACATTGAAGCACCCCATTCAGGAATTCGGAGTCAGGTCATGTATCAAGAGATGTGCAAGTAAATGTGTAGCATTTGTAAACATTTCACATGGGCCCTTGTCAGGGTAATCTGAATTTGAATGTGTTGTTGTCATGAAATGGATTGTCTTGAAATGATTGTCTGAATAGATTATCTTGCATCAAGAGTACCATTGTAGGTAACAAATTAACCTGTGGTAATTCTGGTTGAAATCCTAGTTTCGCAACAGACAAATGGTTTGTCTGATTAGTAACCTTTGTTGCTCTCTTCAGTAAAAACATTGCTTGTTGTCCCGCAATAGAACACTTTCAAGTGTACCAGACGACACTACCACATGACAATACTTGTTTTTATTTGACGCCTGCCAGCGTCTCCCCATACAATCAATCAATAACGGCGCGTGTGGGCGTCTCAATAACGGAGCGTCTTCAAAAGGGGACGCTAACTAGTCATATTCACCAGGCTAATCCCACCGCTAGTCATAATTCCCGCCGGTATTCTTTGATATCAAAGTGTCCGTTCTCTCCACACACCCTCCTGCTCTTCTGTGAGTGGGTAGTGATTGAGCATTGTCATACTTTTATGGGGCAAAACAATGATGAGTTATGGAATGTAAAAGAGATATCGTTACCTTTATATAGGTTTATGACACCAGCTTTGATTGGTTGTATTTTTATTGACAAGGGCGGGACTGTATTTGTGATTTTCTTGTGATGTTACAGAAGAAAACAATGAAGACATATTTCTATGGCTACTATAGATATACGATATCCCCGGGGAGTATTTATGTTAGAACAGTTCATAATTCCTTGTGGATTTTCGCAGCCTCCTCCTACACGCAGTTGCTGCTTTTCCTCCCTGCGACACCTGGGCATCATTATGGATCCACTATTTCACAGAAGTTAGGCCTAGCAAAGCAGGGCCAGAATTTTATTTTATTTTATTTTAGTTTGAAGATTTTTTTTTTGTATTTTTATAGAACTTTTCATATTCTTTTTAAAGAAAATATTCATACACTTTGAGGATTTTTACATTTTTTTCACCCATTTTCCCGTATCCTTTTCAAATACTTCCCCTCATACCCAGTTGTCATTATTGTCCGGCGTTATTTTATAATGAAATCAATGAATTTGTTATGTCTATTGATCTTTGCCCCAACATTTCCTATATGAATGTAAAAAATAAATCCGACTAACCGACCCCTTCCTTTCAAGTCATGTTACTGAAAAAAAAAATATGTGAATGTTTCCATGTAATTTTTTGGCATGCCATCGGGATAAGAAGAAAATACGATTTAAAAAGAGAAAAAAGAAGCAAAGAGCTCAGACCTACCCCCTACATAGCATCTTGAAATTAGTCTGTCCCAGTTCCGGCAGGCAAAACAAAAGCATGGAGAAACACTTTTGTGGTCAAGAATGTAGAAAGATTACGATAGAGTCGTAGAATCAATGGAGTCTGAAAGTGTAACTTGTCCGGGCTGCACAACGTTTCAGGGTAAAAATCTGAGATCCGTGCCAATTAGGGCCCCAGATGGGTAAAATCGACAAGGGGACAAGGCCACTTCTTAAAATCGACAAGGGACACAGGCCTAGAGACAAGGGACAAGAGGCACTTCTTAAATTCGACAAGGGACAAGAGGCACTTCTTAAATTCGACAAGGGACATGGGGTTGAGTGACAAGGGACAAATACCATTTCTTAGAAACGACAATGGCGAGCTTCCCTAGCCCACTTAAAAGGGTATATTTCTCCTCTTTCCTATCCCCTCGGGATGTGTGTGGTGCACTGACACATTCCCCTGTGAAATTTTGTGTAATGTAGTTCTCGCCATGAATAATGACCTTAGCTGTTGAAATGGCGTTAAACATCTATTACTCACTCACTCAGAAACGACAATGGACATGCCCCCCCCCCCTGTCCAGGGCCCTCCAATTGGATGGAAAATGAACTGAAAAATAAAATTTGAAAATGTATGTATTTGACTCCAGAACATGTTCATATATTTGATGGACTATCCTATTCCAGACGGGGACAGGATCAAAATCATTATTTGAGAAATGAGAGAGATAAAAAATGATCCCTATGTTAAAAGATAGGAGAGCAATATGTCCGTTACCATGATTTTGGACATCCCTAAAGGCACTTGCATAAGTGAGTGCTGTATAAAGCCTATTGATGGTAGCAGTATGATATTAACAGGTCAAAGTCAGTAATAATAGGTCTACATTCTGGTATATATATTTCAGCATTCAGACATTATTACACCCTTTTTCCATAGCTCTACTTTCATAGTAACGGACGTATCTTAAAAGTAATATTAATTTTCCTAATTTTTACCTATGAGATAATTAACACTGGAATGTTCATAGCTTACTCCAGTAAAACGTTTGAAGTTATTTTCAAAGCGTAATTAATATAAACAGTGGTCAAACACATATTATATTTTTAATGAATATCTATTTTAATTTCTATGAAAAGACAGCCTTTTTGCCTGATTTTAAGATTCAATCTGTCACTGATGTTTTGTAAATGTCAAAATGCATGACAAATTGTATATCTGGGTATAGATATGGATGTCTACAACAGATGAAAGGAGGTATCATCATCGTCAATTCAATATGGTCAACATGGTAATGGACACAGTGCATCGATTCTTCTGTTTTGCAATAGGCGCAGATCTCAGATTTTCACCCTTCAGTAATTCCGTATACGTAAAGGTACACCAGTATATGTATATTCTCAGTTATTCACAGTGAGTTTATTCAGAGAGATTTTCTAAGTACACGTTTTGATGTGTTATCCTAACAGTATTTGTTTTCATAACCCAATTACCCACCTAAAGTCCTTAGAGATTTCATACGACCCCGGTCAAGAAAACATAATTAGGGTGTAGGCTGATGGATTGTGGGTGTGGTTGGACTAGGGTTGCCTGTAGGGTGGCGTAAGAAATTGTCCCTCAAATCACAGCAACAAAAGTTTCCTTTTGTTCTCATTAAGGGCACAGTAATTGTACTACCCCTTTAGATGTAGTACCATTCTTATCATCACACCTGGCATTTAACATCCAAACACATTATAGTTGCAAGTGCGAAAACCTGGGAGCAGCCGAAAGGGAAAATTCGGGTTAAGCTTTATGAGGTTTTAATAGTTCCAACTGAAATATTAGCCCTAGATGCACCCCCATAGCCCGGGCCCCATAGGCCACAGTTCACCCTCCACTAATTATAGAATATTACATTATGTGTAATCTCAGTGATAAGCTGAAGTTCATCATGATGTTCAGAGTATACATATTAAATTCAAAGATGCTACTTTTCCTGGTTTGCATGCAATTCCTGGCCAGCAAATTGCACCTCTGCGCAATGCAGGGCCCTATGTGGCACTTGGACAGTCTGGCACCTGGGGTACCCAGACTTAATGTCAGGATATAAGTTGTTTATACCATCAGCTGAAACAATTGTCGTCTGTCCCTCCCATTTCCTCCCACATTGTACACGTATAATAATGGTATTTGCCTACTATTCAAGATTAGATAAATCGATGTAGATTTTACCAACTGTGATTAAATACCCGCAGGTCTACTGTCTGCCCATAGTAATCTATAGCACTAACAGAGTGCACCACACGGATCAAGGTATTAATGTGTCATTAATATAAATCACGACCAGGCAGCTATAGTGAGAAACCCAACTCAAACAAATCAATGTCTGAGTCCAAGATACCTCCAGGTGTGGAGAATGTGGGTAAATGGGGGATGGATTAGTAGAAATGTGGTGGCTTAAGATGCCAAGACAAGAGAGGAAATCTGGAATCTGGCGCTCTACAAGTGTCGGATTAGGGGACATGGGTGAAGAGGAGACTAGGGATTAGCGCCGTGGGATTATGATGAAAATCAGTGCACGTGTGCAGTATTTGTAAATAAGGCAGTATGTTACAAGTATAGAGTGGAAAGTGGTAGCTTAAAACGTCACTTTGAGCAGGAAGTCAGGAGGCCGTAATTCTACAGGTGTGAGACAGACTCAGCCCATTCTGTATTTGTGAAGAGATCGTGGCTGTCAAAATGTCATGATTTATAAAGGAGATATTGAGATATGCATTAAAGACTCATCACATAGTCTATAGGTAAATAAAAGCGGTCGGGAGCATGTGGATTTTGACTATGCCAAAGTCCCTGCCAAAAAGGGGAAGTGGGTGGGATCTTGACTTGCAGTCCTGGAGTAAAGAGATTTACTCTTCGGTTGTTCCTCAGGGCTAGTAGATTAAGATTTAAACTGAATATGTCACTGAAGTCAGGGCATACCATCCCACCAGAACATAGGGAAAAAATCCTGCCTGAAATGAGGAAATCTTCTTTATACAATCTGCCCAACAATATGAAATCAAGTTGTTTGGCCACTCATCCTTCCTTCCAGTAGGATATGTGAGTAGGGCCTCTCCGACTACTTTTCCAAATTGATAGCTCTCGACCGTTAGGTATTTTGGGTTGGATGCTCATTTCAGAATGACCGCATGCAAACTAACCCCATCCTTATTGGTTGGGATCAAGGTTATGGCATTGACGATGTCTTCTCGTTTTTGTTTTCCCTCCAATGTGTCATTTATTGAAATAAATTGAAAAATATCAGGCCACGTTGATCTGAAGGGTGTTCATCTTCCTTTAGTGATGACACCCTGCCGTGTGCTGTGTATTTGCCCTATAGAAGCACTTGTCTTATCTCTTTGATTAAACTTTAATTAAATCCACAAACCATAGTCTACTCAGCCTTGTTAGTGGCGTGTTTGGACGTTAGGATGCCCAGTCACGTCACCAGGGACCTTGTACGTCACGTCATGGTGCATGCTGCAGATGCTATGTGTTGGATAACTAGTAACAACCCAATAGGCGGACAGTTAGTGGTTATCCCTCAATAACTACATGGATAGAAAACAGATCAAATCCATGATTGTATATAAAATGTCCATAATACTAATGTGATAGAAGGTAAGACATTTCTAAAAAATAGTTCATGTTTTGCTATGTTTAATGTGAACTTATAAAATGGTTAAATTGGCACCTAATAGCGGACACAGGTACCTAACAGCGGACAGAGGAATTCACTAATGGTTAGCATGGAAGAAATACATCATTGTGCATTAATCAGTTCATGTATAGCATTATTGCTCAATAAACCTTGTGATCCATTCAATATACATCAGATAAGGGACATGGACTCAAAGCCTGGAATTTTCCATGATGATTACGAGATCCATGCACTTTTTCTCAATTGCCATGTTAATACGAATGATATTCACGTAGAAACACATTGATATGACAAGTGAAAGGTGTCCGCCATTAGGTATCCCTTAATGAAAATCACCTACATTTATACAAAGCATAAATAAACAAAGTGAACAGGGGCGGATCCAGAAGGGGTGGTCTAGCGGGGGCACAGCCAAGAAAATTTCGTCATGGGGGGGGGGGGGCACAAGGGTGTTTTGGGTCATGTTTCCTATAGTTAAGAGTCATAGCCTGGCCCAATTTCAGGGGGTCTAGGGGGGACGTGCCCCCTAACCCCCCCTGGATCCGCCCCTGGTGAAATCGTGAAAACTTTGATCACCCCCAAAGTATATTGTTCAAATTAACAGATTATAACTGATTCAGCTTAGAAAAACGATTTGGAACAGCCCCTCCTTTTAGTCAAAACATGGTTTAATGCTTAACTATATCGTTAACAGCCACGGCCACAGACACCCTCCCTTCCGTGTGATAAATGCAGTTTCAACTATATTCATCATTTCCATTTTGGGTTACTTTTGGTCTGGCTGTTAGTAGATATATCTACCAATCATTTAACATCATTATTTGCTCAATTCATCCTACTGAATCAATTTAACCACTCTTTTAAGTCAATATGTCCGCTAGTAGGGCCTGTCCGCTATTACGACCTGTTACTCTAAACATGGTTCCAAAATGTCACCTGCTCATTATTCGGCCCTAATAAGGCAATACCGATAACGTGTCCATGCTACCACAGAGTAACAAAGGCAGGGCATACAAGACACGCACCCTGCTAATAATTAATATATGGACGAATTTAGGTATACTCTTCTTATGGCATTGGGAAATATAGATCTTGTTATTAAGTCACGAACCAGCACAAATATGTATGTAATTCTCACTCCAGCTATTATGCTCCAGCTCTCATCCCTTCCCTAGAGTAGATGGTGACTTCAAATTGTAATTTGTACCAAGGGAAAAAGAGCGACGAAAGGAATTATTGAGATAGATGTCTGAGTATGTACATTAATTAGACACGACAGAGATGCATATTTGATGAATTCTCTGCCATCTTTATTCTCTTGTCATACGTTTAGGTGTCGTTGTTGCAAGGCTACTTCTAAATAATGAATAATTACAACCAACGAATAAAGGCATTGCATCTATCAATGAGAATCTCTTTGGTGGCTGCATTTGGACTCTATTTTGAGTGGCATTGAACGCAGTTTTATCAACCAAAACGTTCAATTCCGAGTATCATATATCAGGGTCTGTTTTAAAGATATACGTTAGTAAATATACCTGAGTTATTCGTTGGAGGTATTACACTCATGGTAAAGCTGAACACACATATAGGAGCGTGTCACATCTGACTTTAGTTGACTTTGTGAATCAAACTCTGAACCCATTATGTTTTTATCCAATTAGACAATACCAGATTATAAAACACTATGTACACAGCTTTCCACAGTGCATGAAGTCAGCCTCACGACACCTATTGAGTTCACTCCATCAGGGAAATCTCACCAAGGTAGAAGTGCTTACACACAATGTTCTATGGAACAATTACATCTATTCTGTTCAACACTCAGACAAACTAAACAGTTTGTACAGTGGGAAATGGCAGGGTGATGTGCATGTGTTGACAGCTCTGTAAATATGTTACACCGAGAAGCACATAGAAAAAAAAGGTACTCATGTGTGTGTGCCCACTTGAAAAACACTGGCTACCTGAGTGGGCCATACCTAATGTGTAACTATAGTCACTGTGGGCACATAGAACAGGCAACAAGAGTTCCCTTTTGCTGCTGGAGGATTAGGGTTGGGTAGTACAGGGTTGGTCCACACGGGGGCGGTGGTGGGGTATTATACCCCCGTATACTCCAGACCAGCGTTCCTGTGGACCAATCAGAAGCCCAGCTGACCAAAACATGGCGCTAAATTTGAAATTGCGCCCCCCATGCTTTTGGGTTGACCACGCTGCCGCTGGGGGGGGGGGGGGCGTGGTGGGAGGGTGTGATGACGTAACGTCCAGCCTCCCTTCCCGCGGTGGACATGTGCAGCGGGGCATGACGTCGCGGGTATCACGCCAGGCCCACTCCTCCAATACAGTTAGTTGTACGGTAGCTGTCATTAGGAGCAGACGTCCTACTTGCATGTCTTAGACTTACATTAACATTGACATGTCATGATCCGTCATGACATGACCACTACTGAAGGCTACCTGCGACTTTGACATCATCTTTGGCATTGCTGCCTCTTGAGACCCAAGGATTACAACTTTTCTTCAATCAATTTTCTCCGGTGGAGTTAAGACGCTTACCTGCACGGACCACCTCCAGGGTATAAGACACCTCCAGTACCAGCAGCAGCTGTATCACCTGCCTCCAGCATCACCTACATCACCAGGAGCACTCTGTTACAGCGGCAGATTAACTTCCCCCCTGGATCAGATTCAGTGACATTGAAGTAACGTCATACATAGTGGACCTACGTCAACAATAGTGGACTCTCACCAGGTGACATTCTGGCACCTCACACCGCTACTCAGCACGGACTCCTCATTATCCTCCAACCTTCTCAGAGAGCAGCTGAAAATCGGAGGGCTCAGTGTCAGCGTGTGGGGAAAGTGATTAAAAATTCAACAAGTCGCCAATACACATCTGCCTCTAGCGGTGTGGTAAGCAGCTGGCATTGCTGTCATAAGTCATCAGTGTATTGACCAGGAGGGTATATATTAAGTAGCAGCCCTCTTGTCTCCTCACTCACTCCCAGCCCACCCATCTGCTGTGTGGGCCTCTAGCACTAATACGGATACACTGAGGGCGTGGGCTCTTAGAGTTATATTGGATGAAGCACGCATACTACTACAGTGACATTGCCATCGTGAAGGAGAGCTTCATAGTGATTCACCTCCTCGTGCATATTGTGCCTACAATAGTGGAGCTACACTGAAGTCTTCCCAATTAGTGCTGACATTCTGTGTGTGGGAGATTCAACAACTGGGCTACCTGTATTCTCACACAGCCTGCATTGGATAGTATTCACCGTTTTACCATAGAAGTGGATATCTCATTGAGTGGCCCCTTCTCATTGTACCAACCACCTGGACATTGGTCAGATTCCACTCTTACCTCTAACATTCACACGGCTTCATTTGGACATTGTTTCAGCACCATACACATGGTATCTTTTTACTCCCGTTTCCTCCAGCTGCTCACCTTAGGACACTGGTACAGCCAGGTGCTCAGCACAAGGAGGATAGCTTTATAAGTGTATCTACCTGGAGTTAAAGTGAATCCATTTAGCACAGGATACCTGGGCGTGGTCATTGTCTTTGAAGTTTCCCCCACCCCCATACCCACATCCTCCCTATCCCATCCCCATTCCTGGGAACTTGTTCTACAGCCCCTGTTCGTATTGTTTCCCACCATCACCCATCCCTCCAGTACTAATTAGATTTTGCCCCTTGGTTAATCACCTTTACCCTGCATAACGTGTTTGTTTGGCATTGGCCCTGAATGGCACTTACTACCTGTGGCTCTAAACAGAAGACCTAGGAACCAATCAACACTTTGAAAGGTGTGCTCTTTGATCTCACCCCTTACCCCTTTGTAACTGAAGAATACCTTTCTCACCTGTCCCATTATTTTAACCTACACACAAACTCTTAACACACTCTCCCCCCCCCCCCCCAACCAATCGCTCAATCTAACTTTTATCTGCGACCCACGCGCATCGTATCCAACCCATCATTCTGTTCCCGTACCTCTAGACTAGAGATTGTACTGAGGACCACTGACTCTGATCAAACTTCCTCCAGTGTTGGTACTTGATATTTGCTTGTCAGCACACCCCGTCACGCCTTTGGACGCACAATAGGCGGCGCTGTAATCATCGCTGGAACCGGAAGTAGACAGCCCACATCGGAAATACAGTGACCACAGATTCATCCAAGACCCAGCCACAAGTCCCTACATGCTGTACATAAAGCACACACCAGAGGGCGCCATCCGTGTATGACGACTTACGTCAGGTTACGTCAGTGAGGTCTGTCGATGTTATCAGGTATTGATGTAGTAAAAAGGATATAGCCGTAGGAGGCTTGTACCCCGTCATCTGTCCATCTGATACAGTGAGCTACCTCCTGCCTACCTTACCTGTGCTGAACACCTGTTGGACTCCACTCCGCCCTACCTGGAATACACCTGTAGTCCACTTACCAAGGGATGATTACAGATTAACTGATAGGCCGGACTCAATCAAAAAGCCATGTTTACACCAGGACGTAAAGCGCCTATTGAATTCAGTTACGCTGATAACATCAAGCACGTTTAAGTTCTGCTTTGATTGTGGGCTTATTGGATTTAGTCCAGTGGCATTCTTTATTGACTATGGAGAGAACAAGTTTATTTTGTTGAAATGAGTGACTGTTGTTGCTATTTGTCGTTATAGCTATTTATACTTCTGTTATTCGTATTCACTCAGTCAAAATGGCCGTGGATATGAAAAGAGTTGACTCCTGCTGTGAGAATATCTCACCTGTTTTATCAAAGTGCTCTCCGAGAGTAACGAGACTTACCCTTGACGTATCTGCTACGTCATTGACACCCAAGAAACACATATCTACGTCAACACTTGCCTACACACCAACACATGCACACCACATCCTGCACACACCACAATCCGCACAGACTCCTCCCACACCAGAGTTCTCCCCCTGTCTCTACACCCTCACCGAGGCTGCTGAACCTTCCCCTTGTGACGTCACGTCCAAGGCTCAGGCGACGTTACAAAGACAGCTGCTGGTCGGCGGTCATGACGTAGATACGTCTCTGCAAGCACAGTCATCGCCTTGCCGCCGGAAGACGACACTCTCCAAACGTAGCCGCGTCCTACAACGCCGGAAACAGGAAGCTGGAAGCTGGGGGCGACGTCATGGTTCAGGTCCTTACCGATGTAGGGCGCCACTACCGCGCTCCATCTCGGGGTCTATCTCCGGAGAGTTAAGTTCTCGGGGAAAGCAACAGGTTGCGCCACCTTCCATGGACGCTGCTGGGTCACGGCTGAGTGACCACCAGACACGGTCTCCAGATAGTGGGGTGGGATCAGAGTCTGGAACCCTGTCCAGGCAGTCTTCCATTCAGTCTGTGTGTAGCACTGTTAGTGTATGGAGCACATGTAGTGCAGACAGTGCATATAGCACAGACAGTGCAAATAGCACTGATAGTGCACTCAGTGCAAGGACTGGCTTCTGTTTGAGAAGAGTAGATGGCATTCACAATGTCTCTACTGAAGTATGCCATAAACAAAGACAAATGCAATCTCTGCAACAAACCATGTCTACAGCAGTGTCTGAGACCAAACAAACTGTACCATCTTGCCCCATGCTAACCATGCGGTGGGCAGATGTAGTGAAGAAGGGACTGGTGTCAAATAAATGTCAATCAGACAGGACTGTAAAAGGTGCTTCCAAACCAATTGGTGCTAAATCTACTACCCCTAGTCGTAGAACTCCCCCTAGAGTAGCCACTTCCCCACAGACGCCTTGCAAATCTCAGAGAAAAACTCCCAGTAAAACTCCCTCAAAGATCCATCGGCGCACACCTTCAAAAACGCCGAGCAAGCATCAGCGTAAAACTCCAGCCAAGACACCCACCAAGACACCAAAGAGGAAGACCCCTGTGGTGTCCAGCAGGAAGACGCCCAAGACACCAACCACGGGTCGTCTGAGCACCCCGCGAACTGGTGGTACTCCAAGGAAGGCACTCTTCTTCAGCCCAAGGACATTTATCTTCAAAGGCTCTAAGACTAGCAGTAATAGCAGCGCACACCAGACACCAGAATCTGCCTTTGCTACAAGCACCCCACTCTCATCCTCCTCCAAGTCTATCTTTAAGTTTAACGGATCAGGTTCTGGTCTGAAGGTTCCCACAGCGTCAGACTTCATCCCCAAGCGGAAGTCGATGAGCGTCGGGCAGCAGCTGCGCAGGCGCTTCACAGATACTCCTCGCCGCCCCCGGAAGTTGAAGCGGGAGGCTCCCGGAAGTACTCCGCGTCGGCGGTTCACACCGACCAAGCGCAAAGTGCGCCTACTATCGTGCTGGTCGTCACCGTCCGCCAATGGTATGACGTCACTGATTGTGTTTGTGATATGACGTGTTTGATGACGTAACCTCATACATAGTAGGGGTTATCCCGTTTTGATGGCACATTATTATTCTGACTGAACTAGATTATATCCCACATCCTTCAGGAGTTCTTGCATATAGACTATATCCCCTTGGTTTAGGGACATAGCAGGGAAGAAGGCTATTCAATATTTCACCCATAATGCACTTTAATTTTTTTTTCGCTCTAAATGTGTCATGTAATAGCTCTCTACATATACATGTATATCAAATTAAGTCATTTTTCTTTTACCGTTCCAGGTGGTACCTATGCCGAGGCCGGTGCACCGACCAGCACGCACCTAGTAGTGGACGAAACTAACGTCAAGAACATCCCCTTTGACGTACATCACAAACTCCATGTCGTCAAGACAGAGGTACGTCATATTCACCTCTAGAACTGAATCCTTCTTGTGATCCTCATGTAACATAATTAATTTACATAAACACATCCATAGTTTAATTTAGATGTATAAATAAATGAGATAGAATTATAGAGGTCATACTATTGACTTAAAACAACTGACGACACACTCTTTGATTCCCATACTACAGTGGTTCTGGGCCAGCATCCAGATGGACGCGTGTGCCGACGAGTCCATGTACCGGTTTGAGGAGGCGGGGGAGACCCCCAGCACCGGCCGATCTGGATGCACTACCCCAAAGACTCTATCCGGCGGCAAGGGCCGGAAGCGGAAACGTCTCCGCGACAACCTGCGCGAGTTGGCGGCCGAGGCCGACACCGACTCACCCATGTACGCCACCAAGCGGCGTTCTAACGAACTGGCGCGCATGTCCCTCAGTGCGTCGTTCCTGGAGGTGACGGATCCCTCACTGAAATCTCCTGGTGAGTCTTTGTAACATGGCTGACAAATGAAGATAGAGTAATCAAAACTATGAAAAGTAATTTAAAAAAAAAATTATCTTTAAACCTTCCTAAGTTTGCTTGGGTGTAACACTTTAAATGAATTAACATAACGGATATATGGAAAAGAGTTTTTGAAGCCTTAAGTCCTTTCTTAAAATAAAATGAAATCTTGCCTTTATTATGACAGAGCCGTCAGCGCGTACAGATGGCGGGTCGTCACCACCTGCTGACCTCAGCAAAATGTCACCACGTCAGCTGACGGTGATGGAGCTGCTGCAGACGGAGAAGAACTACGTGGGCATCCTCCACACCATCCTTAATGTAAGCACGCACTTAGACATGAGGTCCTCAGTACATGTCCAGTATCCTTAATGTAAGCACGCACTTAGACATGAGGTCCTCAGTACATGTCCAGTATCCTTAATGTAAGCACGCACTTAGACATGAGGTCCTCAGTACATGTCCAGTATCCTTAATGTAAGCACGCACTTAGACATGAGGTCCTCAGTACATGTCCAGTATCCTTAATGTAAGCACACACTTAGACATGAGGTCCTCAGTACATGTCCAGTATCCTTAATGTAAGCACGCACTTAGACATGAGGTCCTCAGTACATGTCCAGTATCCTTAATGTAAGCACGCACTTAGACATGAGGTCCTCAGTACATGTCCAGTATCTAGTGTACATTGCTCTAACCACACAGAGAGTTACTCACTCACTGTGTGAGCTACCCACTCACTGTGAGCTACTCAGTGTATGCCCATATCTAGTGTTTACATGTTACCCCTACTTTAGATGACAAGAAGAGATAATTTTGCTGTGATTTTCCTCAGCAAAATTATCTTGATTGTAGGACTTCAAGTACTGGTACTTTGATATCAAAACTCAGCATCAAGCATGGATTGTGTTTAACATGTGAATTCCTCCACGATCCAGGTGTTTAAGGAGGAGATAGAGCGGCCAGACCAACCTGGAGGCCCACTACTGAGTGCCACAGACACTAAGATAATCTTTGGTGGTGTGGCGCCTATTTACGACGTCCATGTAGGTGTGAGGGATGAACTACAGGCAGCCCTTAACAACTGGCACAACGACCAGGCCATTGGACAGATCTTCCTCAACCATGTAAGTGCACCTACAAGGACACTTAGATGATTTTGAAGTATACCTACCCGGGTTACCCCAATATGTAGCAGTAGTGCATTTCTATTATGTAAAGGAGACATTTGAATATTTAATTGACGAACTTGTTCCTTTATAAGCTTGACTAGGGTAAAGCACCGAAGTGTCTAGTTGAGAATGACATTGAAAGATCTTTATACTTTAGCATACTGACACACATGTATGTTTATCAATGGCAGGCCGAGGCACTACTCAAGGCGTACCCACCCTTCGTCAACTTCTTTGAGAACACTAAGGAAACCATTATAAACTGTGACAAGACGAAACCCCGTTTCCATGCATTCCTAAAGGTAAGTTATTTTCACAGTGATCATTTCTATTTCTAGTTATAATCACAGAATATGATATACCAAATTGAAGCTATTTCATCAAGTTAATCAAAAGCGAAATTGCTATATAACGATATGGTAGGGTGAATAAAATACAGGGCGTCCTAAATATAATATCACATATAATATTATTGGGTATTTTTGTGATGACTTCCGTTACACTAAATATCACCATTTTACTTCGTCCAGGTGTGTCAAACCAAACCTGAGTGTGGTCGTCAGACGCTGGCCGAGCTGCTTATCCGCCCTGTACAACGTCTTCCCAGCATCATGTTGCTACTTAAAGGTACGGCCACAGTTAAAGGTTTTATCCTTTATGGGGTTCTATAGCTTAAGGCTCTTTGTATGTATAAGTGAATCCCTCTACTCTACACATTGCTGCCATCGTGCGGTGTAGCACCATTTATCAGCGGTGTATTAATCATTCCAACTCCACACACCAGGTGGCAGCACTGTCGATGAATTTGTATTGTGGTAGCTTTCTAACAGCATTTCGTGTTTTTACATTATAGAAATTCAAAAACGTACAGACAAGTCACAGATCGACCACACGCATCTATCAGAAGCCATCCTCAAATTGGAGGAAGTTATGACGTAAGTATGACACAAGAACATAGACATTGAAATCCTGAATTCATTTTTGATTGTGTTATTTATGGGTGGAAAAATGTTTGTGACGATAGTATTAAATGTTGGATTTCTATTGCAGCCACATCAACGAAGATAAGAGAAAGGCGGAGGGACATCAGTTGATGTTCGACATCATCAATGACATTGATAACTGCCCCGTAAGTATTTAACACAAAACATGCCAATGAATGTAGAAGGGGAAAAAACCACAAATATTGAAGTTGTAAAAATAAAGGAATAACGTTCTGATTTTCTTCTTTTGAACCATAAGTACCTTACGGTATGTATGTTGATCCAAGGCAATGTTAAGTTAAGTCCCTATTTGGTCACTTTAAATAATCAATTTTCATAAAACTGACTGCCTATGGTTTACTTACAGCCCAACCTGCTGTCGTCACACAGAAACTTTGTGCTGAAGGTGGACGTGATAGAAGTGACAGACACACTGAGTGGGAAGGGAGACAACCTCTCCCTGTTCCTTTTCACGGACAGCCTAGAGATGTGCAAGCGGCGGGTCAAGGTGCTAAACGCCAAGAGCCCCGCTGCCTCCCACGCACCAAAGACCCCACAGAAGGCGTACAAACATATAGAGATGTTACAGCTCTCCAACATCAAGAAAGTGGTCAACATCACAGAGACAAAAGGTACCTCACCGAGACATTGTAACCTCCATATTCTATATGATGTAATGAAAAGTGTGAAAAGCATAGAATTATAGAGACGTGGGCCCAAGTTGTATAGAGAGCAGTAGCATACAACACAAATATACAGTAAGTTTAGGATCAAATGATATTATTGAATGTAAAATGCTAAATTGAGGTATATGGTAGAAACGTGCTACAAACTGTCACTTTACCTGCATGTCCATGTTACCTTACAGAATGTAAAGGTGTTATGGCACTGGTCACCAAGGAACTCAACAAGAAGGAGAAGCTCTATGCCTTCATGTTGGCTGATGACGACACTGACAAGAACGAGCTGCTCAGGACGCTCTCCAAGCACATTTCTAATACAACATGCAGGGCTGACTTTGTAAGTTATCTATACAATGGTATCCTTTAGAATGGTATTAACCTAATCTCTTTAAATCTCACTTTTCTATAGTTACTCTAAAGGGAGATTATCAGAGGAAAGACTTTTTAAGTTGATATACCAACAACACCCAAAAATACTAAAATCCTCTTTTCCACTTTTCTAAATAATCACCAATATCTTTGTCATAGCAAGAGTCTTTACTGGTTCAGGATTCAAAGGTATCGAATGATAAGCCACATTAAAATGTTTCTACCTGCATAATGTTATATGTTATTATCATCTTCAACTTGTGTTCTGTTCTGTATAAAAGAGTTCACACTTTTCCCCAGTTTCATAAATCGTATAGATGATAGATGCACATGGTTACATTAATTGGATGTCTTATTGATTAATATTTTGTATTACAGGAGAATCTTATGGCTAGTTTAGACGCCAGCTCCCTGCAGCTTGACGTTATGGATCTGCAGCAAAGGACGCTCAGCAAAGCAGCCACCAAGTAAGTTAATAAAATAATCAAATTTTCTATTTTCTAAAGTATTATTCTCTTTGACCTAAAGCAACTAGAATAATAACGCGAGCACATTTTGGGTCATGACAATGTCATGACAATGGGATGATTAAAATATTGTAGATGAGTGGTGAATTAATGTAGACTGTTAAATTTATTAGAATTAACAAATATGTTACCCTTCCATGGCAGGTTTGGAAAGCGTGTGAGCAGAGCCTTTTCCTTCAATAAGACTCCACGAAAGTTGAAGCGGGCCATGTCTTCAATGTCACAAGTTATGTCGCCTTTCCGTAGAGACAGTATAGGATTTGTCAATCCGAACCAGAATCAGACCCCAAGTAACCTGAGAGGGATGCGTCTTGCCAGCACGAATGACCTAACTGTGAGTATTTACATATCTTGAATCAAAAATGTCATTTTCCTCATTAAGTTCATAACTTCATTCTATAAATATCTGCAACTCATTTCCCATAAATGGTAGATGATGGACATGACCATTAGTTTATCAATGCTGTTCACCATAAACTAGTTGCCAGAATTATGACAAGTGATTCGCGATAGGATATGCGACTAGGTGACGTAAATGTATTATCTCAGGGGAAAATGACAGGGATCAACATGGACGCAGGCAATACAAAATTCAAACACACATCATTAGATTTACTCAATCCCACATTTGTTGTTGAGTCATTTTCTTCTCTGAAGAAGCTCTCCTGAATTTCAAAATCATACCACTTCTTCAAATTCCCACCACTGGTTTTTGTTGTATCACTTGGTTTTAACTTTTTGTTTTTACGATGCACTGTATAGTGCCCACGCAATGGTGCTCATTTCTCGACTTAACACATTTAGCAGTCTTGTGTCGGTAATCAGTGCTAAGCTGCAGCCAAGCATCCATTATATCTGCTGACTTAGCAACAAGCAATTTCATCCTTGTCACTAGAGTCTATACCCTGTCTGTACAGTGACAGTGTCAGTTGTCAACATATGTGACGTTGTCAGCATTAACACTATCGTGCCCCCTCTAGTCTAGGGAATTTTAGAGACCTCAGACATCTGTTGGGTATTTAGATAAAAATTTCTCAGTATTTGGTGCTTTTGGGAATCAATTATGGCCATATCAAGGGACATGTAGGACCCCCTTTTCTTCAGTAGTAACAACGCATGCCTTCATGTACAGACTTTTGATTTGACTCCGGTAGCCGTGTCCCCCTCCCCCCCCCCCCCATGGAAGCATTCTTGTCTGGCCTCCATGCCTCAAACTAATATCACCTAATGGACAGCATTCCGGTCTATTACAATGATTACAATGCAAACAAGTGGGTTTCAGTTCAGGTTTTAAACAGAACCATGCCTTGATTTCTCATTCACCACAGCCCCAAGAGGAGGAGGAGGAGTCATTTTATTCTGCAGTAATCGACAGTCACTCCATCTTCAGTCAACCTTCTTTTGTCACTCCCAGCAAAAAGAGACGTGAAACGCTCGCCGTTAGCCAGCTTCCAGGGGTTGCTATGGTAGGGATGTTGTTGTGTTTGGGCATGGTGTGGAGTAGTTAGATTCTGAAACTTGGTCTTTTTTCATTGTTCATTTTCAAATTTAGTTTGGTTTTATCTATGTGTGTGTAAAGGCTATCCTTTGGTGTAGTTCTCATCGTGGACAGTTCCAACATTTCCCATCTCCCCCACCTCTCTTTGCATGCACTCATATTATTTCATTTTCACTCTATGAACCATTTTCATTTTACATGTATTTCGTATGTTTTAATTCTACATATATCCTTTCCATGTACACACCTTATCACCTACCAATAAGTACTCTTCTAGATGCTCAGTGAACTCCTGCATGTTATTGGGGTCCTTCCACACATTTCTCTCTACAATATGATGTATGCTGGCAGCTGTATCTAAAACAAAATGAAATTGTGCTTTGTCAGTGTGGTGTCTCCATGCTCCGAGTATGGTGTCATTGATAAGCAGTGCCTATCCCCATATTGACTGCTTTAGGTGACAGTGTGGTTCTCAGAGACATTGTGTTGTGTGTTTTTGTTAGTAGAATCCTGCATGCAGGTCACCCACCTCGTGTCTCACCTTACACTTATCCTCCAGCCTCCTCCAGGCCTCAGCCCCCACCTGACCACACTGTCACACGCCGCCAGCTGTATGACCCTCAACAGGGTCCACCACCACCAGAGCACTGCTAAGGCAGCTCGTAGGAAATCTGTCGCCTGGCGAGTAAGTCTCCAGGCATGCCCTTTAGTAGCATTGCATGATGGTTGCCTACCTGCATTCCTCCTGGCATGTATCATGGTTAGGGATGCATACTTCCTGGCATGTATCATGGTTAGGGATGCATCCCTCCTGGCATGTATCATGGTTAGGGATGCATTCCTCCTGGCATGTATCATGGTTGAGTATGCATACTTCCTGGCATGTATCATGGTTAGGGATGCAAGCCTCCTGGCATGTATCATGGTTGAGGATGCATCCCTCCTGGCATGTATCATGGTTAGGGATGCAAGCCTCCTGGCATGTATCATGGTTAGGGATGCATACTTCCTGGCATGTATCATGGTTAGGGATGCATACTTCCTGGCATGTATCATGGTTAGGGATGCAACCCTCCTGGCATACTTCCTGGCATGTATTATCCATAGGGATTAAATTTTGCTGTTCGCATGTGGATAACCTTTAGTTTTGATGAAAATGTGTACGAGCATGGGCTTCATGAGGTGAACGTGTTAGAGTATCAATTGGGTACTTATTAAAAAAAACAAACTATTGCAGTTGTGAATGGGGTTGGCTTGGTCTTAGAGGAGGTAGGGTGGGAGTAATTTTGGCTTGCGGATCGAAAGTACATAGTCTTAATATCCATTTCCGTTGCGATCACACACATTTAATCCAGCAATGGAGTTATTCCCTAGTATATATTCCTAATGTGCTCCCAAACACAGGAATAGAGGGAATTCTCATATAGCTCATCCAATACAATTCTCTCAGAGGCCGTATCAGATAACAAATATATTGTATGAAGGTTCTGTCCTTCATGTCCTTAAAGCAGGCTTTCAATAAGTCTCTTTGTTCTGTACCTTTTTATGCTCCTTGTCTCCACTATTGGGATTACACATTCAATTCAGTTCCATGGGGTAATAGATGTGCTGCTTCTTCACGCTACTCAGAATGTCATTTGGAAAATTAAGCCACTGTCATCTGCAGAAATTGCATTTGTTAGTTGTAGTTCTACGTTCCATGTCGTGAATTTGACAACGCTGTATCATTTGTTGGCCCCAAGAAAACAGTCCTCCGGCGTAACAAATTGTAATGACTCTGGGCTTTAATGCAATCTGGCTCAGATGAATCTCACTTTGTCTGTTTTTATTTTAGATTAGGATTTATTTAGGGAAGGTGTTGATTTCAATAGAGTATTATTGATCCGCTGTTGAGTTGGCTTTTCATTTGACTTATTTGTCCTTAATGTACAACTGGCTGGTTGAAATTGTCTCTCAGTTGACTTAAAGCTACTGTTTTACATTGTTATTCGGTGTTCTCTCAGGTACTAACTTGGTGTTGTCCCCATCTCTCGACTAATTGAACATTGTATACTATGTATACTATCAGTACCATTTAGTAAGAAAGCAAATTGTGGATTCATGTGGACGACTCATACAATAATACATAAAAATAGGTAATACACTATAATAGTTTCGGAAAACGAGCTTGAGAAATCAAATATTCATTTCAGCCTAACCTTATTGCATCGTGTGTGTTGCTTCAATAATTGCTCTGTCAAAAAAAAACAACAAAAAAAACAACAACACGTGAACACAGGGATTTCTATGCTCTGCTGTGATGAATAGTGGACCACGATCCCAGGCATTGCACCCACACATTGTTAATAACCTGAATCTATGTATTATGACGAATGTTACCTAACCTAGTTAGATGCTTGCTGACCCAGTGCTTGACATTTTTTTGTATGTGCAGGAAGCGTCCTCCCCGCTGTTTGCTACACCCAGCACGCCTAACCTGTCCCTACAGTTCAACAAGGCCGCCACCATAGGCCACGCCGCCGGCAAACTCTTGTAGCCTCATTCCACACCCACTGCCTCCTCGCCCCAGCATGGTAGGTCTTCTCATTAAGTCTTAGATATGGAAGATAGTCTATAGAAGTTGTCATCTTAGCGGTATTTTTGCAAGAAGATCTCTAAGATGCATGTGTTCAAGTAACAAGGCATATGCAATAACTCTGGCTTTCGACTGTTGTAGATATGATAAATGAGAAATCAATGTTATGTACTTTCACTAAAAGCCCTATCAAATGTATCAGCCTGTGTGCTCCTGTCTCCCTATTTGGTACATATTGGTTATTTTTACGTCCTTACCCTTTTGAGTTAACGGTAGATACTTGTTGCTATATTGGGATTATGCTGTATAATGTAATATAATGCATAATTACCAAAATAGTCTCAAGTATGGCACCACACCCTGCCCCCAAACAACACAGAACGTAGACATGTGATACATGGTACAAGATCCATGGATGGTAGTGCCAAGTGTGAGAAACCAGGATTGGAGGGAGGGTCGGAGAGGGGGGGGGGAGAGTTGTGATGGGTGAGTAAAATGTATGTGGGGGGGGGGGGAGGTGAGTCGTTAGCACGTTAACCCCCCTGACAGAAGATCAATGTAACAGCAGAAAGCTCTTAGATGTTACCATAGTCTAATCGCCAGACGAGATAATCCAACATGAACAGGTCTGCCCAAGCTGCCTCTAGAGCCCCTCCGGCTGCCACTTCCTACACTCATTCTCACCGATAACATCCACATCCAGTGCGATTGGTCTCAGATTCAGGGATAGGGGAATAAATACTCTCCAACTTCAAATCACATTTCACTTTGAACTAGATCTCAGACAGAGTAGCATTGTAGCCAGCTTGAAAATGCTGTTATGTAGATGGAAACGCGCTATTCATCCTTTTGTGCTTGGACTCAATTTGTAAATATCAAGACTTTCTATTGTCATCTCTAGTATAGTGACCACTGCCATCTCATATAAAAAAAAAGAAAAAAGAAAAAAAAGGACAGACCCAATTGAAGACAGTATTGGACTCGATTTCGTTGGAACAGACGATATTTGAACAAAGCAGACGATATTTGAATGACTGTTAAACATGGATGTCACTTGAACACAGTATACAACACGACAGACGAGATTTTAATATAGCAGACGACAAATGACTTCATGTATGAGTACCACATAAACTTAATTAGACACAACCATTCATATTGGTGGGCCTATCCATTTTAATCGATAAGGATGGATAACCTTTCACAGCCGGGTGATTATTTGTAGCAAATTTTTGAAAGATTTTGGAACATTCAATTTGAATGAAGAAAAGGGAGACTGTAACCAGGGGCCAGTGAGAAAATTACACCTTATTGTTGTCACCTGGCGACTGTGGGCGTTTAAAAGCCAGTCACCGAGGTTGTTCAAATTATGCCGAGACAGCAGAATTTAAGGTGGGTGGAACGATTCTGTTGGCGTCCCCTATGTGTGTGTAAATACGATATTATAGGTATTTTGGTCCATAAAGTGACAGCTAACATCAAGTCATGACAACACCAAGGTAACATTTACATACTGCAACCTGAGAGCAATTGATTTAGTGTGTGTTGAATATAGTTATGGGGGGGGGGTGGCTTAAAACAAACTGCATCATATGCCCTATAGCTCTTCCCTATATAATAGACCTACATGACTGCGCAATTCTTAAGTGGTACTACCGGTATGTGGCTTTGGAATAAATCCTAAATAAAATCAAAACTAAACCAAGTAAAAATTTGAACCAAAAAAAAAGGGACATGAACATAGATGTATCAAATTCTGTGATACAACCCTCTAACACTAAGACGCAGCCAGTCAGAGTGTGACGTCACGGCATGCTGGCACCTGGCCTACCGGAAATGTCACGCCCTCTGGCGGGAATCCCGCCCACTTGCTCACCAGACGGCAGCTCAAGTGGTCACCAGGGGAGAGTCGTGTCTGCTATCTCCATCTTTATTCAGTAGGTGGGGGATATTCCCGTGCATATTTTAGATTTTAGACATGAAAGACTGCATTTTGCTTATGTACATTGTCGAATAAATTTCAGGTTGGAAATATAGGGAATAGAGGTTTAAAATTTAAGGAATTTTAGCACAATAAGACATGTAGTGGAATATTTAGTGTGTAAGGAAGAACACATTTGCCTCCACCAATGCTCTGGCTTAGGGATACTAACTTAGCAGTGTCCATTATTTTCCATGGTCTATCTATTCATACTCAGAAGACCTGTTTGATATAGAAGTCGATGTATATTTTTCTCGAGGCAGAAAAGAGAAAAGAAAAAAAAATCACAATAAGTTGGTGATCAGGGGCAGGGCGTCCGGTGGCCATCACCCTGGTCGTGTCTCCGGACAAATGAACCTGCGCCGGCTGCGGCATTCCCATGCCTTATTTGTGCAGCTCTCATGGCTGAGACAACGACCAGGCCTGGAGAGGGCTTCAGAAACGTGAGACCAGCGACAGGGATTGCAGGCGGGGGGGGGGGGGGGGGGGTCTTGCAGCATTTTCCTGCATTTTATGGCGAATTTCGATGAGTCAGCTTTTTGTCCCGGGGCTGCCATCATACATGAGATGCATGCCCATAAAAATGCCATTAAAGGCTAAGACCTTATCCTATTTCGCTGTCCATATGTTATCCATATCGCTGCCTTGTAATACTTACCATTTCTCTAAGGTGTTAATTCCATTGGAGCCGATCAGTCCCCATTTTTGGACCAGGATGATCAGAAGCCATGCGATATTGTAATCGGCTCCTTTAAGGATAGACTCCACTTTTTTTACAATTTCTAAATATTCAATTGCATATAATTTTGTCAATATGCATCAGAGATTCACATATTATACCTCACTTTGACCACACATTTTGTTTCTTTAAATTTTATGGCATTAGAGGGACGGCTGCTAGAGACGGAATGCTAATGGAACAAAAACATTCTTTTTCATGTTACTTTTTTCCGGACGGCCACATTGGATGGAATATCACTAAAATTGACTATTCGGATGATTTAAATGTAATCTAGAGATAATTTAGGAGGGAACAGTATCTCATTTAGTAAATTTTCTTATTATTAAGGCCTAGAGAGAATGTTTAAGTCGAAAAATAGGTAAAAAAAGAGAAAATTCACCAAATCCTGAAAAAATAGGGATTTTCTTTGCTTAGCAACCTACCTCTGTTGACCTTAATATTTGGAATATCCACTAAATGAAAAAAAAAAAAAAGTTCCCTCCTAGATTATCTCTAAATTACAGTTAAATCATCAGAATAGTCAATTTTAATGATATATTCCATCCAATATGGCAGTCCAGAAAAAAATAACATAAAAAAGAATCTTTTTGTTCCGTTTGCACTCCGTCCCTAGCAACTGGCCCTCTAACACCATAAAATTGACAAAATTATATGCAATTGAATATTTAGAAATTGTAAAAAATTGGGGGGGGGGGAGTCTATCCTTAAACTGCCTTCCCCCACTACAATCCCACCCATCTCCTTACCTCACCCCAACCATCCCTCCCACATGATAAAACGCCACTTTACATCCATTTGTCCCTATATTTACACAAACTTTGTCCCGTTGTCATGGGGACAAGATCCATTGTCTGGTCTCTGTGGCCAGTCAATGTGTTGACTGAGGAGGGGGAGGCTTTTTGACTGTCCCAGAAGCCCCTGTCAGCAATCTGTCATAATGTTATTGGCAAGGCTCAAAACCTTTATATTTCACTATTGGTTTTCGAGGTTAAAAGTTGAAAGTATTGAGGGAGTGATGGCTCGTTAGTCATGGCAGCATCATAGGGAAGGTAATGGTGTATCCAAGTAATTACTACTTCTCAACACCGAACAGGGTTTTAGCTGAATGGTATTCCCGATGAGCAGCCTGGCAGAAGAGATAACCCATATACCCTATACGGGGCATCCATTCCGCATGGCCGGCCCCAGATTGTCACCTAGAAGAAACCAATCTGTATAGGTTAGTGTGGGTCGTCCTACGTGCAGCACACAGCCTGTGGAGGCCTGCCATTAACCCTCCGTCCTCCATGGTGCCCCGGGCCGTGCCAGCTGTCACTTAGCACTGTGATCAGGATGTATGGGGTGGCCTGGATTAGACGTAGTGACTGCCAATATCACCGAGTTAAGGCATACTACAGTTTTCTATGAGTGTCTTGGTGCAGGCTAGACCACTTATTTATATACCCTATAGGGTACGCTGCCTGGCTTACTACGTCCACAGGGTTGGACTTATGGGTTTCCCTGATTTCAGGGATTTTCAAGTTCCAAATACATATACGGCACATGGCTATTGTATTATTGACCAATGGGGAGCATCCCTGGCATTTACTGCGGAGACGGGGGCTGATGGTGTTAGTCATAGTGCAGTCGGGGTCTAATGGCGGCCTCCATAGCCTAATATGCTAATGCCCTATACATTCCTATATAAGACCTATATATCAGTGGTTCTAATTGAGCATCTCCGGGATTATTTTTTGATTTTTTTTTGTGCTCGGACACTTCCATCACTGATGACGCAACCTATTTCGGCTACTGGTTAGAATGATGGACTGCAAGGTGCCTGGATCCCTCAGAAGCTGAATGAAAGTGTATATGTTGGTGGAGCGGCGATGGGGGGGGGGGTGAGAAGCAGAGCAGGAATGAGTTTGGGGTTGGGGGGTGATGCTTATTCATGGACCAATTGGACTGGTCGCCGAGTGGCTGCCATCCATTGGACGCTAACCCTATTCCTCTTCCATTTATCAGGTTAGGGGTGACACGTACACGTCACCCTGACACCCTCCCCCCCCCAACCACACATAAACATCAGCTTTACTACATCCCATTGAGCAGGATACCCTTCAGCATCCAGAATGTTAAAGTTGATTTTATAAGGTACCTGTTGCCGTAATTATTTTGCCATGAAATTATTTATGATGTACATTCAAAATTACAAATCTTAATGGATGGATACAACAGAATATTCGGGTGGCGGGGGAGGGGGGCATTGTTTTCAATTGCCATATTGTAGATACTGCCCATTGTGAGTTGCAGGGCGTCTGCCTTGTGTGTACATCTGTGACGTTGTTGACGTCACATATAGCAAGGCTGAGGGTGCGTCTCTGTGACCTGATCACATGCAGGGATGGAAGTCTTCAATGATTTCCCTGATTTCAGGGATTTCAAGTCCCAAAGCCCGATACATTCATATACAATAGCAATATTTAGATGGGTTTTTATTGAGCATTTCAGGGATTTTTGGCCTCAGTGACTTTCATCCCTGCACATGACCTTTATCTGTGACCTGACCCCTGGGGGCTGTGTACAAATGACGTCATGCTTTTTTGGACCCTTTTTGACCCCCCCCCCTCCCCCCTTGTCATTTTTCGTCATACAACACTTGACCCCCCCTCGATATGACGTCATGCAGAGAGATAACCCCCCCCCCCATTGCTTATAGTGTGTAGCCTATAAACAAATTTAAATTGTTCAAAGGGACATACAGTGGGTGTGAATTTGCAATCAAGGATAACATACATGCAATGTAAAAAAGATGAGCTAGCATGGATTAACAATGAACAGAGTAAGGGAGCATTCAAAAAATTTGGCCTCACATGCCGAAAACTGTCAGCTTCAGGTTATGTGTGTGGGATGCGCTTTCAAAACATAAGTGCTGTGTGCTTTATACACAAGGTATTATATGTAATTGAAAACCTCGGCTTCACCTCAGGTTTTGTGGCAGATCCTCCAGGTCCAATGAGGTTTTCTGACTTATACTCCATCTGTAAGAGATAATGAGAGAATTTGATCCTATTTGCATATGTATACTTTAGAGTGATATTTCTCCATTTACATGTTAAAATGGGTTTTGCAGCTTTTCTGTGATTCAAAACCACACTGGTATAGATAATGTATAAACTAATCGACATAACTTCAGCTAATATCCATATCAAGACAGGGTCCCAGGGCCTTATGGCTAGAGTGAGTGAGTGAGTAATAGATGTTTAACGCCATTTCAACAGCTAAGGTCATATTCATGGCAAGAACAACATTTCACAATATCACAGGAATGTGTCGGTGCCCGCACATATGTGCACCACACACATCTTGAGAAGATAGAAAAGATGAGATAAAGACCCTTTTAAGTGGGCTAGGAAAGCCCACCTTATGGCTAGAGCATTCCCCTCTAACACAAGAGCAGATGGGTTCAAATCCTACTCTGCCCCAGTATGGTTTTCCCTTACTTAAAGATAGATTTCGACCGTGATTTTTTTAACAAACCAAACCAACGATTTTCAAGTCTCAAAGCCCTATACTTTTATTTACAAAATCAATATTTAGATGGGTTCTTATGGAGCATTTCAGGGATTTTTGGCCTCGGTGACTGTTCATCCCTGATGGTGTAATGGTTAGCACATAAACGAATCAGATCCTACTCATGGTGGCTTATGTTAAAACACATACAATTGAAAGGGTATTTTGAATCGGTATGGGGCCTAGATTATAGGTAGGATAGATCCAATGCCCACATTGATGCCCATGACATTCATTGAATGGAAAGTTTGAGGAAAGCATGTATGTATATATGGGTAATAGATATTGATGTCAAATGAATGCATTGAACTTTCCTACCTTCACAAATCTTTTTTTTTTCTTGTCAAAACAAAAGCCAATTGTGATTTCTTGATGATATGATGTCATGCAGCCCATTACCCCCCTTCCAGCGTTGTCATGCTTGGTCATGAGTAGTGGGACCCCCCCCCCCCTCCTGCATGACGTCATTTGTACACAGCCCACTGATCCCGTTCACCTCCGGTCCTGACATTCTGTTGTATTTGTGTAATTTATCTAGGAACTATTTTGGTGTGCTCAACTCATGGGGTTTTAGACGCCGTTTAAATTTACCACCGGTACATATAAGCCCCAGAAAATAAACTGAAATACATCGTGAATGTAATGAATGTCCGATGTCGAGCCCATATAGCTGCCACCCAAACCCCAGCAATACTGCCAATAGCAGAAGACAAGATCACGTTGTATTACGTTATATTATAATACAAACAGTAAAATATAAACCAATATACATTTAGTGTAGCAGTTGCTCAGGCGCCCACCTGGTGGCAGAGACCGGTATTACTGAGCTGCTCACTGTTTGCCAACGAGTAACTCAATAAGGGGCTGGGACCAGGCCGGCAATCAGCGCACGGGGCGGGGGCTGCCGGGCGGTAAACGTCGGTTTGTATACGTTACTGGGCACCAGGACCAGCTCAATAATGTAACTTGGAGAGGGGGGGGGGGCAATAAAAGGGGGAGAGGGAGGCAAGCCTTGATGCCTTGTGGTCTGATGGCGTAGCTTCCATATCCAGATTAGGGGACGAGGGCAATGGACTTGGGGTAATAGTGGTTCTTACTGTAGGCGTTGAGGTCTGTTGGGACTTGTAAGGTGGGGGGACGGTGTAGGTCGTAGGGCACGTTGAGGTCTGTTGGGACTTGTAAGGTGGGGGGATGGTGTAGGTCGTAAGGCACGTTGAGGTCTGTTGGGACTTGTAAGGTGGGGGGACGGTGTAGGTGATAGGGCACGATGAGGTCTGTTGGGACTTGTAAGGTGGGGGGACGGTGTAGGTGATAGGGCACGATGAGGTCTGTTGGGACTTGTAAGGTGGGGGGACGGTGTAGGTGGTAGGGCACGTTGAGGTCTGTTGGGACTTGTAAGGTGGGGGGACAGTGTAGGTGGTAGGGCACGTTGAGGTCTGTTGGGACTTGTAAGGTGGGGGGACGGTGTAGGTGATAGGGCACGTTGAGGTCTGTTGGGACTTGTAAGGTGGGGGGACAGTGTAGGTGGTAGGACACGTTGAGATCTGTTGGGACTTGTAAGGTGGGGGGTAGGGCACGTTGAGGTCTGTTGGGACTTGTAAGGTGGGGGGACGGTGTAGGTGGTAGGGCACGATGAGGTCTGTTGGGACTTGTAAGGTGGGGGGACGATGTAGGTGGTAGGCACGATGAAGTCTGTTGGGACTTGTAAGGTGGGGGGACGGTGTAGGTGGTAGGGCACGGGGGTGTATGTACTGATAACACTGTTGGGGCTTGTTAGGTGGGGGGATGGTGTGGGTGGTAGGGCATGGGGGGATGTATGTAATGATAATACTTGTGTCCATTGTCTTATCCCCCCCCCCCCACACACACACACAATTTCCCTACAATTCTGCCAAAATCAGCAGCATTACATTCAAACTTATATCTGTTTCATTCACAGTTTATTTTCCATGAACTTTTCTAATAGATATTCTATTATTTCTTTACAGAGGATGTCTTCCTTCCTAAAACGATGAAGCCCAACACGTGGTTGTCCCTTGGCATTGGTGCAGTGAGATGTCATGACGTGTATCCTGTATGAAGAATGAGTTATCGTCCAATGACATATCTCCCTATGGATGACAGAGGACCGTCCCATACCTCACACACATTGATGTCGCTAAGCGAAACATCATGGCAGACATATTCAATGACATCAGTGTTGTGATATTTGAATGATGTCTTGGATGATACAGAGTGATGATAATACTAAAACGTTCAAGCCTGGTTCATCGTGTTGGTTCTTATGTCCCATACACATGAATGCCCCTCACAGGCATTGCTAGATGATGGCAGGGGAAACGTCTAGTGCCTTGTTCAGTCATCAAGACATCAGAGGACAAAGTGAGTCGTATGTTGCTTGCTTTCAACGTAGATAAGCAACTGCCCCGAGTGACCATATAAACTCATCTCTTGCACAAGATTTATAACAGCAAGGACTCAAACGAAAGTTTACCTAATTATAGGACGGCAAGTACAAAAGCTTGCTGGAACATTAAATTTTGTACAAAACCATAACCTACAAGCTGTACAAAGAAATCCTTAGTATGCTAGTGGACAACAACTGTCCTCCAGCTACTTATCGACGATACATGTCTCATCTAGAATGGTACAATTAATGAAACAGTGATGAAGAACAATTTGTTGAAGGATTTCTCAGAGATGTGAAGATTAGTGCACAGGACACTTAGTGGCAGTCTAATACAGACTTGTGAGGATCCTACAGGGAGAAGTGGATATTTTAACTTGCCTTATAAACATAACGCCGCCCAGCATCACTTAGCCTAGTGGTTTTGTACCTTTATACATAAACATGTAGAATGATAGACAGCTTTTAGGGATTGGTCCCAGTTTGTAAGATATACCAACTATGGCTTTGTGTATGTATAGATAGAAACACATTGCACACAGGAGTAGCACTTTTTCATAGGGCCTTCATATTTTAGCTTGAAGGGCAATGTTAAAAGGGAAAAAAATGCTTTTTTTCCCCTATCACCCAGATAGTTTTATTCATAAAAAAAAAAGTTACCGGCAGTGCGCTTTGGGCAACCTGTAACTGCCAATAAACCCAAACATTTGTTCATACTTGAGCTATGTATTATGGTACAAAGTGATTTAGATTAGTGAGATGTGCTAGTTTCGAGACGGTTGGCTATAGCGCTGCTGTGCGGCAAAGTAGCAAACTATCGTCTAGTGACTTAAGTCACATCACACACGTCATCGTGCAACTTTTGATATTAAGAGAAAATGTTTTAATTTTCGCCAGGTTTCTGTTCATCTACTACAGATGTAAAGTGTGAATGTGACTTTGAATGTGTGTATGTAAGTTGTGTGAATGTGAGATGGAAGAGATGTACAGCACCTATGACTCACTCAAATAGAAAACTAGTTACACTTTATACTAAGTGCTTTGTATTGCCTTGGGTTGATTAATGGCACATTATGTCCAGCTGTATACTTACTATTGTCATCAGATTTTAGTTGATCAGCACATAATATTGTATAGTATTGATAGTAGAGAAGCTGTCTACCTATTTAATAGTGAGCACAACTACATTTTTGTACTAGAAAAGCAAAGGAGACAGGATACTATATATGTATATATACGCGGAATACATGAAGCAGAGAAACCAGAAAAGTGTACCCCATATGGCATAGCACGTTATGATAAGACTTAATTATGTATATGCCTAATTACGAGACTCTGCTGCCATTGTTATCAACATTTTATTCAGGTAGGTAGAGCTGTGCACATATTTATTCATGCTCACAAGGGTTAACTCTCAACCTCCAAATTAACACTAATTTATTCCCCAAGCTTCAACAGGACAAGGTTTAGGGCACAAGATGGTTGGTTGTGTTGTATATTACAAAGAAACCCTCAGGAATTGATGGATCATAATAATTATGGGGGGATAACAATGACAATGTTATAAACATGGATATGAATGATTTCTGTCGCACTGGCCAGAAAATGTTTTTTGGTTAATTCTTGTTGTCTCGTCTGAGAATGTTTAATGCCTTTGTATTGCTGTTATGCACCTTATGGCCATGTAAACGTGTATACGAGTCCATCCCACGAACAGAAGGAGATGTGGTGCTTAATCCCCTGACATCTACCTGTGTATAGTGTCAATAAATGTTATACATCACAATTCAACAGTGAAACACGTCTTCCTTTTCATCTATCATCCATGCTTTGAGCTCAGTGACCCCTTCACATTGCTAATAATAGCTTCTCATATATCATTGGCTAGATATCGGTCATATAGTGATTCCCATTTGCTGGCCTTGTGCCTATAGTAGAAAATGTCTGTCTAGACATGAGAAGTGCTTATAAGCTGCAAATGTGGGCTTTAGAAGGACTAGAAACCAAGAAGCTTCGATACCATTCTTGTAGATATATGCATTTAGATAACAATCAGAGATGCCAATTTTCCTGGTTTACCAGGACTTCCTGGTTTTGATTCTAGGATTTCTGTATTAAATCGTGTTAAATTCCTGGGAAAATGTGTCGAAAGTTCAGTTTTCCTGGTTTTTGTCGGCCAGTGAGTGGCATTTAAACATACATACAAATTCCTCAGTTTTCTCAGTTTTTCTATGATCTGTCAGGGTCATCCATTTATATGGGGGGGGGGGGGTCTTAGAAAATTCGGTTACAAGGGTATCTATAAAAAGCACCAGCATGCACCATTTGGCTTCACAGAATTCAAATTTTTTTCTGGAGGAGAACCCCCCCCCCCAATTTTCACCATTTCATCTTCTAAGGAAAAAACTCATCACTTTTATCATCTTAGTTTTTTCTCGTCCGAAGTTGGCATGTATGATTTAAAAGCTAAGGGCCGGTAATAATCGAGTATGAGTAGTTTTGGGTGTGAGTAGTGTTGGGATATGGGGGACAGTGTGAGCGTTCAATAAGTAAGATAAATAAAATATTTCCCACTCATTGGACTCAGCACCTATCTTGCTAAAAGCTAAATCACTCTTTAGCTGAATCTTAGATACATCATAATGGATGTAGGGTACACTCAAGTTGAATACGAAGGCTCCAGAAGAACCTCCGTATCACCCCTCCCCCCCCCCCCCACCCAGTGTGATAACCCTATTCCATATCACACTGTCAGGCAAAGCATCCCAAATGGTCACATAACTGATAAAAATAATTCCTAATGCCAAATGAATTGAATTTGAACATATCTGTGCCGTGTGGTGATTCTCGTGCACCTTTGTCTATGTATGCGTATACTAGGAGAGTGAGTGTCTGCTAGTCATAGAACAGCAAAGCTAGTTATAGAAGTTATAGAACATCAAAACCAGTGGACATTCAGGGATAGACTATTATGCCAACACTTAGCTGTACGCACAATTTTCCCTACAACTAGAATACCATTCCCGAGAATGAAGTGTAAAATTAAGTAGCGTTTATAAGAGGGGGGGGGGGGCTTGATCTTACAATGCATAATATCATTCCAAACTGAAAAATCTTACGGCTATGCCCAAAGTAATTTTTAGGTAGCACACCTTGCGTGACTGAATATTTCAATAACTTATTTAATACTAATTTTAAGGCTTCACTATGCTGTTCAATGGACTTATTAACTCGGAAAGCCGAGTTTTAAGAGAGGGGTAGGGGCAGGCGAAACTTTTAAGATTGGAAGTGATCACTTTTTGATAAAAGAGGTTGTTGAGTTTGTGCTTAAATTACATGAAAACCATTAAATATAAGAATGAAATGAAACCTGTCATGTGATAGAGTACATATTCAGGATCATGGAGGTGTAATATTTACCTCTTATAAGATTCTAATCTTTGTAAAATTTAGGTTTGAAAAAATCTAGGTCACCTGAAATCCAACTTAGATGCTTGGTGCACTCAATGCTTTTCTATGGGGGTGACATTTTGGTTGACGGTTCTGGTGTCATGTACGTGATAAGAATGTAATGGAAAATGATATTGTAGGGGTTCGTTCCCTCCCCGGGTGCGTTGAGCCTCCAGAGGCCAGCTCACTTGGTGGTCACTCCCCCTATGTATACCATACCGATCCAGAGGTAGGTGGAAATGTCAGTGGGGCTGTGTTGGTGACAGAGTATGTCAGGCCAGGGGATGTAGCTCAGCGGTAGAGCGCTTGACTTGCAAGCGAGAGACCCGGGTTCGAATCCCGAAGTCGTTAGAGATGTTTTTGCCGACCTCTACAATATATTGCATGTTAATTTTGTTTCTATGTTTTTTTTTGACATTTCTCTCTGTATACGCATTAAAATATAACAATTAATTCAATCTGGTGCTATAATCCTCGGTTATACGATTCATGTTCAACTCGGCAAGTTTTGGCCAAAAATCGTCCGAGCGGCTGAACTTTTACAACATTCCGATTGCGTCTCACTTTGATACAAACATGGCGGTTATTGAATTAAATTTGATAATATGTTAGAGTATAGGGAGAAGAAGATGGATCCATGCAAAACAGACATAATAAATATGATTTGAAATTATTTGAGAAAATTTGCCACAGTAGTACAACATAGCCCGCTGAATCACGACAAAGAAAATAAAATGGCGGGTGCGAGTAGAGCGCGCAATACGTATAGAGTACGTTTCTTCTTTGCTGTCACTATAGTGTCAAAAAGGTGAGTCTTCCACTTTCCGAGTTACCAGTGATATCTGTCACTTTAACACTCATATTAGGTGGAAATGGGTTTCGGTATTTCACTCCCATTAGGTGTCTAGCTTATAGGCGGGTGATTATCACATTAGAATAGAACAGAAACTGCATTTTTTCACCCCAAGGTGTGACATTAAATGGGAATGTATAATATGAGTACATGTAGTTGGCAATTGCGGGGATGAAACAGGGTTCAGTGGAAATGTGTGAGTAGTATTGGCAAAAGGGAGATTGAGCCAGGGTACAGTGTGAATGTATGTTTCAGGGTGAGTAGTATTGACAAAAGGGAGATTGAACCAGGGTACAGTGGGATCGCATAAGTAGTGTTTACAAATATATGAGCTATGGTGGGATCGTCAAGAAAAGAATTCTGGTTGCTTAAAGTAAATTTAATGGGGGACTCGTACAGGTATTGTTGATCCAGCCCTTACTGTTCATATTGTATCTTACTACACAACTTGTCACAACTATTAGATAATTGATGCACAATCCAAGCCATCGTCACAGGTTTTAGTTCACATAAAACCCAATTATCCCTTATATCTAAAAGGATACACAGCCCCCTCCCATAAAGATTTGCATAGTCTGTAGTGGTGATGAACTAACCTTATCCTAATGGTACCTGTTAGGAGGATTAGCAGCCATACCAATGTCTTTACCTTCACTACCCTGAAAAACATGTGTGCTTGTGCACAGCCTTCCATATGCCAAGCTCCATTAAATCCTGCAGCCCCAACCAACCACCATCGTCTACACCACCCCCTAGTCGCCGATATTGATCAGCCTGATGCTATTTTTAGATGCAGTCTTAGCTTCTCTCATAAACAGGGGCAACTCAGGGCACCCTTTGGTGGGACACAGGGTAACTGATGGACACTGACAGATTATGACAGACACTTAAGGCCAATGATGGATGACTTGGGGCTTTGTCTCTTGAGTTACAAGGTTGGGGAAATGGAAAAGGTTCACAAGGTTATTTGTCCCAATACCATAGGGAATATCTGGGAGGGAGAGCCAAAGTCAAATGGAAAAGGAACGTTTATTCAGCGGAACACTTCTCAATTGTACTTGTTTTCTGTGCATGCAAACACTTGTAAGTGTTTGCATGCACAGAAAAAATCCAAGTTAGTAAATACAAATTTAATCTAGACAAAACTACTGATTAGGCAAAATACCCAACATGTTAGTAAAATCTTTCTAACGTGTTAGTAGTACAACTAACCTTTTCAGCCAAGCTGACTTTACTCAGGCAAGAGAGAAAATCGGTCATTTTGTCTAAGGAGTAGTAGATTTCTTTACACCAGGTGGCAGTGTGGTTTGCATGAGGATTTTTTTGCCAAATGTATAGCACTTTCTATGACTATTGACATGATTAAGCCGTTACAATTCAACCTGGCATAGGATGAAACAGAATACACCTAATAAATTTGTGTGTTATTGAAGGAGCAAGGAAGAAGAATGGAAACACATTTTCTGTGGAAATTCAAATTACTCATATATCCACACCTGTGGCCTTATGACAAACCAAGAGCAACTTAGCTCAGTGGTTGTAAATAAAAAAGGATGTAAGGCACTGAACTTGGTTCTCAAATGCAGAGGCTCTGTTCTGGGTTGTCTTAAAGTATGTGGAGTTTACGCTAGCCATTTCAATTAAGAATTGCCATATTTCTTGAAAGCCTATGTAGTTAGTGAAAAAGTCTAAGTCAAGTTAGGAGAAATTAGGCAAGTCTGGTATTTTTCCTAAGGGTTAGGCATTAACTCCCAAGAAAACATCAGTGGTTTGGCGACATGCATCTTTAAGAAATGATTTTCACGCCTGTTGCCTTATGTCCATGGTATAAGATTTTACTTATAAAGATATTTCCTGAAAATAAGGAACTGCGGCTGTTTACAGGTCTTCGTTTGAAAATAAGGAACTGCGGCTGTTTACAGGTCTTCGTTTATAGTATCATCCTTATAGCAAAATGCTATCTACGAGAGATTCTAGCGGAAATTAAAACACAAGCTTATTGTCCCCGACAGTTGTAATTCTACTTTTAAGGTCTAAAAATGTATAAGCTATAAGAATAGATGGTATTTGCTTTTAATTCGAAATTTCAAACAAACGTGTGATAATAATGTCGGAATTGGAACAATTTGTGTCAGAGGATTATGTGATTGAACCTGTAGGGGAGATTGAGCATCCGGATCTAATTGAGAAATTATCAAATACAATGTGACGGCTGATGTTTGGTATAACTAAGTTAAACTTTGTCATTCTGACTGGATTGACTTTGTTAATAAAACCTATCCCATGGTCTGCATCCAGAAAACAACTAGGTTCACTCTGCTCTACATGTACCGGATATGGGTTCTGCCAATGGGCGTGACCCACATTGTGATGAGTAGGGTGTTCCCAATGGATAGAGAAGAATTGACGCTGAGTGTAAACTTTATTTCATTCTGTACAACTATGAACCGGGTTGTGTGTGTGAATAAAATTGAATTGAATTGTGTTTGGGCCTAATTCAAAATACGATGCTCCGATTGAAATTGATTTTGAATGTTGGGATGGAATGACGATTCATTTCCTGTGAGAACCTGAAGGGAATGTTAATAACATTACATTTTCTTTTTCTTTCGTCTACAACTCAAGATATTCAAGGATGCATCGGTGCATTTCTTATGATACTGACTATGAGACACTATACTTAGGCTTATAGATAAACATAGGAGACCCTAGTCTCAGACAAAGTAAGAGCTTTTTACAGACTGTCCTTATAAAAGGACACAGTGCAGTTTGGTACTGGTTGAGCTTGTTAACAGTGTTAAACATGTTTAAGCCGCGCACAACGACTTGTTCGAGCTACGATTACGTGAATAAGTGAAAGGAGAAGGAATGAGGCATTGTGTAAGATGTTTAGGTCTTGCAAGCATATGATTTCTTGATTTTCCAGGTAGACATCTGCCAACACTTGTATAGAGGTCAGTTGAATGAAATACCCTTTGCCATTTGACGTCGGGCTTCCCTAGCCCACTTAAAGGGGTCTACTTCTCATCTTTCCTATCCCCTCAGGATGTGTGTGGTGCACATATGCGCAGGCACTGACACGTTCCTCTGTGAAATTGTTTAATGCCATTCTCGCTATGAATATGACCTTAGCTGTCGAAATGGCGTTAAACATCTATTACTCACTCACTCACTCCCATTTGACTTCAGCCCTTCCTTCTTGATATTTCCCATGGTATCTGGAGCAACACCCCTGTGAACTTTGTCCATTTCCTCCATCTTGCTAGCCCAAGAGACAAAGCCTCAACCCATCCATCATTGGCCTTAAAAGTGTCTGTCATAATCCGTCAGTGTCCATCAGTTACACGATGTTCCACCAGGGGGTGCCCTGAGTTGCCCCTGTTTATGACGAAGGGCTCAGACTGGGTCTAAAAATAGCATCAGGCTGATCAATATTGGCCACTAGGGGGTTCTGTGGGTAATGAGAGCTGGTCGAGGCTCCAGAATTTAATGGAGCATGGCACATGGAAGGCTGTATACATGTTTTGTTGGGTTGTGAATGCTAGCGGCAGTATGGCTGAAGGTGCTTATAAATCCTCCTGGCAGGACGCAAGGTTGAATTTACGTAGGAGACCAGGGAGATTAGCGGTCTTTTCAATAGCATAAATGTACCTTGTTTCATGCATGGTTTAACAGTGTCTGACAAGAGGGTGTGAACTCCACTGTAAAGAAAATGTCAAATTAACGACGGATCTCTGGCTAATTCGGGACATGCATTTCAATGTAATTTTCACGGAGATTTCTTGGACTTCAGTGTTTAACTGTACTTCCATCTGGGGGCATCATGGTAGAAACGTCACTGCTGTACAATTATGGTTGTTTACTATTCAGTTATTTCTTAGAGTGTGATTTAAAAACATGGCGGTAAAAGGAGGCCCTTTTGCCCAAAAATATATTCTATAAAATATTGAGAATATTAGTACTGATCCACCCATATAATTAGGACACGCCCATTAAGGCTCGTCAAAACATTACATGGTAATGAACTCCTTCCCAGCTAACACAACCCGTGCAATTTACGTCATTCTTACGTGAAAACTCGTGTAATTTACGTAAAAAAGACATCATTTGGATGAGTAGTGCTAGCAGGGTTACTATTGAGTATATTGTCATCTTTTCTCTGCCCCACCACCCTCTCCTTTTCGGGTGAAGACTTATAAATGTACACTAATTTACCTCATTAGACCCCATTTCCAAAAGTATCAGATTTGGTTTCCCCCATTTCTAAACTATGGAATTTCGTTAGAATCTACTTACATTTTCTTGGTTAGGATGCTACTTTAAATTTTTTACAGTCTCCCTACATCAGTCTTAGCTTGCATGCTTGATATTAATGTGACGCAAATAATGAAACTAATTAACTTTCATTTGGTGTAGCAGGTGTTCTACGTCAGCTTTCAGAAAATGAAAATGAACCAATTGCTACTTTTGTATGCAGTCGTGCTTCCAAGGTCAAAGTTAAAATAATGATAATGGTGATTTAGGCTATTTGAGCCACTATGGAAGAATGAGTAAGATCCTTTTGGCAATAATTTTTCACATATCTGAGGGTATAATAATCATGTGCAGAATGCCACCTATTGAGACCTCTTTCCACTTCTAGTGACACTATTGTGATAGGAACTGCGGGGCGGGGAAGACACAGATCGGAGGTCTAGGGAAGCAAGTGGGGTAGTTCCCGGCGGCGGCGGGAGGGGGCACGCATGAGGGCGGTGATGTAATGGGTGACGTCACAGACACTGGAGGAGGTTATAAAAGATGGGGGCGAGGGAGATTCAGGGTCTTAGACCTCAGCTAAGGCACTGGAGGAGCTGTACAGTGTAGGACCGAGGGATAGGACTATCCGGGGACAGGTCAGAGTATCGAGTAAGTCGGGGCAGCGGATGGAGTTGGTACTGAGCGGATGGGCTTCTCGAGTTTATTAGAGTTCATTATAAGACAGCATAACAAGTATAAGTAAAAAGGCGCTATCAGGTCATTTAGTTAACTTTATTGAAGCCCAGATCTCAAAAGGGACATGCCGGGGCAGTTGTTGGCACCGAATAAACAGCCTTTGTGGTTTCTGATCCTTTAATAACTCACGTTTGTCTTCCTGTTACATTGGTGACAGTGCAGGCGATCCTGGAGAGTGTTTGTTGACATTCCCCAGATGGGTGCCGTAAGGGCAAACGGATAACCCAGGCAAACAGGATGGCAGATGCAAGGAGTAGGGACAGAAGTCCACTGGGAGGGGACAGATTGGAGGATATATCCTGGGTACAGGAAGAAAGGGAGCTCCCCTGGATGAGGAGGATGCAGTTTCATCGAAAGATGGGTAATAATGGGGGCCTGGGGAGAGTGTCGACGCAGACGACACCAAAACGACCCTATACCACTGGGGCCTGGGACAGTCTGGCTTTCAGAAATACTAATGAACAGTGGATTAAGTGGGCAAATAATCCCGGGAGGGAGTGGAGAAGGAGGGGTCGACAGGAGCAAGAGGGGGTCGGGTTGGGGTTATTTTTCCGGACGTCCCCTAAAAGATCGGGGAATCAGTGGCTCGTGGTGTCCAGTACGCCTAAGAGAGATCCCAAGAAGGAAGGTGAAGGGCATGGCCCATCAGAAGAAATGGGGGCGGGTGGAGGTGACTGTACTGCGGCGGAGGTTGATTTGTCCCGGGAAGGGAAAGAGGGGGTGGAGGGAGTGGCGGATCCAGGATTCTCTAGAGGGGGGGGGCAAGACCTGGTGAAAGGGGAGAGGTCCTGGTGTTACATGTCTCGGAGCACCGCAAGCGAAGCACAGCGGTCAAGCTAGGGGGGTTTGGGGGCATGCCCCCCACGAAAATTTTGAGGGTTTAGACTTGAAATGGTGCATTCTTATGCATTCTAACTGAACATATTAAGTCTCAGGTCTGTAAAATTTAAGTGAGAAATCAGTTTTTATGTTAACAATTCTTGATGAATAGGTGGCCTGTATATCTCCTTCCCTACACAAACAGAATGCATTGAAGATCTCTACAAGAAATATTCCATTCTGGTACATCATTGAACACCATATGAAATAGGGCATTTGTATTAAGCTTCTGATAATTGAAAGGATGGGGGTTTAGCCCCCAAGAGAAAGTTGAAATCTAAGAATTGAAATGGTGCAATCTGATGCATTTTGGCACTATATATAGATTGGTATCACCCCTACTCCCCTAAAGAAATTAAGGGCTCTGGAACCATTTGAAGTTTGAAAAAAAAAGGTTCGGGAAAAGAGAATGGGGGAGAGGATATTATTGTGTCACCTGAAGAGGGAAAAGGGTAATTTCTTTAGTGTATAATGATCTGTACTGGAATATGAAGTGCTGGCTGGGTATATTGTTATGACAATGGAAGAAGTGGGGTATAGGGGAACCCCAGGAAAATTTTTGAAAAATGCCAGGACAAAAGGTGCATTCTGGTGCTTTTTAAAAATAGATGACACATTTTCTAGGCCCTGATAAGATTTTGTTTTGAGGGCAAGACCTCCCCTAATATGTGATCCTAGGGCTTAAGTGATAAAACATGTTGAGGGGGGATGGGGGAGATATGACCCTAAAAGACTGAAATCTAGTGACCAAATGGTGCATTCTGAAGCAAATTTGCACGAATTCCTCTGTCTGTTACCCCAGATCATCCAATGTCCATCATACATGTACTTAGCCCTTAGGATCAATGATCATACATGTGCAACTAACCACCCAGGTTAAGCATGTAGATACCATCAATTTGGTCTGTACATGGAACCCTGGTGATATACAATGATACAATGTACATGCATTGTGTCAACCTTATGTACTTTCTCCAAAAGGTTAAGCATGAGTTCCAATGATGTGGCATTAGGGTAAAGTGCAATTTAGAACTGAGGGTCATTCCCGGAGGTGGGCTGGAAGGCGTTTTTTTGAATATTGGAGGACAGAAATAATTATTTCAAAATCATGAAAGAAATTCAGTTTGTATTGCACATATAAGAGAACCCAACAGGTCATTTCCTGATGATCAAAGCTTTCTAATGGTAAATGGAACCCTATATTCAAATAACTGCCTCCCTCTCCTTTCCTTTCCCCTCTCCCTCTCTCTTCTCTTCCTCCTCCTCCTGTTTTTTTTTTTTTTTTTTTGGGGGGGGGGGCAAGGCCCGTTCGGCCCCCCCCCCCCTGTATCCGCCACTGGAGGGCCCGGGGGAGAAGGGGGATGGGAGAGGAAGAAAAGTGGAGAAGTTGGCAGTCATGCCGTGCAAGTTTGACCGTACGGGGAACCTGGATGAGTTCCCAGCTCACTTTGATTTATGTGTGTTGGCCAATAAATGGGAGCAGAAAGAGGCTGTTTTTTTTTTGGGAATAAGCCTCAGAGGAGCGGCCAGGCGGTTGCTGGCGGGGATGGAATCGGCAGCCCCGGGAGGGTATGAGAGGCTGAGGACTGCCCTAATAAACAGACTTCAGACCTGGCATGTGAGGGGGAGACGGTGTTGGTATGGTTCCGGGTGGCAACCGAGGCTGAGACCCCTGGGCCCCCCAATAAAAATTTGCTTCCTACGCCCCTGCCAGGATCATTTCAACTGGGGAGGTGGCTGGACGGGGGCTGATGGACCAAACCTGCAAAATATAAGGGAGGCCATAAACATGGGGGAACGAATCTCGATGAATCTTGAATTGCGTAATTGGACTTAAGATGGTTGTTGGTACTGCCATATAGGATAATAATGAGGGATAAGAGTACTTACCCGAGAGTTTCCTTCAGCTGGGAGGTTTTGTTGTGTTCCATATATAAAGGTGATAAGGAGAAGCCAGTCTGTCTTTTGAGCAAACGTCCAAAGAGCAAAGGGTGTGATAGGAACTGCGGGGCAGTAAAGGCACGGATTGGAGGTCTGGGGAAGCAAGCGGGGTAGTTCCCACCGGCGCCGGGAGGGGGCGCGCAGGAGGGCTGTGACGTAATGGGTGATGTCACAGACCCTAGAGGAGGTTATAAAAGACAGGGGCAAGGGAGAATCGGGGTCTTAGACCTCAACTAAGGCCAGGAGGAGGATCAGGGAGGCACTGGAGGAGGTGGACAGTGTAGGACCCGAAGGATAGGACTATCCGGGGACAGGTTGGAGTATCGAGTAGAAGCTAAGTCGGGGCAGCGGATGGAGTTGGTACCGGGCGGACTGGCTTCTCGTGTTTTCTAGAGTTCATTATAAGATGGCATAACAAGTATAAGTAAAAAGGCACTATCAGGTCATTTAGTTAACTTTATTGAAGCCCAGATCTCAAAAGAGATGTGTGTGGTTTCTGATCCTTTAATAACTCACGTTTGTTTTCCTGTTGCACTATATGTAGGCCTGAAATTTGGGTTGCCCTTGGGTCCTAATCACAGTGTGCTAGACCATCTTATAACCTTGGTTTGTACATGACTACAGGTATGCACATTAGGGTGAATCTGTTTATATCATATATATATATATATATATATATATATATATATATATATATATATATATATATATATATATCATTGACCGCCAATATTTTTCCTATGATATAACACATCTATTTTCTCCTTTCTATATATTGCTCTCAATTTTGACAGACTGAAACTTGAAACATATAATGCATAAGAAAAATTAATGTAAACTGCAAGAGGAGTGACTATAACCAAAATCCTGAGATGTTTGTCGTAAATGTTGGTTTAAGAAATTTGTACTGAACTATGTCTATGACAATATTTGTAATCATTCTCTCGGAAATCATTCATAGCATTATTCCATGGCACACACTTCTTTGTTTTTATCCTTATGTTCACAGATCTAGGAATTGCAGTTCACGTTTCAATTCTGGTTGAGGAAATTAAGTCTCAATTGCTCTTCCTAAATTTAGCAACACTGCCATGGAGATTTGGCCCACACTTATATTTAAAAGTATTCATGCTTCATCTAAATGACCAATATTAGCTTTAACTTGATGAGGGCTCTTTTTCTGGTAATGAATGCAATTTTGCAGTCTTGTTTGCATAGGATGGGAGTTTGAATGCTGAGCCTGTGAATGAACACTGGCAGGCTTGTTAATAATGATGTGAACATTGTAGAGAGTATTAACAAAAACTAGCTGGTCTGACAGTTGTTCTCAAGTTAAACTTTGTCACATTGGTTGTGTTGACTTTATCCTTCAATTTCCAGTCTGGTTGTCTGCACGGGGTCTAATATTTCAGCAATGTCGATACCAACTTTTTGAATAATGAAATAAGGAACCCCTTCAATATGATTTCGCATTGAGAGCAAACCATACACACAATAGTTAATGATATCATATTGATTAATTGGTATTGCAATTACCATACAATTTCAAGAATTTCGTGGAAGGACCATACCTACAATAAGGGGATATCGCCTCAAAGAACATTGTTTAGCCTACATCTGATGCGTGGACTAATAGCTCTACTTCAGAGATCCTTGTTCCAAACATGGTGAGAGATTTTCATCGAATGCGTAAGTCACCACCATATATTGCCCTCCTGCCTTACAGTATCAGTTAAAGATTGAAAGGCCCTTGACAAAAGTAATAACAGAACTCACATTGGTCTGTATGTTGTCCTATGATGATCAATCTCTGTCTGTTATAGGCAGCTTTATGCAGGCACCATACCTGAATACTTTAAACACACTTATAGAGCAGGGCACTGGATGCGACTGTGCAAACATTATACCTTACCCGCATCCCGTCACATGTCTAATCTCCAATGTCAATCAGCCGTCAGTAGGGGATACCCCTGCACTGACATTGATGTATCATCACGCCCCAGATCTAAGTCATTGCTGGCAAAGTCATCCGATCCAGGCCTTGGTCAAGGATACAAAATATAGACACTGTATGTGAAGAGGTAACTAGAATTTGATGATCTGATCCTCTCTCAGGTTGCTTTTGAGGGTGGGGGTGGGGGGGGGGAAATCATTTTTCGACCTCTTGGTCGACAGGTGAGAGCACCTATAGCTGGCATGTGGTGTCATATGCTGGGACATGAAAAAACCTGTAGATTATCTATAATATTGACTGTGATATGCCATTGTTGCTACGCATCCATATATATCTGTATGGTGGTAAACATCGTACTTTATTCTATAAGATTCTAAAATAGCAATCTATTAGTTCCTAATTTATTACTTGATTAGACATATATCAATTTGGAAGTGATGATGTCATATGATGGAATGTTATACTTTGTATATTCATTTTCATATGTTGATGCACTGTGTGTATTCATAAAAGCTAGTGCATTGCTTTGAACATCACATTATACATGAGATACTATGAGTTGATCATATTGACTGAGTACCAAACTCATTTGGAGTGTAACTGTATTTTAGAAAATCACTCTGTGAAATGAAATACATTATAAATTTAAATGTGACACATCCCTCATTATGTACTTCCACGCTGCACACGGATGATAAACATCAAAACACTAACTTGTCAACTGTACTATGTCTCTGAAGGTAATTCTTATAGCTTATAGATGGTACATGTTGGGGCCACCCAGTACCTATGTGGTTTATGGTACATGTGGGGTTCACCGAGTGCCCATGTGGTTTATGGTACATGTTGGGGCCACCCAGTACCTATGTGGTTTATGGTACATGTGGGGTTCACCGAGTGCCCATGTGGTTTATGGTACATGTTGGGGCCACCCAGTACCTATGTGGTTTATGGTACATGTGGGGTTCACCGAGTGCCCATGTGGTTTATGGTACATGTTGGGGCCACCCAGTACCTATGTGGTTTATGGTACATGTGGGGTTCACCGAGTGTCCATGTGGTTTATGGTACATGTGGGGTTGACCCAGTACTCATGTGGTTTATGGTACACATGGGGTTCACCCAGTACCCATGTGTTTTATGGTACATGCGGGGTTCACCCAGTAACTATGCAGGGGTAGACACTAACTTTTCCAGCCACTGGCCACCCAGGCCTGTAGCTTCAGAAATCCATGGGCCCGGAACTAAAACTACAGGCCCATATTAGCCAGTTTACTTTTTTTTTAAACAGAATTTAGATGTATATCTCATTAATTCACACATAACTTAACAAGGGTGGCCAGATTCCTGCTGGTTTTCCCTTTCGAATGATATATAACATGCTTATACTTTTATGAATTAACTTTTACAGATGTCTCCCTGTAAACTTCTATGGGCCATCCCGGGCCCACAGGAAGGTAATTCTTGAGAAAACTACGGGCCCACAGCCAAAACTACAGGACAATGGCTCCAGGGCCAGCGTTGGTGTCTGCCCCTGCCTATGTGGTTTATGGTACATATGGGGTTCACCCAGTAACTATATGGTTTATGGTACATGTGGGGTTCACCCAGTACTCATGTGGTTTATGGTACATGTGGGATTGACCCAGTAACTATATGGTTTATGGTACATGTGGGGTTCACCCAGTACCCATGTGGTTAATTATAGTACATGTGGGATTGACCCAGTACTCATGTGGTTTATGGTACATGTGGGGTTCACCCAGTACTCATGTGGTTTATGGTACATGTGAAATTGACCCAGTACTCATGTGTTTTATGGTGCATGTGGGGTTCACTCAGTCCTCCTGTGGTTTATGGTACATGTGGGGTTCACCCAGTACTCATGTGGTTTATGGTATATGTGTGGTTCACCCAGTACTCATGTGTTTTATGGTGCATGTGGGTTCACCCAGTACCCATGTGGTTTATGGTACATGTGGGGTTCACCCAGTACTCATGTGGTTTATGGTACATGTGGGGTTCATCCAGTACTCATGTGGTTTATGGTACATGTGGGATTGACCCAGTACTCATGTGTTTATGGTACATATGGGGTTCACCCAGTACTCATGTGGTTTATGATACATGTGGGGTTCACCCAGTACCCATGTGGTTTATGGTACATGTGGGGTTCACCCAGTACTCATGTGGTTTATGGTACATGTGGGGTTCACCCAGTACCCATGTGGTTTATGGTACATGTGGGGTTCACCCAGTACTCATGTGGTTTATGGTACATGTGGGGTTCACCCAGTACTCATGTGGTTTATGGTACATGTGGGATTGACCCAGTACTCATGTGTTTATGGTGCATGTGGGGTTCACTCAGTCCTGCTGTGGTTTACAGTATACCTTGGGGTTCAACCAATGTCCATATGAAGGTAAGCTTAGAGTGCCTGGACCATGCTGTCTAAGGTGCACGAAGGGGTGAATCCAGTACGCCACACCTAGTCCTATGTGGCCTCCTAGAGGGTGATTAGCTGTGGCAGCAGTAATTAATGTCCTTAGATTTACCCTATGGAAGTCTAAATGTCTTCCTAGGTCCATAGAACAAGGAACTAATAAGATAAGGACGAGCTAAGGGAAGGTAATTTTCTACAACAGGGGAGCAGTTTATACAAAAGGTTTTCCCCCCCCACAGACCATGCAGTCCTGCAGATCTTATTGCTCTGCCGGCCCGGACTGATGTGAATTTTCTGATATCATATCATGATTATTATGACTTAAGCAAGTCTAATGGGGTAATTGACGTCCTCGCATCAATTTCAAATATATGAAAGTGTTTAGAAAAACAGGCCAATATAAACCAGTAAAACACTATCGTTCCAGATGAATATCCCATGTATCAATTATTGCAGGATGAAGTGTTGTCTTGATTTGTGAAGCTAATCCTTCTAATTGATGTTTGAATTGTGTTGATGAAGTATACCCTGGGCCCACCCATAGCGTATAGAGTGTAGCTGTCCGCCCCCACCCTTGTAGAGCTACATCAAACAATATTATCTCAATTCTCATCAGCCTCCCTAGCCACAACAACTACCCCGACATCTCACTGGGAGGCAGCACCATTACTGCAATACACCTAAAATGAAGACTAGACCCAAGTGTTACCTTGTAAAACCCATGGCATGCTCTACTACTTGTGTATAAGTCCTGTCAGTATTCACCCTTTTTATTGTTCTCCTTATATCAGCATAAGACAACATGTTGACAAGGACCCCAAGAGACATGGTAACCTTTTCAGAAATTCCACCAGTAGTATATAGGGGTGACCTAGTTTTGAGACCGGAAGTGACCATATATGGGCATGTGACCTACTTTCTCGAGCTCTGATTGGCTGAGAGCTATGACGTCATCACGTGATCACAACAAACCGACCATGTGGTCAGTGTGCAACACTAAGAACCCTCGTTTATCATGGATGTCTGCTACAGCGAAAAAAATAGATAATCAAAGGGACCTACTAGCACCTACGTTTCTACTACGTTGCTAACATAATACCATCGTTGTCACAACATTGGTTGTTACACATGTGAAAAACAACTTGAAGGCTTTTTTTTTGTGATTTTTCACTTTTATTTTCACTACACACACACACACCTTTAACCTAGGTATTCTTTCTACAAAAAGAAAGAAATTTACCTAAATGTTACAAAATTTCCACTTTTTACACACAAGATTTTTCTTATTTCAGCAGAAATGCTACAAAAATTTTACAAATTTACCTAAATTTTACAGAAATTCCACTTTTTACACACAATATTTCACCTTGAAACACGGTTTTAACTTAGTGTAAACATAGATATTTTCACGCTGTACATATTTTCACGAATTTCGCGTAAAATAAAAATTTGCGAATTTATGTCCATCATGAAAATTAATCCACTAACTGTGGTTGTGTGAAGGATGGGGGGAGGTACCCAATATAAACCCCACCTATAACTCCCCCCCAAAATTTCTTTTGGCCAAAATGTTATGGAAATTTCACAAACAAATGCTACTTTTACAGACAAGATTTCTCTGTGTGCAACAGAAAAGAGAGAGATTATCAAATGTCAAAGGGCAAAGTGCTTACACCGTCTTGACACACGCATCTTTTGATATACTGATAACTTAATCCCTGTTTGTTCTGCGAATAAGTACTGACTTGATGGTTTGCCACTCTGAAGCCTTTGTTGGTTACCATAGCGCTTTTTTCTGTTTGCTCAGGGAGGTCGTGGGTGATGGTGGTGGGCAGGCAAGAAAGTTCCACAGTGTTTGCACTGATGTCTTGCACCTCTTGAACAGACCAGTGTAAAGCTAACCATTTGGCTTTGGCGGGAGACGTGTACCGCGTTTGAAGAAAGTTTTGCTTGTTGCATATGGTTTTACCATAAGACCCGTTTCCGAGAAGTTTATACAGGTCTGAAAGAATTTTGCAGTCGACGTTGTTATCACCCTTTCTCCTAGCCGCAGTCACTTCTTCCACAAAGGGGAGAAACGTTTTTTCCAACGTGTATTCTACCACTAAGTACACTTTGGTTACCACTAATCCCTTTTCCATGTACCACTTTAAGAGAGGCATGCCAAAGAGGATTTTCTGAGCGTGACAACTTATTATGAGCTGTCGTTGAGGTTGTTTCAACTTACCTGCGGCTTCTAAGAAGTGCCGCATGTGATTGCCCACGTCTTCCCTTTTCACCAAACAGTTCTTGAATATGGGAGTCATTTCCTCAAACTTCTCCTTCAACGCCTCCGGTGTTTCTATGTCGGTCCGAAAATGGAACTGTTCATCACACCACCAAGAATCTCAGAGAGGTAAGAGTAGACTTGGTTAAACGACACAAGTGACCGTGCCAATAACAACCATGGAATTGATAAACGGTCTTGTCTGTGGGTGAGAAACACTGACAAATTTCCTTCCGATGCTCACCTTGCCGTAATTGTATTGGTGCAGTTCATTGACGGCTTCCATGAAGGGAGCCAAGTCCAAGTTGTTGTAATACACCAAGTATTCCCTGATGGACTGCATCTTGTGTTCTGGCCACGCGCATTGGGAAGTTTCATACTCCTTGCGCGATATACACGTGCCTATCAGAGAACTGTAGAAAGCCGTTCTGGGCGGGAGTTGTTTGTTTTACAACTTTCACACGTCATCCATCCACTCGTAGGGGAAATAGTCCTTGGCCACTTTTCCTTTGAGGAAGGCTTTCAGGTAGTTGGCGTAAGGAGCCAGGTAGTTGAAGAGATCTAGGAACAACAGGTTTTCAGTGTAAACTGCTATGTACTGGTTACACCTTTTGATGGTTTTCACTTCCTGTTTATCCCATTTCGAAAAGAAGGAGTGAAACACTTTCTTTATCAAGTTCAGGTTGTATTTTCCCGAGTTGAATCCAATGACTGGCACCTCTTCAATGTAGGAGGCAGTTTCTTTTTCAGTTTCTCCGCGTGTCGTTTTTTTTACCGAGTTGAAAACTTGACAAGCTTTTTGTTCCATGTTTTTCTCCCTCTCTTTCACCTCGTCTTACTCGTCCAGTATTTCTCTGAAAGCGTCTTTCACTGCAGCGCCTATGTTTCGACCTAAATTGTTTATGTGTTCTAGCACAGACTGCACCAGGGAATCATCGTGTCTGTTAGAATGTCGCACAAAACACACTGGCGTGGTGTAACCGGGGAAATCTGAAGCAACACTGGCCGAAAGGGGAACGTGGTCTTTTTCGATGACGGGGTGGTTGGCTTACTTTCCTTGAACGTGGTGCTTCACGAAGAATCTTTCAAAGTCAAAGACTATTTTATATGGGTATATTTTCAACTCCGAGTTTTTTTTTATGCCCAACTCCTCCAAGAGTTGAAAAACAGATCTGGCGGGTTTATAGATGCCCCCTTTGTACCTGAAAGTCACTCTGGTGCACTTTTTTTCACACCCCTGTGCCTCTTTAGAGAGTAAACGCTAGCTCGCAGATTATAACATAGCTTGCAGGGTTAAATTTGACCGTACCGACCCATTTTTGTTATGAGGCTGATGTGAGAATCATAGAGATTGAGGTTCATGACATTTCTCCTGTAACACAGTTTGCTTCTTTCCATTTGGACGGTTCTCTTTTTTTTTCTTTCCCGACTGTCTGAAAGAGAAAATTCTTACATCGACCTCGAAGCACGAGCAGCAGCATCAGTAGCAACGGCATCAGTAGTAGTAGAAGCAGTAGTAGTAGCAACAGCAGGAGCAGCAGCAGCAGCTGCAGCAGCAGTTGGGTAGAGTGTGAAAGTGATGTTCACTGAGCAGCTAAGTGAGTGGTCATTATTTATCAACAGGGGGGTGGTGGGTTTCCCCGCGGACATGTGAAAATCTTTTATGCCCCCCCTCGACGGCAGTCAATATTTTTTGTACCTCCCCACACCGGAGGCGGAAAGAATTTTTGCGCCCCTCTTTGAGCTATAGTAGCGCGCAGGCTTTTTTGCTAAAAAGAGGGTAAATTCTTTTAGCCCCCCCTCGAGAGGGGTCAAATTTTTTTTAGCCCACTCCTCAGGAGGGTCTGAAATTTTTACGTGCCCCCCTCAAACCCACCATCCCCCCCTGTTGATAAATAATGACCACTCCACTATAAACCTTCCACCCACCTAATTTTTTGAGCATCACTTCAACAACTACCTTCCCTCCATTACATACAGACACACACCTCTCTTTCATCCCCAACCCCTGTGTTTGTCTATAGTAGGCTTACCATTGAGTTTACTCACAGCTGCTCACTGCTCAGCTGCTTGGTCTCCCCCTTTCCCTCCCCCTGTTTGTTTTGTGTACATTCACCCTGCCTCCTGTCTGTAACACATGACACACCATGGATTACAACATTTGTTGCCACCTATGTAGTTAGTTAGTGGGTGGGTGGGTGGGTAGGTAGGTAGGTAGGTAGGGTAAGGTAAGGTAGGGTAGGGTAGGTTAGGAAAAAAGGGGTAGGTAGGTAAATTGGTTTATGGGGTGGGGGGCACCCATTTAGTATAAAAAGTGGGGGTACGCCACACGCACACATAATTTTTCTACCCTACTTTACCCTACCCTACCTTACCTCACCCTACCTACCTATCTTTTTTTTGCACATTTTTCTTTTGACTATAAAGAAAGAAGAAAGTTTACCCTCATAGACACTTTGTTTTCAACCTTTGACGCAAATGGAGAACCCACAGAAAGCAGAAGAAACGGTTGATTTCAACCCTCAACTTCAAGGACCTTTCACCATGATAATAGCAGGTCCCACCTCCTGTGGAAAAAGTCACTTAGTTTTTAACTTATTGAGGAATTTCAAACATTTAGTGACTTCTGAAGAACACGACGTTCACTACTGTTACAATCAATGGCAACCTGGATTCGACGAGATGGTCAAGTTAGGCATCAATTTCAACAAGAGACTCCTGACAAATTCCTTTTCGAAGAAGCTTGAAACGTTCAAAAACAAGAACTAATCATCATCGACGATTTGATGGATCCAGAATACGTTCCCACTGTAACAAAGCTGTTCACTGTAGGATCTCACCATAGAAACTTGAGCGGGATATTCATCACGCAAAACCTCTTCTTCAATAAACTGGCTTACAGGACCTTGAGCTTAAACGCCCAGTATTTAGTGGTTTTCAAGAACCCTCGCGAGATGAGTCAAATATCCTACATCGGCAAACAGGCCTTTCCCAGGCAGAAATCTTTTCTAACTCAGGTATATAATGCTGAGACACAATAAAAACATTCATACATAGTGCTGGACTTTAAGCAAGCTACACCGGATGCTCTCAGAGTGAGAAACAGCATAACCACCCCTTGGAAAACCTTAGTTTTTATACCCAAGAAGGACGTCAAGAACAAGAAAAAATGACCAGTGCTAACCGGTCTAAAAGAAGTGGTGTAGAGCTCCTGAGAAAACAATATGCCTTGTTGAAGCACATTTCTGATTATTCCACATCCAACTGCACTCACCTCGTCAAAGGTTTTAAAAACTACGAGGTGATCAGGGTGATGAGTCAAATTTGCATCAACATGATGAACAAAAACCTACTGCGAGACAAAGAGGAGGCAGTCAAACTTTTATTGCCATACAAAAAACAACTAAAAGCTGTCACTAAACCTAACACACCCTTGAAACAAAAGAGGAAAGTGTTCGAGCAAGAAGGGGGATTTTTTTGTACCCTTTTAGGTTTAGTCATACCTTTGATTTCTGGCATAGTTTCTGCTACCACCCATCGCTGAAGGTTGTCTAATATGGCTCTGGTGAGAGCTCTGGTGACAATGACACTGATGACGGCGAAGGTGAATTTGCCAATGCCACCGATCATCCCCCCTCGGCTGACTACGAATGGAACTCTGATCGCGAGGAAGACGAGGAGGAGGAGGGAAAGCAAAAACCCATCTTTTCCCTTGCGGAAAGAGAATTATTACAAGGCATTCCTTCGAGTTATCTCGCTACCGCTCGGAAACTGTACACACAACTCCTTGCGCGAGGAAATGCAGAGGTGCTCAACTAGGACCGAAATGGTAAAATACATGTAGGTGGGGTATCCGTTCCCGGTAGCAGCATAACAGAACTTTTAACTGACGCTAGCAGAAAGAAATCTCTGACTGGCAGAAAACCTGTTTGTCAGAGCCGTGAGAAGAGGGTAAATCCGTCCTTGAAATACCTCAGAAACAAGAAACTTTTCGGAGAGGGTCCAGGAGCTAGGTCGACAAGACTTAGACACCACTTACAGTCGCCCCTGTCTAAAACTAGGGGGATAACAAACATAGACGTAGATCAAAAAGGATCAGGGTGGAATAGAATAAAATGGCACACCAGGCTCTGAAGAAAGAAGTGCTCAAGTTGTACACCGATCCTAAACAACTGGCAAGTTTCACAAGCATGTCTAAACTAAGAAGTGCCGCATGTGATTGCCCACGTCTTCCCTTTTCACCAAACAGTTCTTGAATATGGGAGTCATTTCCTCAAACTTCTCCTTCAACGCCTCCGGTGTTTCTATGTCGGTCCGAAAATGGAACTGTTCATCACACCACCAAGAATCTCAGAGAGGTAAGAGTAGACTTGGTTAAACGACACAAGTGACCGTGCCAATAACAACCATGGAATTGATAAACGGTCTTGTCTGTGGGTGAGAAACACTGACAAATTTCCTTCCGATGCTCACCTTGCCGTAATTGTATTGGTGCAGTTCATTGACGGCTTCCATGAAGGGAGCCAAGTCCAAGTTGTTGTAATACACCAAGTATTCCCTAGAATGCTTCAACTCTACTCTCCAAGGTAAGAGGTGGCGAGCTTTCACACATTACAACAACTACAAATGGTTGGACTTGTTGCCAGTTTTGGTGGAGTCTTACAATAAAACACACCACAAAACTTTGGGAGCCTCTCCTGCCGACATTAACCACTCTAACTCAGAGGTGTTGTTCTCTAGGTTGTATGAACAACCTAGGGACAAAGAAGTTCCAGCTCTGAAGCTTAAAAAGAAAAGCAAAGTGCACCTGTTGAGGAAAGAAAACACCTTCAACAGAGGCATTGAACCCAACTGGACCGAGGACATTTACGAAGTGGCCAAACTGTCTCTGAGAGGCTACGTCCCTTAAGGACCTCCTAGGAGATGAAATAAAAGGTCGCTTTTACCAACCTGAAGTTCAGAAGGTGGTCGATCGTCCTGGCAGAAGTTACGCCATCAAGAAGGTGCTGAAATACAGGGGCAAAGCAAAAAAGAGAGAGGTGTTGATTAAGTGGAAGGGATACAGAGACAAGTTCAACACCTGGGAGCCAGCCAAGCACGTGCAGGCATGGCATTCACCTTGAGCCTACCCAGCAACTTGTCAATGTGTGTGTTTCCAGACAACACTCTGACCACATACAACACTTTGCTGGCCGAATACGCCCAAACACCTTCACCCTTGGAGTGTGCACTTCAAGAAGTATCCTGTCCCACTGTTTGGTACAACGAGACAGAAGAAACTTTGCTCCTCATCCAAGGCGACAACCCAAATCAAGTTTCCCTCAAGTCGTCCGTGCAAGTCTTGAACGAACGAACACCCTTCTTCTTTCCGCAAGGAGGGGAAAGACATCAAAGGGTTTTCAACGCAGATTTCACTAGTTCAAACGACGTCGCCTTCCGGAACTGTCTCAGGCAAGGGGTTGTCTTAACCAGATACCCTCCCGCTTGCCCTGTGTAAAATGCTGCCACCCCACCTAGTGAGAAGGAGGCAGCAAGAAGAGCGAGGGGAAAAAAAGGAGGAACCAACGAGTCAGCGAGGAAAAGGTGAAAAAGCCGCTGCTACGCCCTCGCTTCACCGACCAAGATCGCTTGTCAGTCAAGTCACACATCGCTTTCAAAGACCTTAAGCAAAGCGTGACAGACAGGAGCAAAGTGACAGGTCAACAACTTCTGAAGAGGGCCAACACAAAAAACAAGGGGTACATAAACATGCTTTCTCAGCCTACTCCGACTAAACGACGTGCGACCAGCGTAGGTAAAGGATGTGCACCAAAGAGGAGAAACCAGCAGAAGGGACGCGGTATTCTGTTTTGAATAGAGTAAAAAGATGAGTCTCATACACCCTAAGAGCCGGGTGTGCGCCCTGGGAGAGTTGGACCTTCACGCTCTGCCAATTACTCAGAAGGACATCATCAAAAATCAAACCGTCACTAAAGCCCCGAACAACGCGCTCACTGCACATGTGGGAAGTTTCCACATTGCGTTTGAAGCCACCGCCCTGTATACAGACCTGAGTGAAGCCAAACTGAACCTGGAATTGGAAGTAGTAGACGCCGACTGAACAACCCTCCGGGCAGCGACAAACGAGGCTGCAACGGTCAACAACATTGCTCATGCTCTGTTTTCTTCGTGTCAACTACTCATCAACGGTGAAAAAGTGACTGGAAACAACGAGGAACACCCCTGTAAGTCTCATCTCCTGGACACCTTGACCAACAACAAAGATGCCAAAGAAACCTGCCTGCGGTGATGTTAGAAATACTACAAGGACACTGCGGGTCACATGGAGGTGAGAACAGCCAACAACAAAGGGTGGAGGAGGAGGGCCAAGTTTGCCGCCAGGAACAAACATGTGGTCATCATGTGGCCACACCTGGACCTAATCAAACAGTGCAAGAAATTAGCATCTTTGAGAAGAACGATCCCAAATTTTACATGATGCAAGCGGCCGACCAAGAGTTTTGGATCAAGATAACCAAAGCAGAAATGAGAATCAAGCAGATGACAGTCGATGACAAGGTGGTCGACACTCACAATAAATGTGTCGTCGATCCGCAGTTTGGGCCATTCAACTACTACATATTGAGGTGTAAAGTGACCAAGCACAAGCTGGATGGTGGTTCGCAAGACTACAGGTGGACTCAACCGGACACCAGTCAAATCCCCACCCATATGGTCTTGGCTATGGTCAAAGAATCGGCTTCGGCAGGCAGCAAAACTGAGAACCCATTCTACTATTGGCACTTCAACCTGAATAAGGTTGCTCTCAGATTCGAAGATCAAAAGTTTGACATTGACAACTGTGTGAGAGCTTACCACCAAATGTACACTGACAGTGGTCTCTCAGCACTCAGGCAAAACTGCGACATCTCTCTGGAGGAATTCATGGACGGGCACTTGTTCTTCATATTCGACCTAATCTGGACAGAACTCCAGAAGATTTTCGCATCAACCTCATCAAACAAGGAAAACTAAGCATAGCGCTCAGGTTCACTACTCCCACCACCCACGTCATTTCGGGCATCCTGTGTTCCTTCTACGACAACAACATCCAACTCATGGCTGACCGTCTCCCGGTGATCACATGAACTAGGAATGAAAACTGGCGACATCAACGCTGTGTTGAAAAACCACCCTCACACACGAAGACACTACCTGGGAACTTTTTCCAGTGACCAATGTCCTAAAACTCCAAAACCCTCCACATGCTTTGTAAGCAACACCGATCCTAGTTCTGAACCGGGTCAACATTGGGTGGCTTTCTACGTAAAAAAACGGTTAAGTTTTCTACTTTGCAGGTTCTTGTCTAAATCGGAAGCTTCAACAGAACGTAATTTCAGAACCTGTACGCCAAAACCTGTGGGGCTCACTGCATCCACTTTCTCATAGAGGCATGTTGAAGCAAGGACCCCTCTCACACTGTGGAAGCCTTCTCTCAACTATTGAAAAACCTAATGGACATAATGGATGAGGACGTAGTTTGCACGGGGCATCTTACATTTTCTGCTGTGCCAACCATGCCGACCACGTGGTCGGTCTGTTTTTGTTTACATTTTTGTTGTGATCACGTGATCATCATGTGATGACATCATAGCTCTCAGCCAATCAGAGAAAGTAGGTCACATGCCCATATATGGTCACTTCCAGTCTCAAAACTAGGTCACTTGCAGTTCATAAGTAGGTCAAATCAATTTCAGTAGCTGTTCCTATGTGCTGAGTTTACCTCTATATACTACTACCACCCTATGCCAAGACTTTAATCATTTTAAATATTCCCTCACTATCATTATAAAGGTAAATCCTAGGCAGTAAGCAGTATAGAAGTGCTGTTGCCTTTTGCCTATAACTTGATATATTATTAATTTAATGTATAGGGATTTGGGAAATGAAAAGAAATGGTATGCAACCGAGCTCAATGAGAAAGTTGTATGGTCTTCTCTTCATGCTAATTTGACCTATATGTTCTGTTGCTATTTCCAAATACTTTTGGAATGTGATAGATAGATATTTATAGAGGTGAGAAATGCAAAAGAAAAAAATATAGATGTGACAAACCTTATTTTAGAGTATGGGCTGGATGAAGTAAAGAAACTGTATTACTGCAACTGTTGTCTGCTGGAAACCCTATTAGTATTATATTAATTGGACATTTTGACTGATATACTATATAAATACAGCTACCTTCTCTCATTGTCTGATAATTACATCAATTGTATTTCACAGAATACCAAGATTTTAACATAAAAGGCTAATAAGGTTTTCTGTTATATAGATCGTCAACCTTGACCACTCAACTGCACAGAGGGAATATAGTACATAAGGGAAATTAGTAGTACATTCTCTGTGGCTCAGTGGTAGCATGCCTGACTTTCGATCCTGAGGTTGAGGGTTCTAGTCAGTATTAGAACATATTTTTAATTTTATGATACACAATTTGTTATCTTAAACAAAACAACAGATACTATTCTTCCAGACTGGAACCCCCAACCTACACATTGAGAGTCTGGCACTCTACCACTGCTCCATGCAGGCTGTGTTAATAAATGCACCCCTATATGTGTTATGAAGGTATACATGTATTTTTACAATGGCCATAAGTCCAGTTCTAATAGGAGTATTTGAAAAAAAAACTAACACCTTTCAATGTAAGAAAGCTGGACATCCACTTCTGCTGGTGATGGTCCTCTGCTGGAACTCCCAGATTTCTAGCCAGCCAGTGACCCATGTCCGGCAGGATTTCAAGAACACTGTATAAATGTGTAAATTATGTTAAGATAAGGGTCCAATTGTGGCTCCTTACTACTGCCCCCTGGGTTACCGGCCTATCTACTTACAATTTATAAAAAAAAAAATCTTTTTTAATAAATTGATTGTTTTTCCAAGTAAAAGATACCCCCTGATTTATTTCTTATTTTCACTAATTCTTATTCTGATTTGTAATTTCTTTTAGATACTTTTCTTAGATTTCTTTTACCTCCACAAGTGTAGACCCCCACTGGATCAGCCGCCACCACCGTTCCATTTGGGGAGTCTCTCAAAACGTGTGTCCTGGTGTTGGTATACTTTACCCTATGAATGTTCACAAATTTCCAAAAGTGTCACATCTCGTCAATCAAAATGCCTCTTCACTACTTCTTACTATATCCACACAGTTTAAAATGTATGAATAGTATATAAACGAAGAAAAAAAGAAAAGGAAAAACATATATTCAAGCAACAAAATCAGCCTGCTATTCCGAAGGTATGCATATACATATATCATTGTGACTGGCAAGGTCTACCATGGGTAACGTGGTGAAATAGCCTCAAAAGGTTTAGAAACTTGAAGCAACCCCCTACAAGAGTAACTATGGACTACTTTGGTATGTGTGGGGCAAGACACTTATATCAGTAAATGAGTCAGTGGTTGGGATCAGATGGGTAGATGGAGAGCTGAACGACATGAGTAGACTAGACCTAGTGGCATCCTGAATAAGGTCAATATATATACAATCCACATGACAGTGTTTGCCAGGCCAGGCCTCCTCCAGTCTGGGTGCTGGAGGAGGCAGACCGTGCATACTGATACATTCACCACCTTCTGTATCAGGGGGAGGCAGGCCAGTCCCACCAATGGTGAGCAGCTCCTAGTGTGAGCTGCTCCAGGCGTGAGCTGCCATATGTGTGAATATGTGTGAGAATATATTAGACATAGAATATGTTATTGTAGCGGCATATATGAGCAGGTTATTTAAACTATGGGCACAGGTCAAAAAGTGGACAGCTTTAAGTATGAGCAACTCAATACTAATATATGCACAATATAAACAGTTCTATCTGTGAGCCGCTCCACGCATAGGAGCAAATAGCATGGACAGATTCAATTATAATACAATGTACATTTATGGACATGTCTGAGTGTGGGCATGTATGTCCAAATTTGAACATCACTCTGTTCAGCAAGCTCAACTTTTATGAGCATTAAAACTTGAATAGGGTAAAGGCACCCATTTCGGACGCTCCTGACCATGCTAGAGGTGATCAGATTTAATCATTGACTCTAGTGTGTCCAGAGGTTGTGAATTGTAAGTTGTGCTGCACATATCAAAACATGATATATTAACACTAACATCCCTGATAAAGGTTTAATAATTTTGCCTAGTACTTATGAATAAATGAAATGTAAATAATTTGATTTCATATGGTCAAATTGCACCTAAAATCGGACAGTCCTTGCTAGGAATGACCCTAGAGTCAGACACTTTGTTATATGATTGTTATGATTGATGACTGCATATGGAATGTCTTGTAAAGACATGTACAATCACTCTAGAAGCTACAAGGTATGATATTGATACTGGGATATCTCTTTTTGCATACCTCTGATGGGAGGGTCTGCACACTCAAACTAACATGACTTCCACAGGGTAGTTGGGAGACTGATAGAACATAGGTGTTAGATATTAGGCCAAACCAAGGAAATTGTAAATATCCATGGCTGGGAGTATGAGTACATTGTAAAGGATTCATTTTGTGAAAAAATAATTATTCTATAATTACATAAAGCATTACATAATGGTGTCCGAAAGAGTGTGCAATTGGTGTCCGAATTTAGGTGTAATTTGATGGTGATATGAAAATGATGGCCAAAATATAACATGAGCAATATTTTTCAGTTTTGTTGAGTCACACATTTAACAAAAATCTATATTTTGCCATTGAAATACATAGCAATCCTATAGACATGTGGGCTAAGGCACAACAGAATGAAGAATGAAACCAGATTTCTCATTCCCTCACTATTCTGCATGATCAAAATATAGCAATAACACACCAGGTTTGCACAATTATAAAGCCATGTGTGAAGACACTCATGTTTGTTATACTGTATTTGTTAGACAGGTGAATAGTTCAATTTTCATATCTGGCTGATATGATAGGCAAGCTTCTGATATTGATCATGTAATTCAGCCACAAAGGTGTCCGACTTTAGGTGTCTGTCCGACTCAGGGTGCCTCTACCCTACTTTATTTGACAACCCGCAGAAGTGGTTCAAAGATTAAACAATACAAAATGGAAGAGTGGGCAATGCTAAATTTGAAATACATCACGTGTGAACAAACCAAATGTGGACAACACTAAGTATGACCAACACCTCCCATGGGTGAGAAGCTGTGCGTATTTAATAGCAGCATTTACTTTCAATAAATCCACTGTATTGCACATTGTGTGAACAACACCAATTGTGAGCCCTTTCAAAATCAAAATCTGTTCCTGGCAAACTGAATGGAAATGGAATAATATCCGAAGTGTGAGCCAGCATCTGCTCATTATTTAATCTAATCAGTTGCTGCTGTTGGCTGTCATTCTTTGGAATCGAATTTGACTCTTTTTGGAATGCCGTAATTTACTAATGACATTGTATCGTTTATGTATAATATTGAGTCAATCAAGATAAGGTTCTGGTTGGGGCTTTCAGCCCTGGGGACAATCCCCGGCCTGCCTGGCTATAAAGGCTAACGCCAAAATCAGCTGATGACGCACACTGACCACCTGTGTAGGGCCTAGACAAAGCTAAATGGTCACATGACCTCCACATATGGGTAAAGTAGGTGATAAGGTCATGGTGTCACATGCAGTGATGGTGGCCACCCGTCAGCCGCCGGTATGCAGTGATAATGGATAGATTTTGGAACCATGATTACACACTCCAAGCCCAAATAGAACTAGAGAGCTGAACAACCCTACGGGATACGGGACTAAGCCGTCAGTCAAAGACTGACAGCCATCAGTCGGGCTTTCTACTAGCAACTCTGGTGAAATCACATTTTTTTGTCTTCAAATACAAGTAGAGCTTCCTCTGAATTCTGTACCAAACAGAATTCCAGTGTTTGACCGGAATGGTGGGGCAATTGAATGAGGGATTAGTTCTGAACGTAATAGAACTTTGATCTTTGTATCAAATACGTTAAAGTATATTAAGTATTATATTGCTATCTAGATTTCCTTGCATACATTTCGCTGTTAAAATCATTATCAATACCATGCATATCTAGAAATAAAATTTTAGAAATAAATAAATACAGGTCGTTCAACCTGGATGCTACTAAAACATCAGACATCAACCATAGCTCTCGCCTGTACAAAAACACATTCATTGACATTATAATTGTCCACCCCCCGCGCCAATACAGAGTACATAGATGGTATGTGCCAGCTGCTGAAGTATCTGTATTGGATCAGGTGGGGATGTCACTAGATGTACAGGTGTTGATGACAAAGGACCCTTGTCTATTGTTGTCAGATCCCATGACTGGTCAATCACACCTGTTGGTGCACATTGATAATATAAGCAGATGTTGTTTGTTTAAACTAAATCCATCAAAATCCTTTATCATGTCTGCTTTTAAAAACAATTAACTGATGCAAAATGTGGGCATTGTTTTGAAATGTATATATTTAGCAGTCCTTTGGATTTCCATCTCCTAAGTTTTTGTCTGGAGACAGCTACCATGGCGGCACATTGGAAAATATAAATATTTATGATTTTAATGGTGGCAGTAAGTCTATATTGTTCTTAAAAGAGATACAGAAACAAAATAAATCATATCAAATTGATGGTGATTTTCTAGAGCCCTAGATCCATTTGGCCAAATACAGTACTAAAGATATAATATCTATGCATCAAATGGTGGGCCACAGATGAAGCAATGCCAATGAGAGGATGTGAAATCCTGATTGTTTAAAGACATGCAATTTAAGCTAAGGAAGTGAACTGGATAAAATTGAACCTTTCTACCAAGCCATTCGACTGAGGACGATACAGATTTGTATGCGTCTTTCAGATAGTCAAGTAATTGTACATTTCCTGGAACAAATCAGATTCGAATTCCCTTCCCTGATCACTGTGAAGCATTAGGAGAACCCCAAATCGCAAGACCCAGCCTCTTACAAATGCTTCCGCACAAGTAACAGCTTTATGATCTTTCAAAGGAAATACCTTCGTATATTTTGTATAATAATCACACACAACCATCATGCAAGTGTTATCTCTAGGAGTTGTGGGAAACCTACTAATGATATCAGTCTTTCCAGAGATCTATTCTTCCCGAAATGACCACTTGTCACGTGATAGGGTCCTTGTTCTGGAACTGACGAATGGTTTCTGGTGACCACTCTATTAAAGTTCCCAGATAGTCCCTATATGGCATATGCACTTCAGCAATGACTGCATTATGTTGTCCACAATCGTCACAACTCTCCCGGCCACATTTCCTGATGGGTCTCCTAGATAGAGCATTCGTATATGTATGTTTAGCCCCTGACCTATGTTAGATCTGGCTGTGTTCCAACGCGAATTCCGAAAGATGTGCTAACCATCTGCCTATCATTCCTTCAGCATCCTTGAAATTAAGGAGTCATTGGAGAGATGAATGGTTGGTTCTTAACGTGAAATCAGATCCCCATAAAAAATGGTTAAACTTCTTAGTATACACTACCACAGCCAGTAACTCCCTTTTAGTAGTGCAATAGTTCCATTGAGCCTTATTCAAGGTATTGATAGCAAAAGCCATCCTGGACCTGGGAGAGTGCGGCTCCAATGCTATCATTACTAGCATCCGTATCCAATATAAAATGATCTGATGGGGTTGGGTACTTCAAGACCGGGGTATCCATAAATAGAACTTTTAATTTTCTAAAAGACTCCTCCTGATCATTTCCCCACGGGAATGGTTCCCTTACTCTTCCAGGTGTCCAGTGTGCAATACTCTGTAAAACATATTGGAGATCATTGAGTGACTAGCCCCAGTATCAACCAAAATCTCCTACCTTGGGACATAACAGATACATACCATCTTCTGCCTCCCAAAGGAGAGGGGTTTCCGGTAAACCTATCGAAATCTTCCGAAATGCCGAGATCCAATCCATGGTCTTTTATATGCTCCAGACATGGATGATTTGGGGGAAGGTGTGCGGCACATACACATGTGAATTCCTCTATCCACCCTTCTTCTCCTCCAACATTTTCCCTTACGTTAGAGTTCCCGGCCATAGGAGGGGCGAGGGGATTAATCTCAGATCCCTCCTCCCCAGGTGTATTCATTCCGGGTTCATCAGATAGTTTATCAGGGACAGTACTCTGGCATACATCAAGTCTCTTGGTTGAGCCATCTGCCATATTCTCAACCCTGCTTAATATTCCGACTCAGGCTCAACCTCTTCAACAGCAGACATATTCCTGGGAACGGGCTCAGCAGCTCTACACCCATAAGCCACATGTCCCATCTTCTGGCAACGGTAGCAAGAAGCTTCAATAGATAGGAGGTGAAACTCAGAGCTTTACCTATGGACACAGTGTAACAGCCCCCCCCCCCTCTACCCCCCCTTCAAAGTAGGCTCCCTTTTGTGTTCAGTATTGAGTCCTATGTAGGATAAGGGGGTTTATAGAGATGTCAGGAATCTTTATCAGAGTGATATCAAATGGAAACAAGGGGCCACCTATACCAGAAAATCCTGCTGAATCCAGAATTTGTGATCTTGATTCTCAAAATTTGACCAAAGGTACTTAAAAAGGAGGTTTGATGATGAGAATATTTTAAAAATGTACAAAAGTTATATTGAAAATGATTGGAACTATTTATAGATGCAACATGCTAATCAAAGTCAATACCTGAATCTACATATCCTAATGTGTGCCTATCTCAACCTGACAAGTACTCTACCTGTGTATGGCTCTGCCTCTCCCACATACTGCCTATCCCTTAGTCTACCTATCACTCATACTACCTATCCCTTGAAACATCTAGAGTTTAATTAGGTTTTCTCTTAAATGGCTTAAAGGATTAAAGTTTACCCTTCACCTTTGTACCTAATTTTCTCTGTACATTCTTACCATTAGTCTACCTATCCTCAATCTGCCTATCATTCACTTTACCTATCCCTCATGGTGACTATCCCCCAACTCTTCACATCCCTCATGTTTGACTGGCACATCTGTGATATTACCTAGCACCAATGTATCTTTTGAATATGCTCACCTTACAAGGTACCCTCTGTACCTATCTCTTAAACTGTTTATTACCTAACTCATGTTTACCTTACATATCCCTCAGGCCATTGAATTATCATGCTTTTCTAAAATGCCTCACCATGGCTATCATTAGACTAGCTAACTTCCTATCCTACATGTATTTTGTTTATTCCCCTCTTCCTATCCTTCATGCTGCATATCGTTCATGCTATCCCACTTGACAAGTTAAAAAACTGAGGGCTATATACCATGAAGGATAGGCAGCCTGAAGGATAGGTAACCTCAATGATATATAGCATGAGCGATAGGTAGATGTATGTGTGAGGTAGACTGTTAAATTTGTTCCTTAGGGGATAGGTTGACTAAGAGATCAAAATGAAGGTTAGTTGTGAGCTATCCCAGCTGATCAAGCTGTGATAGGTAGGAAAGCTATAAAGTGAGCTTGAGGGATAGGTATTGAAGAGGATGGGTAGCAAGGAGGATAGGTAATAAACAGTTTAAGAGATAGGTACAGAGGGTACCTTGTAAGGTGAGCATATTCAAAAGATACATTGGTGCTAGGTAATATCACAGATGTGCCAGTCAAACATGAGGGATGTGAAGAGTTGGGGGATAGTCACCATGAGGGATAGGTAAAGTAAATGATAGGCAGATTGAGGATAGGTAGACTAATGGTAAGAATGTACAGAGAAAATTAGGTACAAAGGTGAAGGGTAAACATTAATCCTTTAAGCCATTTGAGAGAAAACCTAATTAAACTCTAGATGTTTCAAGGGATAGGTAGTATGAGTGATAGGTAGACTAAGGGATAGGCAGTATGTGGGAGATGCAGAGCCATACACAGGTAGAGTACTTGTCAGGTTGAGATAGGCACACATTAGGATATGTAGATTCAGGTATTGACTTTATTAGCATGTTGCATCTATAAATAGTTCCAATCATTTTCAATATAACTTTTGTACATTTTTAAAATATTCTCATCATCAAACCTCATTTTTAGGTACCTTTGGCCAAATTTTGAGAATCAAGACCACAAATTTTGGATTCAGCAGGATTTTCTGGTATAGGTGGCCCCTTGTTTCCATTTGATATCACTCTGATAAAGATTCCTGACATCTCTATAAACCCCCTTATCCTACATAGGACTCAATACTGAACACAAAAGGGAGCCTACTTTGAAGGGGGGGTAGAGGGGGGTGGCTTGCACTATAGGACTCTATGGAGTAACATATCCTAGGGAACCTATACTATTCTTGACGGTAGCACCGGATCCTAGACTTATCAAATCTGGGCCTATTGTACCGATGGCTCTCAATGTCCTCCCGGAAAGACTTTAATATACTTTCCACCATGGTTTTCATATCCATAACCGTCTCGGTTGAGTAGTTAAACTCCTTCTGGGAATAAATTTCTTAGAATTCTTCGGGAATCTTGGTGCAGAGATTGGTTCATCTTCTTCTTCATATTCCACTATCTCATATTCAGTATCACTTTCCGAGACAGCGGCTGCGGCAGTAGGAACAGTTGGCTTCAGATCGGGTCGTACGATACTAGCAGTTCCCTGCGGGACGAATCCGGAAAGGAAAGTTTTCTTCTTATTCAAGTTAGCTATAGCATCACATACTGTTTTCATATTCGCACCTGGACTCCAAGCTCTATTTAGCGCAATCTTGATGGTTCTTCTCTTGTGATCCCCTTACGAAATGTGAGATTAATTCATCACTCACATAGTCATCATCCATCACCAAATTAAGCCTGGCTTTTCGTAATAGGATTTGAAGCTATAAACCATATACTTGGACAGACTCGCCTGGTTTCTGAACCCTTTTCCTATACTGAGTCATCGGATCCTCAGATACTATACTTCCAAGATACAAACTACAGATCTCAACCAATTGAGTATATCTTCCTCCACTCTTATACTGCTCCTGCCAATGGTCCACAGCAATTCTACCCGGACCGTTCTTCAGGTATCTCACTAGTATGAGTAATGATTCATCCTCATCATACACATCTACCTCACGGTCGTCCGTGAAATCCGAGAACCAATCCTTCCATGGTTCGGAACCGTCAAAAGGCTTGGTTTCAATCTGACTTTTCTTTGCCGAGATCTCTCTACTTTTCAATCTGGTATATTGTTCCAGACTCCAATCCAATGTCTTCTGATCTTTACTTCTCTTACTACTCCCACCGGATCCATTCAATCCCCACCAAATCCCGAATTTTTATTATTCATATTTATCTAGAAAGTAAATCAATACCCTGTATTCATACCCGGCTGTGACCCTTAATCCCCAGTAGTGCGAGTACTGGTAGGTTCCCGACTAGGGTAAGTCCCACTTCTACTAGGGCTAGTATTATTATTCTGATCGGTACTAGGTGCATTGAACTTCTTATTCTCCACCCCATAGGTCTAATTACCCAGAAGGGGACTGGCTGTCTCCCTCTGCCTGATCAGATATATCCCCTAGCTCCTCAGCGCCCCCTGGAGAGGTGTGGTCCAAACGGCTAGAGGACAGGACCTGACCCCTGGTGTCAGTGTACTGATACTCACCATCCATGGTAAAGGTAGTATCCTTCTGACCTACACTCAACCGAATGTTCTTATCACTACCAGGAACGTACCTATTCCCCACAACATTCCGAGTAGCTTGGTTATTCACAACAGGATCATATCCCCTCCTCAGAATGGGTTTTGGAGTAGAAGTGACCTGCATGCTCTCTTCTTCGTCATCCAGAGGGATATGGCTAAGATCCGGCTCACCCAACATTTCTCCTTCCTTTACCTCTTCATCCAGTTACAGATCTCCCTCATTGGAATCCTCAGATCCTTCCTGTAACATCGTTAGTTTAGTGATTTCATATATCAGATCGTCCCTCTTCTGATACAGTTCTCGATTGTTATCCTGAATATCAGTAATCATTCTGAATATGATGTTCTCGGTGGGCCACATGCTCCTTCTGCTGTTTCTCCATATTTCTTTTATATTTTTCTCATAGATCTCATGTTGGGCTTCAACTCGTGTTTCCAGTTCCGGAAGGCGAGTACTAGCTATATCTAGCCCCGTTTGATACTGCCCTAAAGTTTCGTCTTGTTCACTAGTCTTCATTTCCAATGTAGAAGTGACCAGACTTAACTGTAGTCCCATATCCTCAACCTTTTTCTCGCACATTTCATATTCTGCTTTCTTACCCTGAATCTAAGCCTCAATTTCTTTGAGCCGAGCACAATGTGTTTCCACCTCTTGCTCTATGGTTTCAGCGGTCCTTTCCAACAATCCTTTACTATTCTTCAGATCTCCTATCTCATCCAGGAGTTCATCAATTTCCCTCTCTAACTCCTTTATCTTATTTTGTTTCCACTTGCTTTCTTTCTTTTGATATTCCAACAATTTCTCACTCCTGGACTTTTCTGCGTCTCCATTCTACATGAGCTAACCTTTCAGTATCATAGCTGTTTCTCTCCTCCCAGTACCTATCTGAGTTAACCATGCTCATAGGGGCCGGTTGGCTGGATCCCCCGGGATTGAAGACAGATTCGGAGAGTAGAGTGGTACTCAATTGATTCAGAAATACCCCCTGGCCAGCTAAGGGCATAAGATGGATCGAATCTTGTCGTAGCCCTCGTGGTTCACTGTTTGGCATTTGAGCCACTAAAATGGGGCTGCCGAAATTTCCATCTCTTAACAAATCTGATGTCCTTATATAAGGTACTGTTTGGTTAGCTGAGACTATCCGATTGTTATCAACGTCCAATCCCACTACTGAAGTCTCACTCTCAAAATCTGATCCCTCTGCCTCATTCTGAGATGAATCCCTATAATCCTGATAGGCTGTACCCGAGGCCTCATACTCTGCTGGGAAATTGCCCTCCGGATACTGAATTCCTTCTTGTTCAGACAGGGCTGCGCACTTCCTAAAACCGAATCCTGGTCACGACCCCAGTGTAATAGTTCGATCTCAGCTTGGTGGGTACTTGTCCGGAAAGGATTACGAATACAAGAATGTCTGGTTCAGAAGGCAACAAGTTTTATTCAACATCCTAACATACAGGAAACTAAAGGTATTCCGTGTGGTTGTATCACTGTTCGTATAATTCTTATTCATGACTAACAGGTAAGGTTTCGGAGTCAGGGAGGTCTTAAGGTGTTCGTACAGAATCCAGGAGGATTCTGTCTCACTAGCTTCCGACCCGACTATATAGTCACAGGGGTTGGGTGGCGACCCTTCGTGTTTAAGCCAGGAAGCCTGGGGGACAGTTCTGCCACCATCCGCCAGACGTAACCAGCCTCAACCAGAAAGGACGCTCTGCTCGGAAACTAGTCAACTCGTAAGCCATAGATGCTAATACTTAACCGTGCCCCTACAAAGACATCGCATAAGTATGATAGCTAACAAGTACTAGTATATAGCATACAGCTGTAATACCGCGCCAAGCTATTTACAGCACATTGCTTTTATTTTTAGAAAACAGTAAGAAGTGCTGTACATACAAACCTTGCCACTCTACAGTAGATTGCCCTGTACCCAGTACACGACAATGTGCTGTATATTTACAATTGGGGCTCAGAGATGTATAGATATGTATAGATATTGTCATTGATGGTATGCGTGTCCAAGCGTTGGCACAAACCATGTGCCCGTATTGAATAAGGTTTCTGCACTTTCTTCATCATTGTCTAGACATGGTTGTAAGTAAGCTTCAGTTTGTAGAATACAAAATAAATCAGCTAATTACATTGACACCAGAACAGCATCAGAACACGAAGGAAATAATACTGATCATACCTTCTCAACAAACGATCTGACAAATATTCAGCTTATTAAAAGGTCCTTTCAATGCACATGGCGGAGAACCCCCTTGTCTCTGACTAAAGAAAGACGCGGAGAAAAGACAACTGCACAGAAAAAATAATGATACTCACAGGGAGCCTAATGTTAGCCTCAGGCAAATGTCGCCAAAATGAGTATATTTTGATACTCAGGGTGAGCCTAGGGTGGAGGCATACTCCAGCAATACCTGACACTCTACTCTAGATTGTTTATGGCCTAGCTGTACCCTCTTTACTGCCCTACTTTCACAGTGCAGGAGTCTCTTTAGAGACAGGCTCAGGGTCAACTGGAGTAACATAATAGAAGAGAATAGGACATTGCCTGAGTATCTCTATGAAGAGGGTCAGGCAATGCTGGATCCTACCTGAACAGGCTCCACCATTGCAGGAGTCTTTCTTACCTATGGTGTAATGCACTGCCAGAGTATCCCAATACATAGGATCACACTTTACTGGATTCTATCTTCAGAGTGAGTCCAGCAACACTACCCAGTGGGCACAACCCCACTTAAATAGTTACTAATCAGCACTGCATTGTAGGGCTTACAGACAGTCTAAATTGTAATGGTTATGTAGCCCTGCATTTGTAGCCCTTATTGAACTACTAAGCTGTAGGGTCTATTAAGCCCAACACATAATTGGTTTGTTAAACATTATAAAGAAATATAGAAATTAAGGTCACCGTTTGACAAAAGCCCATAATTTCATACACACAAGGATTTCAGATGGTCGAACATTCAACTTCCTAAGGCAGTCTAATTAATCGATGAATAGTTTGTGCATTCCTGGTTTCAGTGTCCTTTTTGCTCCTTGGTGGGATTTGAACCGGGTACCTCCTTATTGTGACTCCTTTGTGCTCCTATATGTGCTAGCGGGTCAGGTGTTGAAAGTGGCACTATCAATATGATATTTCAACCATAGACCTACTACAGTGAGATGTCATTGGTCATATGAGGCCCAGTAGACTAATAGGGAACACAGACTGGAGTGACCATAGTAAGGAAAAATGCCCATATTAAGGACAGATGTCCACAATGTCCTCAGTAAGTATTGCACAGTCCTACTGATATGCCTATTGTAACCTGGCTCACCAGTTGTAGAGGTGGCACAGTGTTAGGATTCTCGCTTTGCATGTGAGGGGTCTCAGGTTCAAGTCTAGGTTGTGCTGAGAAACATTTTTCTTTTTTTTCAGTTTAATAGGAAACATCTCATCTATTACAGTGTATTTTTCTAAGACCTAACTTTGTAACTAATTGAAATAGATGCTTGCTTGAAAACTGACAGAATCTTCAACGTCTGCCAAGTCAGAAAATAGCAAGAAAATAAATCGTTTGCATAACAAAATATTTCGGGTTGAAAACTTGCAACTTTTGAAGAGCATCCCTTGGCTGGAATCGAACTCAGGACCTTCTCATATGAAGGTAAACATGCTACCACTACACCATCATGACTGTGCTGAAAGATCTCCACTTGAAATCTCATATGATCTGCTCCCTCTGTGTGTTGAAATCTGGTATTCTACTTTTTTCCAAGCCCCAAAACATTAGAAATATGCCTGGGACCATATGTTACTTTTACATTTACTGCAAATATATGATCATACTCTAAATGTTTTAGTGATTAATTCCTATTATATTCCTAAATAGATAAGATTATATTCTTAGATATCATGGTTCTAAGGACTAGAGGATAATAGAAAGGATATTGAGTATGTGCAAGAATGGGTGAGAGGGGGGGGGCTTAATAGGGAAAAATCTTCTCACAACCCCATTATGAATGCATATTCATGCTCACATTGTAGCAATAAGATTGGCTTACTGAGAATGACTTTACAAAAGTTCTCAATGGGGCTTGAACCCACCACCTTCAGATGCAGAGTTCAGTGCCATATCAACTGAGCTAATGAGGCACATGGTGTGGTGGGTGCTAGGATATGATATAATCTCAGACATCAGTGTAAGGGCTAGACCCCTGCTTTGCTGGAGTATTCAGTTAGATTCAGACTGAGTATGGCACCATGCCTGAGCCTTGTGCCATACTCATGCTGATCCTTTTTCCCAATGTGTGGCATTGAAGCAGGCTCAGCATGAGTATGGCATGTCAGGGGAGAGCCTCTAGCAGAGGCTCTCTTGATACTCAGACAGCACAAGAGACTAGGTGAAACTCAGGCTGATCCTCTTTTTTCTGTCAGTGTGCAATGGAATTTAGTTAGAGCGAACCTTCTTTCTCCCAGCTTTCATCTACCAGGGTAAACAAGCTGTGAGTTGGATTGGGCTGCCCCTGCAAGTAGAATGCAGAAAGTGCTGATAACACTGTTATCTATGGTTTGACGACGCAGGAGGCTCGCTATCGGCAAAATTATCTGAAAAGAGGCTTTCAAAACACAATCTTAATATGAGATTACACTGTACTTACTTTTTGGTTGGATTAAGGCATAACATTTAGTTGGCTGCTTTGTGCCCTCGTTTGCATGACCTGCTTGAGTCATTTCCACAGATTCAAAATGGAAAAGGAACAACCAAGTAAAATCATTTATACCTGCTAGCTCACACAGCGAGAATAATGAGAAATGAGTATTCCTTGGCCAGAAACATATTAACCCTTCCTATAACATCACATATAGTAAGATACCGGGTCAATGTGGTTGTAAGAATCGGTGAAACAAATTGAAGTCTATAGACTTAAAGCTCCAAAGCTAACTGATATGTTTCTAAATGTAGACTATTGAGGCAACTGAACAACAGCAATCCTACAGCCAGTTCTCACCACCATCACACACCCTGTCTGCACCAGGTTCGTTCTTCTGTGGATGGGATTAGGACTAAGCCACCTGTGGGGAAACCTTTACACTTTCTACCTGTGTCAGCAATTTCAATTGTTGAGCTGCTCAGAGCCACACAATGGAACTCAGTGTATTTTATCTGTCTGAAGCTAGCACTATTGGTTTCCTATAGTTAAGCATAGAATCACAAAATGCGGGGGTGGGCTTTGCTTGTGCACAAATGATAAGATCTGATGCAGTAATACCTTATCTATTCCAGTCTAATCTTAAAACCGAAGATTTCAATTTTTGGAGCCCATGTTGATGAGATGATAACGTCCTGCTTTGATTTATCTTTATCCCTTAATAAATCAATGCTAGCTTATCTCTATCGTGTTGACCTCATAAATCATAAGTTATTGTGGTACTGCATGGATTCCTTTTCTGAAGCCACTGTCTCACAAAATCTATTTCAGTACAGAATTGGTAAAACAGTGCAACTCCCTATAAGGGATCACTATCAGAAGTCACTTCATGGATCGCATGATGGCTCCAACGTGATGCTCCTTGATCTTTGTGGTGAAACAATGCTAATGATGCTGTATGCTTCTAAGCTGAACTGTATGTTCTCTGTCCTTGTCTGGAGAATGTAAACACTGGCAACTAAAAATATATTTCTAGCTGATATTGAAGAGATGATTGCTGTTATATGGCTATGATTACTATTGGATACAATTGTATTGATTGAGGTACCATTTGTCATTTTGTTTACTGTTCTCTGCTCTTTGGCTATAACGAATAGCGAATTGTATCAACTTTGATTTAGTCAAATAAAACTTTTCAACCTCAAACTCAGTGAGTGTATACCCACCGGCACTGCACTGAAGCATCATACTGACTCCCAGGATTGCACCAATCCCATAACATCGACATAATCCTTTGTCATATATGCTTTATCAGTCCATAGAATTAATGGAACTTTAGACCATTGTCGAGCTGCATATACATTTATTTAGACTGGTATATTTCTGTTTAGTTCACCTTTGTCCGGAGACACTATGCAGGCACATTGGAATATATATGCTGTATATAACACTGCCGAAGTATGCTTCTACTACCGTTGAAAGAGATGTTTAAAGTAGTGCAACAAGAGAAATCCCTTTAGTTTGATTTAAGCAAATAGTAATATCAGAACTGGTGTCCATCTCTATTCATATTTGAGTTTCCAAGTCTAGAGCAGCTTTCATTGCGTATAATCATATTCCAGCACTTTAGCAAGAGAGCTTTGTATCAACTTTACGGTATTGATATAGGTTTATATATGATAAATAATGTTCATTCCTTTAATTAGATAAGGTTTAGGAATGACCGAAATACCGAGCAAAACAAGCACTACTACTTTCAATAAAACCATAGCATCATGAATACGTCAATACCAAGCAAAATAAATTTATCCTATTCTTATGGGAATTAATTTGAAAACTATTGGGTTTGATGACAACTCCTTTGAACTCGTCTCAAAAGGATCCTCTTCCCCCTCAACTAAAGTAGAACTGGGAAGAAAAGACAACTGGAATGGAACTTAATTAGGGTGAATCTTCTTTCTCCTTGCTTTGATCTGATCGGCTAAACAAGCTTTGGCCCAGATTGAGAGCCCCTGAAACTAGAACCCAGAAAATGCCAAAGTGTTCTTATTTATAGATGGAAGCCAGAGGAAGCCTCGAATATTCCAACGTGCCATAGATACGGGGAGGGGGGGGGATTATACCAACAATATCTACGGCATACTCATGGCAGAAAACCCAACCAGTATACATTACCAAATCAGTATCCTTGTGGGGCAGGCCTCTATGCTATTCATGCCTTTATAGAATAGAATGGAAGCCTGTCCAACAGGGCAATAAGTGTGGAATAGAGTGTTGCTCTTTCCCATACTTGATAATATGAAAATCAGGCTGTATTTTGTTATCAAGGTGAATAGGAATGCGGTTTGTTCCATACTTAATAAAGGATATATTGAGCTTTATTTAGTAAATGAAATGTAGTTCTGAACTTGTTTTCTTCTCCTGCTAAATAAAGAGAATGTTAAAGCACTATAATGCCTTATAATGCTGGGGGGATTTCCCTCGGTATAATCTTAATTATACCTCAACTTACAGGTAAGTCTCGAATAATTTCAAAATAATCCCTCGGAAACCTCAGCTTTTCCGGAAACCTACGAGAGTTTCAGAGCAGTTGAATCCCTCAACAGAAAAAAAAAACAAACACAACTTTTACTATGTTAGTTATATTCAGCAAACAAGAAAGATGTGAACATTTTGATGGCATTATGTCTTTGTCTATCTGTACATTTACTGTGCGAGGAGTGCATTTCCCCCTACCACATCTTTGATGATGGGTTTGTTGTAGAATTTCGCTGACGATGGTTTGGCCCCTTTGCGACGTAACTAGTAGGAGCAAAGTGGCTAGTTTCATGGAGAGTTCCTTGAGGGCGATGGTAGCATTGTCCCAGGTTTGCAGGAGGTCCAGAACCCTCCTAACATCTGAGAACTCTTGGTACCTAGGGGCTGGGGGGTTCATCTCGTAAGCCCCCTTTAGTAGAAGCTTGACGTATGGGTGCTGGCCCATTGGCTGGCCCTGGACATTACCTAATATCACTGACAAGGTGCAGCGGGTCGTGTTTAATGTGGTGTAGCCACTCTTGTCCTTCGCTAGTCTAGCTAGGAAGCTACAGACCTGTTGGATAGTTGGTTGTAGGATGGGTGTGTCAGTGTCTGCACAGTAAGCGTACCACTTCCTCAGGTAGATGTTGTAGGTCTTTTGCGTAGCGGGTCAATGGGCTTGCGTAATAAGTGAGATGGAGTTACCGTCAAAACCCTATCGAGACAGTTCTATCTTCAGAATGTCCGAAAGACCAGCAGGAGTGTCATTGCCAGACGCTCCTTGTTGGATGGCTTCCCCGGGTGGCAAAGGTTGCCTTTCGCCTTTCTGAATGTGAGTCTTCTCCACCCAGACCGTTGCAAGCCCCTGTACCAGGGCTGTCCCAGCCAGTCTGGTGTACCAATATGGCCCTCACTCGTTCCAATTGAATCTGTTGTATCACGGGCCCCAGAAGACTGAAAAGAGGAAAAATGTACATATTATAGTTATTCATCCAGGTTATTGACACGGTATCAATCTCCCAGGCCCCCAGTTGAGGTCCCCAGGAGACGAAGGTTTCAACCTTTCTGTTTGCTCGGGATGCGAACAAATCAACTTCAGGCTTCCCGAAGATCTCACAAGCCTTCTTAGATATTCTATCACTTAGTTCCCACTCTATGTCATGTGAAAAATGTCTAGACAAATAGTCAGCTAGAATGTTGTCTTTACTGGGAATGTGATTTACCGGTAGCCGCAAGTCGCATTCTTCGCACCATTCTCAAATTTCCTTGGCAATTTTATTACACTCCTCTGACTTAACTCTGCCCATTTTTCTGACATAAGCCAAGGATGTGGTGTAGTCGGTTCTGGGACCAGTGCTTCAGCGCTAGCTTTATGGTGGTAAGTTCATGGATGTTACTGTGGAGTCCCACCTCCTCTGCCTTTCAGATGCCTTTGGTAGAAGTGGTGCCCCTGTGGCCTCCCCATCCTGTTCCAGAGGCATCTGTTATTATTTTGAAATCTGCCCCCTCGTTGCGGATGCGTTTAGAGGCTGTGGGGAGGTGTTCCAGCCACCAGGAGGTATCATCTAGACCTGCGTCGCCTATCGTCATGGGTGCATCAAAGTTACTTTTGTTGTTTTCAAGCACAAGGGTTTTCTCTCCCTCCAAACCCTTAATGTGTGCCGGGCCATATTGGACTCCCGGTCCCTGATTGTGTATGGGTCATCAGTGTTAGCCAAGTTCCAAATTGCCATGTTAAATTTCTCTACTTTTTCTTTAGTGGGCCCGACAGTCATGCTCACAAAGTCAATGTGGAAACCTAAGAAGATTAGATTTTGTGTGGGTGCAAACACTGATTTTTCTGTGTGTACTACGAACTAGCATGTTGGTCGTCTCCCTAAATTGTGATTCTGTTTCCCCCAGTAAGAATGAGTCATCTATATACTGAAAACACTCATGTCCCATTTCCCTAAGGTTTGAGAAAACTAGGGTAAGGATTTTCATAATATTCTGGGGGGGAAGCTAGCCCATTGGGCATGGCTTGAAATTCATATAAGGTGGCTTTCCGGAGAAACCTGAGGAATTTTCTGTCTTCTTCCCTGACTAAGACGGAGTAGTAGGCGTCTTTAAGATCTATGGACGACATGTAACAGCCAGGTCATATCATCTCAACTGCAGTGTTCAGGCTGGTCATTTTGAAATGTTCATACTGGACCGACTTGTTCCAGGAAAGTCGAAAGTCCCCACTGGGCTTTGGCCTGACGAATACATTTGAGATGAACTGACCTTCTATCGGTTCGACCACTTTTACTACCCCATTTCTAACAGTTTCACAATTTCTTTGTTGACATGGACTTCTTTATCTGGGCCTAATACGTATGGGAAGGGTGTCCTGTCTTGACAGGGCAAGAGTTCTTCAAATGTTATGGAAATACCTTTGACCATACCCAAAACCCATGGGTCTCTAGTTACTCCCATCCATTGAGTGACGTACCTAGATATACTCCCAGCTACAAAATTTTCAGCGGTATGAGTTAATGAAAGGGGACTTGCCTACTCTTTCAAGGGCCCTACTTCTGAAAACGCGGCTTTTTTCTGGTTGCTGAGGCAGGTAGCGCAGGTGGGCGTGGGTTGCACAGGGCATTGACTCGAGGTGCTGCGTTGTAGCCCATCTGAGGGAACACGATGGGCATCCGTGGGAAGTTCATTATGGGCATGGCCATGCCCATTTGCTTTCTGTTAGGCCTTGAGCCGTAATGGCGTTGACCTTGCTGACGACCAACTGCATTCCATCAATAAACAACTCACCACAGTCGTCTAGCTTTGGATCCCCTGAGCCTCATGAGAGCCAAAGGTCAATCACTGGCTGGAATGCCAGCATGGCCTTCACCAAATGCAAGTTTTTTCAGCGCCTTGTCCCTCTTGAGGTACTCTGCACTGCCTGGACTGTAGCACCTGTAGTGCAGGTTCCAGTTCCGGGGCCACTAGCTTAGCTGCTTTGTCTGGTTGTGGGTACATACCATGGACTAGGTCAAGGTCTGCCCTCATTCTTTTCCTGGAGAAGAGGGACTCCAGAAAGTCACTGACCAAGGGCGAAAGGTCCTTCCCCTTCTTGGATTTCTCTTTTTCCTTGATGATCCTTTCATTCATAAGGTCGTGCAGTTTTCCAGGTTGAGGCGTCTTGGTAGTGGACGGTTCTTTTTCTCGGGCATTGTCTAGCTCCTCCTCCTCTTGTGTCGTGGCCTGGGCCTGGCCCTGCTGTGTCATTTGCAACATCATGGAGGACAGCATCTGACCTATAAATGCTCCGGAGTTGGGGGTCTGAAGCATTGTTGTAAAATCAAATGCCCCCAGCGCTGGCGCCTTGGGTGGCAGTACTGGGGTCAGTTGTAAGTGGTGTGTCGTTGACGGTCCCCCCATCTCCATTTACGAATCCATTCTCACTGATGGCATGGTTGCGGGCGGCAAGTCTGTTCATTTTTCTTCCACTCATTTTCTGTAATAGGAAGGTAATTTTTTTTATAATTATAAAACCAGCAGAAATAATGGCCTTAAATAGGTACGCTTTCATATGCATAAGAATAGAGTCATTTCCAGCAGAATGAATTTCGTTCCGACCTCTGCAAACGCCATCCTCAGAAGTGAAGGTATGATAGAGCCCAGAATGTCGGGGATCTCCCAAAGCCATCAACTTAGCGACGAAATGGGCGCCCCCAGCAGGATTCTAACCTGTGCCCTCGGCATCGTCCTACCATGAAAAGCATCCGGCCAAGCCTGGCTGTGACAGGATTTGAACCCACGATCTCTAGATGTACAGTGGCACCACCGGGGCAGGAGTCTGGCCCGGGCGGGTGTATGGCATGTCGATCCAACATAGGTAGTCGGTGGACGAGGTCTACCGAGTGATACATGAGCGATTTATGAACGATTCAGTCGCTTTTAGAGCGAATAACTCAACAAACCCTGGTCTATTAGTTGCAAGGGGGAAACGGATCGACCAGGGGGGCCTAAAACATGAAAATCTGAAAATTTTTGCACCGGGAGGTGCCGTTTAGTTCAAACCCTTGTGGGCCCAGGAGAAGGACACCACTGTGACCTAGTTCCTGGTGGCGGCGGCCTAAAAACTCCCAAATAACTATAAATCTGCTGAATTCCAGTGGCTCCAGGGGGAACCACGGGTGCAGAACACATTCATAATGCTTCCCAACAAGTGGGAAGATAATTGAAGCATTAAATCGGTACTTACCAAATAATTCTGATGCAGTAGGCTCAGGACCAACTGTTGTTTACTGCATAAATCCTGTAACTGACTGCACATGCGCGACTCCACCTGTCGTAGGTTTCCGGAAACGCTTAGGTTTCCGAGGGATAATTAGTGAGTAAACCACTTCTTCACCTTTTCATTTTGTACCTGTATCAGAATTTTTTTATTGTAGAGCTAGATAGAGCCACACAATGGAATCCAGTGGAATAAACTCCTGTGCTTTGTGCATTATATCTATAAGACGTTAGCAACAGTCAGAGTGCATGTTTAGACATGACTGATTTGTATTCAGGTATGAAGGATAGCAATCCAATAATCTTAGCTTTATTTCTATTATCGGGCAAACATTACAATGTCTCTGAGCATATTATATCTTCTTACAACGTATCATCCATCAAGATACCCTTTATATACGTCTTGGTAATGATTTAAAGAGAAATCTATAGCAGACATCAATAGATGGAGGTTCAAGAGAATCTCTCGCAAAAGTCAATTTCTTTTCTTTTTTGGGTTTGAAATTATTTTTATTTGCACTTCTCACTTATGAACACAAAGTGGTAGGTTGAAGAACAGCTCTTGAAACAAAATTCGCACTTAGATTTTCTTTAGCATCCATCCTCAAAACCGTATCAGATGTCATAATATCAACAATTCCTAACACTATCCATATGATACTTGCTAATACATATACACAGGACTTCAATGATCATGAAAGTAAGTAATGAGTTTGATGAAATATACATAACAACACATGGGTAAGACACACATAGACAAAGAAGACAACCCAAGATGGAGAAAATAGTGATGCTAATACCCAGTATTATTTGTAACATTAGTAATTAATGTTCAATTAGAGCATGATATAAATTCAGTTTCGATCTTTGTAACAGTATAAATACAGCACTGTAATAAGCAATATCATGGTCGAGGTCTTATATAGGGCACATTTTGCACATCATGCATGTGGATTATGGTCATCTCAGTAAAGACACTGAATGAATTATTCACTTCTAATCGGGTCATAAAGAATGTGGTCCCTGAAAATTAGAAGAATGTGGTCTTTGAGGAAGAGTTTTAGTTGAGTCACCTCTTTTGGTGAGTATAGTGTGCCTAATAGTAATCTTGTATGGCTCACTATTCACGCCACCATCATGTTCTGAACGTAATGTAAAGGTACCGGTATGTCTCTTCTACTGGGTCAGAAGTCATTCTAAAATAACATACGTCACGGCCAATGCTCCGTTTTTTCATAACACCTTAAGAACTGATGCCCTAATCCTCCTTTAACAGTAAGAATATGCTTGGGTCGAGGAGCGGGATGATGGTATACCTTCTTTCTATTGATTTTGCTCATTCCAGCTAGATCTACGACTTAGGGAGTGGTCATTATTTATCAAGGGAAGGGGTTGGTGGGTTTCCGCACGGATGCGCGGAAATTTTTTATGCCCCCTCTCGATGGCAGTCAAAATTTTTTGTGCCCCCCGCGCCGGAGGCGCGTAGAGTTTTTGCGCCCCTCTTTGATCTATAGCAGTGCGCAGGCTTTTTTGCTAAAAAGAGGGTGAATTTTTTAGCCCCCCCTCAAGAGGGGTCAAAATTTTTTTAGCCCCCCCTCAGGAGGGGTCTGAAAATTTTACGCCCCCCCTCAAACCCACCAACCCCGCCTGTTGATAAATAATGACCACTCCCTTATACAGGCAGAAGGAGACCAACTGTCAACAAGATGATTTGTCACACAAAGCCATGATTACTTAAGAATATTTCAGCATCACATCATGAAAACGGATGTACATGGATGAAATCAATTTGACCTACTTACGAATCAGAAGTGACCTAGTTTTGAAGGCGAGAAATTTGAAATCTCGAGCTTTGATTGGTTGAGAGACCGGAAGTGACCTCATGACCTAGTTTCTTGAGCTCTGATTGGCTGAAAGATGGTCTAATTTAAAAGGCAGGAAATTCGAAATTTTGGAATTGACCTAGTTTTAAAGGCGTAAGAGATGGTTGCCATGCCAACAACAAAACATAAACAAATGCCAACGTTAAAATATAAACAATGACAAAGCCATTTTGACCTGACACCTAGCGGATATTATTGAAACTGCTTTTAGCTAAGCCTAGTGGAGCCCCCTTCTGGTTAAAAAAAACCCAAAAAAACTAGTGGCACCCTGACACCTAATGGATATTATTGGAACTGCTCATAGCTGGGTTTAGTGGAGCCCCCTTGTGGTTAAAAAAAGAATTAGTGACGACTTTACGCCTGACACCTAGTGGATATTATTGGAACTACTTACAGCTGAGTTTAGTGGAACCCCCTTGCGGTTAGGAAGTGACGTGTAATATCCATGTAAATTTTAGGGGTAGGGGAAAGTATAACCTAGTTTTTTTGAGCGTTGATTGCTTGTTGGATACTTTATATATGATCTAATTTCTTAAGTTTCGATTGGTTGTTGATATTTGTGTAATACCCATAGAATTTTAGGGGAGACATGATATTAACTTATTTTTTCCCCATATTGATGCTCATTGCATGATTTCAATGCTTTTGTTGGATCCAATTTAACCGTTACGACAAGAAATGAAATGTGTAATAAGTTTTTTTTTCACTTGTATTTATTTTTTTATTTTACAGACAACCTCGACATACAAATGTGCTTTTACCATTAGCAGGTTTTGTACATATGCGACAGAAAGAGGTGTTTGCAGTCAGTGATTTGCTCTTGTTTTTTTTCCAAGCTTTTATTCCAGGTATTAAAATAACATGTGCCACTGATTCTAGGTATGTTTGCAATAGCAGGTTCAAACAATGCCTGAGCCAGAAAGTAGGTGGATTTGTTTTTCACTGAAGCTAAAAGCCCCGAAAGTTAGCCTTCCTTGAACTTTAGCTCGAATGAAAAATGACTTTTTACCCCAACCAAGTTTAAAGCTGAAAGTTCCAAGGTGCATTGTAGACAGGTGAAACATATGGTTTCACATATTTTGTCAATGTTTAGGTTACTTTTACAATGGCATAACACACCCACTCTGGGGTAAATTTTCAGTTCCTGAAGGTATGCTGCAAATTTCCGTACGCTGCCTAGTGTGTACCTGGTATAATGCCGTGGGCATGACTTTTTAGTGTGTAATTGGTATACTCCAATACACCAATCCTTTGTCTGTAACGTAACATTGTTATGTTTACAGAAGTCAATGCAAACAACAAAAGCATCCCAAAAAGCCACAGTAAAGGACTTGTGCATATTAACGCTAGTTAAACAGTGGTCAACAGTGTCTGGTTCAGCTCCTCTAAAATATTGAATGTTGTCTACAGGAATTGCTTCCCAGAAAAAGTTTTCTACACATCTGCATAACACACTAGATACATTATTGCCTGGAGTAATTACAGAAGGTTTACCGTATGTTGTACTTGACTGTAAATGGGGGCGCATATAAAATTCAAAAGGAGGGTTAGACATGACGCTTAGCTTAGCTAAAATACTACCAAACTCTTGTCTGGTGAACTTGATGCAAAGAAAAAAACTGAACTGTTTTACACAATCACTTTTCTTTTTGTTTCTTGTGCCTAGTTTTTTTTGGGGGATTGTTTATCACCTTTTTTATTTTTTTACACACACACACACAGACTATGTATACACATGACAAAAATTTCACACAGGATACGTTATAGAATACAACCTTAACATCATCTTTTAGTAAAATTTTACTGTTTTACACAATTACTTTTCTTTTTTGGTTACTTTTTTTATTTTTACACAGTGTACACATGACCGAATACAACCTTAAACTATATACTTTTACTTTTTATTACACTTTTTCACACAGGATACATGATAGAACACAATAATCTTTCACACAGTATACACATGATAAAATAAACCTAAACCTATGTAATTTTTACTTTTCACTTTTGTTACTTTTACCTTTTTTCCTCTTTTCTGTTTTACCCTTTTTTCCTTTTTTAACTTTTTTCACACAATATACATGATAGAACACAGTCTTTTACACACTACACATATGACAGAATACAAACTTAAACTATGCAATTTTTACTTTTACTTTTTACTTTTTTACTTTTTTCCACACAGGATACATGATAGAACACAACCTTAACCTTAATTTTTAATAGAAATCTTTACAAAAATGTTTATACACAAAAATGCCTTGCTTAACCTTTGAATCACTTTTCAAAGTGGTAAATCTGACATTGTAAACGCTTTTGTATCGTTTTCTAAACCATCGATAGATTGTAAAAGTTTGCCATCATAAGTTTCCTTGTAAGAAGAGTTTTTTTCTATTTTCTCAGGCGCAAAAAGTGAATTTTGCCTATTTTTAAGTGATCAAGGTAGGGAGTTCAAATCAGAGTTATGGCAAGAAATGTGTTACTACTTGGCAATATGCAAGACCCAAACCAATCCATACAGACCGCAGTCAGGTGGAAAGTTTTAATCAGACTTTGATACAAGTTCTGAAGCCATTGGTGAATGGCCACCAAGATGATTGGGACGAACAGTGTGAATTTGTAGTACACGCATACAATAACACTATCCATTCGTCTACCAACTGTACGCCCAACCTTTTGGTGTACGGCGAGGACAATATAATGTCCGCTGATTTGGTGTATGGGGTAGTAGGAATTAATCCAGAAGCCCGTTGTAGTGTGCTGTTTGTTGAATCTCTATGTGATAGATTCAAAAAAGCATACAAAGTTGTAAGAAATGAACTACTTAAGAATGCTAAATGGCAGAAGGTTGGTTATGATACCAATGTAAAAAGGAGACACTTTAATATAGGAGATAAAGTGTTAAGATATTATGAACCACTTGAGAGGTTAAAACTTGTAACCCCTTGGGAAGGTCCATTTAAAGTTATAAGCATTATCTCTGAATCTACTTTGATAATGAAGGATTGCTACACCGGTAGAGAATGGAAAACCAATGTAGAGAAGCTCAGACCATGGAAAGGTCACGAAGCAGCAGAAAGATCGTTCGGATATCGGCCCACTGGGCCGATACAAGGAAAGTTGGAGGTGATTGTGCCTGAAAAATGTCCTAGAGGTCGACCTAGAAAGCATCCTAAAGTAAATGAAGCTTCTAATAAGAAGATGGGTTGGAAACAGCCAAATCGTAAGAAATGGAAAAATGTCGCCGAGTGAAGGTGTTACACATAGGAAGGGTCCTGCTGTGGCTAAGTCGGATCCTGAAAAGGCTGTGTGTGATACCAGGAGTAATAAAATGCTGACCAAAGGCGTCAGACGTAGCCCTAGGGTAAGGGCTGCTGTAACCTAACTCGGTACACAACGAGTGTGATGTCCGTGTGTCATTCTTTCTGTGTGTAATATGTGTTTGTAGCGGGTCAGGACGCCGAATGTATATTCCCTTGATGGAGTATCCCAGAGTGGTGGTCAGATGGTCTGGTACATCTGCTATTCAGCAATGTATAATACCACCAAGCTCCAGAAGATACCATCCTGAGCCCCTGGCTAAAACGGAGAAGAAGGGAAAGAAGAAGACACTCAAGAAGAAGGTAGAGGAGGATAAGCCGAAGGCTCCTGCTCCTGTGTCTGGGAAGGAGGACAAAAGCAAGCCGAAGGTCCCTCCTATTACCTCTATAGCAGTCACCACGGCTACGCCGGGTGCCTCAGCAGCCATTGTTACCACCAGTGGCTCGGCCGCAATCACTATGGTTGTGACTGGTACTGTTACCACTAGTCAGGTCCAACAGGTAGGCTTGGGTAGTAAATCTGGAGGCGTGAGCGACCCGGAGGGACTTGGAAGGAGTGACTATGTGGGAAGATATGACCATGGATGTCCCTAAGGATGAAAATTAGAAGTGGATGTGGAAGAGTGCAGCTGAGGGGTTCATAGAACAAATCCCCCGTTGCTTCGCCGATTGCGCATATGATATCATTCATTATATGTGTCCGGGTACTGTCAACAAAGATGGAGATAGTGATGATGAGGAATGGATGAAGTCCGGACCTAATGATACACCAGTAGGCAAGTTCTACCTGATTTGGATTGACCAGCTCAATTCCAAATTGGGCAGTGTGTATAATTATGAGGCGAGAACAAAGGTTCAATGGGCTATGACCCAGTGGGGACCCACTGGTAATAAGCGCAAGTGCCAGCTCTCTATTGGTGGAGAGAAGATCTTTAAGATGTAGCCTCAGTTTGCAAGGCATATTATGGAAACACATATGCACCACAAACCCTTGCTAAGATGCATACCTGGTGAAAGACCCAGTAGATTTTGCGCCGGCAAATTCGGCGCAGGGACATGGCTTTGCATTTGCAAAAGGCTCATGGAACTGGCCTGGAGAAAACGAGGAAGCGAACAGTCAAATGCTTCAACGAGCTGCTTGTAGCCTGGTCTGCTATTCTAGCAAGCCAGGTAAAGAAGCTTGCATGGGAACCCGAGTTTTGTGCTTGGAAAAGTGGCAATATTTCCATTTACTTTGCAGTTAACCCCTCGGGTTCGAAGTTCCAACATTCAACGGAGGGGCACCCTAAGTTGAAGAAGCGGAGAGGTGATCGGAGGGAGAAAGAGAAGCAGGCCCCTTTGAAGGAAGCTTCTGGAGTTCAGAACCCAGCTGCTGCCCAAAAATGCACCTGTTCGGATCATTCCGAGAGCCCGGCTGGCTCAAAGGAACAATCTAGACCAGCCAATCCAGCTGATCGATGCTATGCAGGACATAAAGTGTCAGCCCTGGATATGCCAGGATACTAGTAGCATGCTTCACGTGCAGGTAACCAGGCATTACCTCCTCCACCCCCACCGGTAAACTATGCTGGCCCTCCAAACCATCCAGGTGTCGACCCCAGTGACCCGAGTGGGTGGCATCGGTTCCAGACCAGATGCACTGGACACGTTGGATGGTGGGCAGGTGAAATGTCCGAGGACCAGCATCAGGCTTACAGAGAGTACCTGGCAAAGTTCCCAACTATGGGACCCACATGACCCGGGACTCAGATCTTAAAACCTGCCGGGAAAGCTTGTGGGAGGGGCCGTGGTGGATCTGAGTCCATCCGACCACCCCCGCCTTATGGGCGTGGACAAGGGAGTGCAACGATTGAGGGGACTGTTACCCTTAGTGCAGGAGTACAACCTGTTGGAGTATTCCATGCTTTAATCGGAGGATCCACAGGTGGGGAGGCGACCCAGTCTACCTTTCATACCACTCTGGTACCATCCACTGCCCAGATTGGCGACTCTTGGGTCCCCATAATGGAATTGGTGGAGGATACCTTGGCTGGATTGCAAGATCCAGAAACATTCATCGACCACTGAGATGAATTAACTTGTAGGATCCAAAATGATCTTATGAGTGAATGGCAGGCTCTTCACCGCACAAGGTCTATTGACTACTGGCGGGATATGACTGAAGCTACCCTCAACCTTGTGTACGAAATGAAGAAACGTGAGGAGGATCGTATTAAGCAACAGGAGGTGAAGCGTGTTGAAGAGGCCTATAAAGCCTGCTTAGAAAAGAAGAGAGAAGCTGAGAAGCTTAAGGAGTTCCATGCCACCAAAAACTTAAAGTACATTACTAAGTACAAGGAGACAGACCTTAAATTCTTCCTCCGCTTCGAAAAGCACCTGGAGGCTTGGGATGGCAAACTGTCGTCTCTACCTGTTCCTCTGGCTGCCGCTGCTGTAGCAGAGGGGAATAGTTTGACCAAGGGTACCAGTAGTTTGGGTTCTCATCTATTAGATATTGACCCAAGCACTGGCAACCTCAAGCTCCTACCGGCCGAGGACGATAGGAGCTTGGCTCTTTATCAAGAGTCAGCTGAAAAGATCTGGTGATGAATCTACTTATCTGTAAGTGGACCTCTCCTGGTGCCCTGTATGTATCCGAGTATACATAAAGGCATATTTATATGCAAGACACTATTCTCAGGATATAACCCAAGGCCAACGGACTGGACCAAATCACTGCAGCTCAGATGGATGCCATCCGAACCACTGGTGGATTACCATATGAAAGGGGGCTCCATGTACACAAAACAACAGCAAAATGGCTTGCCACCACAAAACTGTTGCCGAATGGAGCTGCAGAAAACTAGTTGGTCAATATTCGCCGGAAGTAAATTATTACTGTACGGGTGATTTTACTGCATAAGACACCTTTAATTCCTTACCACTTAAATTATTTTTATATAAAGATGTCATATATGTTATTTACCTTCTATATATATTGTAATGGAATACGAGACTACTACGGTTCATAACCATAAAAGGTATTTCTCAATAACTACTAGTCCATATTATGTGTTCATAAACCTTCGGGTGCCCTAATTAGATCTGTATTTAATTATAATGACTCAACTGTATGGGCTCACTCAGCTCAGGAACACGAAGTGTAACATAATACATATCATAAAAAAAAAAGAAAAAAGTAAAAAAATTCTATGACTCTTAAGAGAGTTGTTAAGTTCTTTTTTGTTTTTTTTTCGGGTCAATACTATAATGTATCATCAAAACTCGGGTACATGGTTATTATGTTAATGGTCATGAAGGATAGTAAATATTGTATAACTCTGTAGGGGCCAGCTCTGGCTGTAAGTCCATGGCGGTAGGCCATCTGCCCCGTTCCGGTTGCACCAGCCCTCAGGGGCTGGTCAGCCGGTATAAGCTGCCCCCCTTGTGTATCATACCGATCCAGATGTAGGTGGAAGGTAGAGAATGTCAGACGGGGAAGTAGCTCAGCAGTAGAGCTTCCGCCTGCAGGTTGGAGGGTCCCGGGTTCGACTCCCGGTTTCTCCAGGACATTTTCCGCCGACCTCTACACTGGTGGAGAAACCGAGTTGGTCCTGCCCTGCAAGGGGGGACTATGAGAACTCGGTACCTGGGCTGGTATGACACGAATGACGATTCAATTTGCTAGTGCTGGGAGGAGACTTGGTGGTTGGGCACAACTCAGTACTAGTCCCGGGTATCTGGTACCTATAGGGTACTGAACCCTATATTGAATCTGGTAGGGAGGAGTGTAGGGGCCAGCTCTGCCGTAATGCCAGCAGCCCCGTTTCTGGAGATCCCAGCCCCCAGGGGCTGGTATCTGGTGGTAGCTCCCCCCTACGTGTGTGTCATACCAATCCAGGTGTAGGTGCCTGGAACGGTATAATACAGATACGCTTCGACCCTGGCAGTACTGTGTACTGGTAGGTCAACTGGGAAGTCAGGATTGCCTCACACTGCTTGATAAAGCCCAACCGATCTGGTTGGGAGGAATGCTTGGTGCTGGTTGGCCATGGTTGAAGCTGGTTGGGAGGAGTGTAGGGGCCAGCTCTGGCTGTAAGTCCATGGCGGTAGGCCATCTGCCCCGTTCCGGTTGCACCAGCCCTCAGGGGCTGGTCAGCCGGTATAAGCTGCCCCCCTTGTGTATCATACCGATCCAGATGTAGGTGGAAGGTAGAGAATGTCAGACGGGGAAGTAGCTCAGCGGTAGAGCTTCTGCCTGCAGGTCGGAGGGTCCTGGGTTCGACTCCCGGTTTCTCCAGGACATTTTCCGCCGACCTCTACAACATCTATTACCTTAGGTCGATGATAAACAAGGTATCACTTCCTACTCTTTTACACAAATACTTGGACACAACGCACCCTTTCAAATATGAAAAACTAAGGCCTGCTTCAGAAAATATCGGTCTAGGTCAAAAATTTTAAGATTAGCTGATGGTCGTAAACCTTTTGAAGTGTTGAGGATATGGAAATACAAAAAAAGATATCGCCGCCGTTCATTTTTGTGGACGTCCTACGTGGACTCAACTTGAAAAAGGCAAGCTGTTACACAAAGGAATCATTGGAAGCAGTGGAAAAGGCTGCGTCCGGAAAAAGAATGGCGGATGCCATAGTTGATGTGCTTTAAAAATTCGCTGGTTGAAAAAGGTTAAAAGAGGAGGTCAAGCATCACCCATTTGTTTTGACGACTGCAGCACAGGAATGGAAGGACTGAGGAGGCATAGATTGAACAACATACTGAACACGACACCAGGAGCGCCACCTGTGGGGACATCCGTCACCAATGACGGTAAGCCAAGAGTCACCAAGTGAAGGGAGAAGTGAAGAGAGAGAAAACTTAATGACATTAATGAGCTTTTCAGTGTGACGAGTGAGAGAGAGAGAAAGAGAAATGCACTGGATCTTTCCTGATACCAAGTCTGACTTTGATGACAGCAGTGAACCGACACACAGTGACAGAGCCTGGAGCAAATATGCGCTCGTGATGGCACAGGCAGCGGCAGCTGACAGCTTATGTTTCTAGACACTCTTAAGGAGGATCGTGAAACAGAGGAGTTAAGTGTAAATCATTTCAAGTGTTTTAATGCAGAGAAATGAGCGGAACCTAATTGTAATCCCAACCAACTTTCCTTCATGTAATTATCTCACAAACCTATATGCCAGTCCACGTACCAAATATGCAGTATGGATTAGAATGTCTATGGTATGATTATACATTCAGCATTTTAGAAGACAACCTCCCACATAACATCATAGTATTTGGATAATGTAAGCTCAGTGAATCCTGGGGATCCTACATGGGCCATACATTACACTTTTCAAATATCAGACAATTATACTGCATTGTGTTTATCTAACTAATCACCTTTAATAGACATCTTACCCAGCTAGCACAGCTCGTTCAATTTACGTTATTTTTACGTGAAAATCCATCTTATTTACGTTATAAACACATCATTTGGATGAGTTGTGCTATCAGGGTTAGTCTCCAATGTTTACACAGATATAAAGATGTATATTGAGGTGAGCTATCATACGTCTTTAAGATATCATTCATTAAAAATTGCTTTTGCTTACAGAGTTAAAGTTGGTCGATATTAGATGTCTAACATCTCAAAAAGTGCTGTTTACATACGCAAATGTCTTTTATAGTCAAGATTAGAGACCTCCTCTCCAGTTCCTGTAAGACAGACCTCGATAGTACCTAAGGGAGTAGTCAATGTTTTTCATGCGGGGGGGGGGTGGTTTATACCGACATGCAAAAAACATTTACTCCTCCCTCAACCGCAGTCAAAATCTTTTGCGCCCCCTGTGCCAGAGGCGTGGAGAATTTTTGCACCCCTCTTCAATCTCTAGTAACCCGTGGGTATTTTTGCTAAAAAGAGGGTAATTTTTGTACACCCCCCCTCAAGAGGGATCAACATTTTTTACACCAACCCCTCACGAGGGGTCTGGATTTTTTACGCCCCCCCCCTGAAACTCACTCCCCCCTGTTGATGAATAATGAACACTCCCTAACAACCAAGTCAGGAGTAGACCTACTACATGCTAACCAGACCTTCATGTTCCTTCCTCCACATGACGGCGGTAATTACTGTATTAAATGTGACCTTAAAAAGGTCGAATTGACCTTCAACAGGTCACAATGACCTTAATAAGGCAATTCTGACCTAAGGTCAAGTGCTACAATAGAGCCGACGCAACAGCTTGGGATGTGATCAATTGTGGTTAACCGAGGACAATTCCCGCCAAAACCAAAAATAGTGCCTCTAAGGTTGACGTAAACCCTTTTCATTACAAAGAGATCTCCTAAGGTCGAGCATATAAAAGTTACATATCTTATAAACCGATGGGGAAAGCCTTGTCTGTCATTGATTTTGGACAAAACTGTAGCGATCATTCACAGACCTTTTACATTAAGGTATAAAGAACAACACACGTACTGATAAGCCTCTAAGCAGTCATACTGAAACTTGGATGAAATGTGATTTCCCTAACTTTCCATTTCTGGCTACTGATGGATTTGGGAGGGGTCTGCCAAGAAATCACTACAGGGAAATGCTGGTGCAAATATCAGAGACAATTTAAGTAAAATATTTATATACATTATGTGGTTTTGTCCCTGTATTCTGATAGACACAAGATCCCCTTGTCCAAATAATATCATTCAACTGTTTGGACATGGGAGATGGTACCTTTCGAAAATGCTATGCCGCAATCTTCCTGGTGTCTTTAAGATAACAATTGCTTACTGCATTATACTTTTAGACAGGATTAGAGATGACTGTTACTATAATGATATTTCAAGAGGGTGGTAATAGGAGGAGAACGCCCAAGGGTCTGGATTAGGGACAGAATAGGTCCTTACTCTGGAATAACTAATCTAATGTTTGAGTTCAGTGCATATCAAAACAACTTCAAAAATTCAATGTAAAAAAAGTAGCATGGGACCCCCTATGTTTCTTTTCACATTTGTATTCTGGATGATATAAAGTACATCTGACAAAAATAATCCCACATAGATCTCTTAAATTATCGAAATATTTCGAGACACACTCCTACAGGTTGTGCTAACTAATATATATGTTTAGAACGAGGTGAAGCATAAATGAAACACTCCCTACTTCCCATGGTGATGGTCTTGAAACCCATATTCCCCTGATGGCAACGGTCGCCATGGTGATAACAAGATGGATTAGACCCGGACAGACAGGCAGTACACTGCAGATACCAGGTAATAGGCTATGTTAACTCACTTGTCTCTAATCAGAACGGTAATTAGTGCAAATTATAGATCTAGGGGGTAGAACAAGGTCTCCTCTCAAAATCTACCAGCTGGTTAGTAAACCGAGACCGGGGGTTATTTAACACAACACTACACTGCAGAAATGGTGTTTAGATCCTAAACACAATTCTAAACATATTCCTGCCCCGTTTGTTTAATCACTTTAAGTTCCTAAACATGTTTCGGCAAACAATGATCAATATGGGAATTATGGACAATTGATTGTGATTGTGTGGTTAGAGTCCATTGACACGTAGTGCTGCTGCTTAATGGGTATCTGACAAACAGGTGTCTAAATATATCAATGTTTAAATTTAAACACCTAGTTTTCAATGTGTTTAAACTCTAAACATCTTAACATGTTTAGCAAATATGTTTATGTATTTAGAATAAACGTGTTTATTTCCTAAATGTGTAGACAATGAGACACCTACACTGTAAATAGTAAATGCTGTACATCTACAGCAAAAGTTGCTGGCAACAATTGTTCCAGTAGATTTTGCTGTAGGTCTACAGCAACTGACTTGCTGTAAAGGTACAGCAACATCTCCTGTTGAACTACAGTAACTTCTACTGTAAATCATACTACTGTTGTTCAACAGCAAAAGTTGCTGGCAACAATTGTTCCAATAGAATTTGCTGTAAATACACAGTAGATTTGTAATTTGCTGTAAATGTACAGAAGATTGTAATGTTTTGGTCATTGCATATTGGTTGGCCTGACCACGTAGTTGGGCCATCATGATAGCCAGCTATGTAGCATCATTTATGACTAAATGGGTGTAAAACTAGCCATTGAGTATCACACCCAAGTCACAACAGGCAAGTGTGGTGTATTACACCATCTTTGCAACAGGCACTTTAGCTGATACACTAGGAAGCTTGGTGTCCATACTCATATTTACTTCCAAGCCACAGAAAAGGTGTGCGTGACAGAATGTAGAAGTTTCTGCTTTAGTTTACATAGTTTAATGAAGAGTTTCACATGTTATTAAACTAGAATACAATATGTTCACCCTTGCACATTATTCAATTATGTGACACATTTGACTTCCTTTTCATAGATGAAAATAGATTCAGCTTTGAGTAAAAATTATCTGCCAAAGTGATACTAAGGCCACCTGGTGCCAAAGCACAGAACCACAATGTCTACAGCAGTACTTACTGTAATCCTGCATCTACAGCAAAACACTTAGTAACTGAACAGTGGGTGTTGCTGTATTTGGGGCTACAGCAAATATATGAGAGTATATCTACAGCAACACTTGCTGTAATGTTGTATTTACAGCAACAAAGTTGATACTTGTACAGCAAAACTTGCTGTATTTTAGATTACAGCAACTTCTACTATATGATCACAGCAAAATCTGCTGTATGTATATATTAACTTTTTACAGTGTAACTGACCTATGTGTTCAGGTTTTAAACATGTTTAGACCTATACATGCTTGAAATTTAAACCATTTTTGCAGTGTATGTGTTTTAACAAGGTAGATTCTGATTTATATTTCCTGTTGAATATGGCAGCCACATTGATTGAATCAGGCCTCTCTCTCTCTCTCTCTCTCTCTCTCTCTCTCTCTCTCTCTTTTTCATACCCCGCCTGGACAATATCATGTCAAAATAAGCGTATGACTATGCGAGAATAAATACAGATGGTTAATAAGATGCGTTATTTCAGTCGTATCCAATATATCGTATCCAGCATCATATATCATATCTTCTCATTGAACCAAACAATATTCCCAGAGAGACCCTTTTTCATATCGGAGGTCTTACGGTCGACTCTTTGTATCAAGACAGGAGGAGGAAAACCCCTCTTATTGTGAACATTTTGATAGGTACAGGGGACGACCATTAGGCTAATAGGAGTCCAAAGAGTAATCATGGCTTTTCACCTACAAAGCAGAAGGCGCCCTATTCGTCAGCGTATTTACATTGTTCATGCTGATCTGTTTTTCCATGCATATGGCTGAATATGGAAGTACTGATGCGGCAGCCTACAACTTTCCTATTCGCTTGCTTATTAAAGAGACTGTCCTTCCTAGTTCAACTTTCATTCCCAGCCTCCCTTCAAACTGTGGTCTAAATTTACCCATATAATTGTTGATGAGCTGCCTAAAATTTAGCATTTAATCAAACATTTTAGAAAGGCCCTTGGTTTTGGTTGGCCAGACTATGATGTGGCTTCCCATTTCAGTGTGCTTCGTTCATATATCCTCTTAGGGCATAGTGTAAACGTTTCAGAATTTTATTGGATTGGCCCACTATCTTAATGTACATATACACATATTTTTACATTGCTTTGCTTTGCCAAAAGGTTTAATTATCCATTGAATATCTTTAAAACAGATGTTATATCAACCTGTAGAATTAGACATTGGAGCCATTTCACAGTATTCTATGATAGAGGTTATACAATGGCTAGGATGGATGGCTCGTAACACCTTTGACCACATAAACATCCTGCTAATCTACGTCTGGAGATATATCCTACCCTCAAATTGATAACCCCACGCAAGGGTTCTAATTGGACAATGCTACAGTGAACAAGTAACCAATGGATAATTCATGACGAGTGTGTGTTAGTGAAGGCTAATGACATGAGGCCTCAGGCCGAGTGTTATTAGCCTCTGCTAACACACACGAGTCATGAATTATCCATTGACTACTTATTTTATACCATGAAACCAATAAATAATCAATAGAATACCAATAAATTCAAGTTGAAAACAAAAATTATTCCCCCTCCCCGGGACTCAAAGCCAGCCATAGTGTGTGTACACAGGTACATACACCTCCTTGCCCGGCAGCGGACAGCGACAGCGGCCGTCTCGGCTCGGATTGGCAGCGGCACACGTGCGGTTATCCATGGATAACCGCACCCCTTCCAAGAGTCATGCTACAGCATTAATGCTGTGCAATATCGACAGATATGTGGATGGGAATAGCCACCAAAAAGCACTGTGTAACCCAGAAATAACTACTGCTATTGATTCCACAGACTCATGGTACATATTATGAGTGAGGTTATTTTACATTTAGGTAGTACTAAACTTTAGAGGGAATCCGTAGCTGACTCCATTGCAATTTCCCTCTTTTTTCGTCTTCTGTTTGCATACATTTCTCTCCTGTCACTATTCCTTCCCCCGCCCCCTTGCTCCTGCCCGCTTAATTGCAGGGCAACTCAGCAATGTAATTTTGAGATATATTCAACTATACAAAAGACCGACTCTGTGATATCATTTTCTCTTGGATATGCATGAAATTGATACCCAGTATACAATGTTGACATTTCAAAAGGAGTAGAAGATTACAAAGACTGCAATAAAAGCGAATGGGATATATGATGGGCTTTCAACTCGATCTGCCTTTCAAATGTACCACAGCATTGTCCTTAGTGGGCACTGAGAGAAATGATCTAGACACAATAACGTAAAAAGGACTAGATTTTAGGTCTTTTGTTAGGTCACAACTACACGTCTGTGGATGATAGATTTTAAAATGTGCCATATGCACGATCATATTCTAGATAAAAGGTGGCCACCTCTGACGGATACCTTTGTCTTCCCTTAGCTGTGTTGAAATACTCACTCTGTACCCAAACTGTATTCTAGTACTTACCAGTCAGTATTATTATTATTACAATAATAAAGTATACTGCTAGGCCTACATGAAATTAGAATCCAGTGACTCTGTACTAATATCCTGCCATCATACATAGTAGAACCCCACAGACCTGCACTGCTGTCTGGGTACCGTTGTTGTAGTACTTATGTAGAAGTCTGAAATGATTCTGAAGGAAAACCTACTGTAACATTTGACATCACCTTGAAACACACATGACAGAAGTACATAACTGTATGGTCAATTGCAGCGAGTTGGGGTCACAACTATCATATTTAGTCAAAAGTTAGAAATGTTTGGATCGTTTTAATTTTTGTGTCAACAAAACTAATGTATAGAGGGCTAATCTGAAAATTGGGAACATAAATAATTGCCAATTTCAGCTTCAAATCAATTATATAGCATTGAATCTTATGGGATTTTGATCAAAATTGTCTTATTTTTAGAAGCAGAGTTCTCCCATCTAAAACGGACGAGATTGATACTAAATCCATAATCCATAGTACTAGACATTGTCTCGTTCCACTAGTAACATGCCATAGACATATTGATTTTAAATTCAAGATATCATAGGCAATATGGATTGTGTGGCACGTATGGTTCACATTACAGTGTCTTTCATCAAAGGTGACTGGGAGAATTTCGTCTTTATTTCTGCTATCAACACCTTATATGAGTAGAATAGGCCCAAACCATACAGTATTAAATTCGTGAGGATCTAGAATATGTGGCACGTATGGTTCCTCCAAAACTACCCCAAAACTAATTAAATTCACACCTATAAAAATATTAGGTTACATGTTTGATACCTGGATTTCCTCTATTTCCTATCTTGAAATAGACACATGAGATATTGTGTTTACCCTCCTAGGTCTTATCTATAATGATGTTCTCTATCTTTTATAAAGCAATGAAAAGTGTGGCATGTACGGTTCCACTTTATCTACACCACAGGGTTATTGTCAATAAATTCCCTAAGATAAGAGGAATGACTAAAGCAATGATTTTATATAATGCCACACATCATTGTCTGTAGGGAAATCAAAATATAGCTACTGAAGTCCGATTGACCTGCTTACGAACTGGAAGTGACCTAGTTTTGAAACTGGAAGTCACCATATATGGGCATGTGACCTATTTTCTCGAGCTCTGAGAGCTATGACATCATCATGTGATGATCACGTGATCACAACAAATAAAAATAAACAAAAACAAACCGAGTTCATAGAACATCCTGATTTTCTCGCTGCTGGCGGTGTTTCATTTTCCAACGGGCCCACTCTTTCCTCCAATGCAGTCATTTTGTTCACCAACTTGTCTACGAGTTACACGACTAGTTCCAATCCCACTTTTATTTCTTGCAAGTCGTCGAACATGTGCCTGTAACTGTGCCTGCGTTGTCTTTCGCGAAAGCCGGTTTCAAGGCGAAGAGGCGATAACGACTCACAACCGACCAAACCTCGTCCATTAGTGGCACGAGCCGCTTCAAAGCGATGTGCGAATTGACAGACGTATGGTCCGGATCAGACAGGTACTCACTAGGCAGCACCAGCGTGTGACGTTTTCCTCAGTGGGGGGAACGCCAGGTAGTGCAGGAGAGAGATATTTGCGCACAACGACTCCGTTCCTTAAACATTTTCGTAGCGCGACGATGTTCAGACTAGTGGAACTTTCGTTGAAAAGCCTCCAGAAAGAGGAATCATCGACTCGAGGCAAGCGTGCGGGTTGTCGCCTTTGAAAAGGAGCAAAGTTTCTTCTGTCGCGTTGTACCAGACAGTGGGACAGCACACTTCTTGAAGGGCACACTCCAAGGGTGAAGGTGAATGGACATATTCGGCCAGCAAAGTGTTGTACAGAGTGTTGTCTGGAAACACTCTCATAGACGAGTTGCTGAGTAGGGTCAAGGTGAACACCATTCTTTGCTGGCTCCCAAATGTTAAACTTGTCTCCGTATCCCTTCCACTTGATTAGTGCCTCTTTCTTCTTGCCTCTGCCCCTGTATTTCAGCACCTTCTCGATGGCGTACCTTCTGCCACCGCGACGATCGACCACCTTCTGAAGGTCCTTGAGGACGTAGCCTCTCGGAGAGAGTTTGGCCACTTCGTAAATTTCCTCTATCTTGTTGGGTTTGTAGCCTCGGTTGAAGGTGTTTTCTTTCCTCAACATGCACACTTTACTTTTCTTTTTAAGCTTCAGAGCTGGAACTTCTTTGTCCCTAGGTTGTTCGTACAACCTGTAGAACAACACCTCGGAGTTTGCTTGTACAGTTTTCCAGCGTGAACGCCTTGTAATAAATCTTTTTCCCCAAGGGAAAGGGTAGGTCTTTGCACCTCCTCCTCCTCCTCCACCTGTTCGAGATCAGAGTCCCATTCGTAGTCGACCGAGGACGGTAGACTCTGATCAGCGGCGTCGGCAAAAGTTTCAACATTGTCCTCGTCAGTGTCGTCCTTGTCACTGACGTTGTTGTTCTGTTGGTCGCGCTTGTTCTCGTTTTCGTTCTGACTAGACGTTCTTCTTATAGCCGTTACGAACGGTGCAAATTTTCTACCTGTGGCCTTGGCTTTTCTCATGAGGATCGAGGACTTCACCATGAGTTGGTTGTATCTCTGCAGTCTCTCTTTAGCTTTAAGGCTAGAGTCTTTGAGAATCTTATGCGCCTTTCTCTGAAGGTGTGTCAACACCTGTAAGACTCCTGCCTTTGGTTGAAGCCATTCCTTCAAGAGTTGCTTTTCGTAGTATCGATCTTGGACCATATCTGGTGGTGGAGCGACGGGGCAGCAGCAGCATCAGCGGCGGCAGCAGCAGCAGCAGCAGCAGGAGCAGTGGTAGCGGGAGGTGAATCAATGTCGGGCAGTAATAAGTCTGCTCTCACCAGAGCCATCCTTCAGCGACAGGTGGCAGCAGAGACTATGCTGGAAATCAAAGGTATGGCTAAACCTAGCAGGTTCTTCTTGCTCGAACCCTTTCCTCTTTTGTTTCAAGGGTGTGTGAGGTTTCGTGATGGCTTTTAGTTGTTTCTTGTATGGTGATAAAAGTTTGACTGCCTCCTCTTCGTCTCGCAGTAGGTTTTTGTTCATCATGTTGATGCAAATTTGACTCATCACCCTGATCACCTCGTTGCTTAACCCTCTGATGATGTCGGTGCAGTTGGACGTGGAACAATCGGAAATGTGCTTCAACAGGGCGTAGTGTTTTCTCAAGAGCGCTACGTTGCTCATTTTGGACCGGTCGCCACTGCTCATTTTCGCTTGTTCTTAACGTCCTTCTTGGGAATGAAAACTAAGGTTTTTCTAGGGGTGGTTATGCTGTTTCTCACTCTGAGAGCGTTGGGTCTAGCACTATGTATGAATGTTTTTCTTGTGTCTCAGCGTTATACACCTGAGTGAGAAAAGATTTCTGCCTGGGAAAGGCCTGTTTGTCTATGTAGGATATTTGACTCATGTCACGAGGGTTCTTGAAAACCATGAGATAGTGAGCGTTTAAGCCCAATGTCCTGTAAGCTGGGTTGTTGTAGAAGAGGTTTTGGGTGATGAATATTATACTCAAGTTTCTGTGGTGAGATCCTACAGTGAAGAGCTTCGTTACAGTGGGAACGTATTCCGGATCCATCAAATTGTTGATGACGATCAGTCCTTCTTTTCGAATGTTTCGAGCTTCTTTGAAAAGGAATTTGTCTGACAGGAGTCCCTCGTTGAAATTTATGCCTAACTTCTCCATCTCGTCGAATCCAGGTTGCCATTAATTGTAATAGTAGTGCCATTTGTGTACCTCGGTAGTCACTAAATGTTTGAAAATCATCAAGAGGTTGAAAACTAAGTGACTTTTTCCACAGAAGGTAGGACCTGCTATAATCATGGTGAAAGGTCCTTGAAGTCAAGGGTAGAAATCAACCGTTTCCACTGCTTTCTGCACATTTCTGTCGAAGGTTGAAAACAAAGTGTCTACGAGGGTAAACTTTCTTCTTTCTTTATAGTTAAAAGGAAAAGATGCAAAAAACACGAGTAGGTAGGCAGGCAGGTAAGTAGGTAGGTAAAAAAAGGGTAGGGTAGGGTAAAGTAAAGTAAGGTAGGGTAGGTTAAAATGTGTGTGTGCCTGCGCTGCCCCCCTTTTCATACTAAATGGCTGCCCCCCACCCCATTTTTTCCATACCCTACCCTACCCCACCCTACCTTACCCTACCTTACTCCACCTAACTACCTACTTAACCACTGACCCACCTAACATAGACAACGACAAGTGGTGTAATCCCTGGTGTGCAGACAGACAGGGGGAGCACATGCAAAACAAACAGGTGAACAGGGAAAGGGGGAGAATGAGCGGCTGATCAGTGAGCAGCTGGGATGCTGTGAGTAAACTCAAGGGTAAGCGCACCGTAGACAAACACAGGTGTTCGAGGATCAAAGAGGGTAGTGTATGTGTATGTAATGGAGGGTGGGGGGTTGTGCAAGTGAGTCACGACTAATTTTAGGTGGGGTGGAAGGTTTATAAGGAGTCTTCTCAACTCTCAGTGAACGCCACTTTCACACTCTATACCCAACTGCTGCTGCTGCTGCTGATGATACTCCTGCTAGCTGCTGCTGCTACTACTACTACTGCTACTAATACTACTACTACTACCGCTAATACTACTGTTGCTGCTGCTACTGATGCCGTTCCCACTGATGCTGCTGCTGCTCGCGCTAGTGCTGCTGTGCCTACTTATACTGCTGGTGGTGGTGCTGCAGTTGCTGCTGCTCCTGTCACAACTTAAAGAAAAAAGACGTCGCACCAACTCGATTTCACCAAGGAAAACGACAGTGAACTGTACTAGGTGTAACACGCCCAGACCACCAACTTTTGACAGTGCAAAACAGTGGAAAAACTTTGTGTCGCACGCCCACCTGTGTACGAGAAGAACTGACGAAAACCACTTTAGTTCCCGAAGTGATAGACAAAGACTTGTCTTACAGAGAAACATACGATGACAATTTTAAGTCTATAGCAGGGGGATTAGCGGTCTTAGGAACGGTGCAAAGCATTTTCAACATCAGATTCACCTTTTCGGAAAGTTTGTCGGTGGAAAAAGTCATAGAATGCCTCAGGGCTATGCATGAAAATCAAGTCAGCACCTACAGAGTCGCCATTTCTTTCGGTAGACTTTTATGTAGAAGAGGAGGAGGAGGAATCACCGAAAGGCATGTACTTTCACGCCTCTGCCAACAATGGGTCCTTGTTCTACGACAGCGACAACCATCGAAACCCCTACTTTCTCGTGAAAAACAAGCAAGACTTTGCGGACTGCGTGGAACACATAAGGAGTCAAGTCAGAGAGGACACACTTCGACCCTCTACTAAATGGCACATTGTTGCCAACGTCAATGCCAACATCACCTTCTTGAGAACTTCGGCAGGGGACTCTTACTGGGTAAATTAAACTCGATCTGTCCGGGTTTAAGACAGTGAGGCATGATACACTTTCACAGAGAGCCAAAGAGTAAAAGACCTTATGACGATCATTTGTGTTTCTGCTGATGCATCTCCTATCACAAGTACCGCTCTCTGAAACACACTAAAGTACTTTTCCATCAAGCCTTTCCAGAGGCCGACGTGAAAACGTTCAAAGGCGTAAGCTTCGAGCACCTGGACAGACTAGAGAAAATTTTCAAGTTAAGAATGTTTTCTCTCAGATGGTCGGGAAAGGAAAGAATAGAATCGTCTGAGTGGAGCAGCGCAAAAAGGTTTACAGGAGAAACATCACTAACCTCAATTATCACGTCAGCCTCATCGTGAACATGGCTCGCTACGGTCAAATTTACCCTTGCGAGCTGTGTCATAAGCTATTCACTGGCCTTTACTCTCTCAAGAGGCACAGGGGTGTGAAAAAAAATTGCACCAGAGTGACTTTCAGGTACAAAGGTCTATAAACCCACCAGATCCATTTTTCAACTCTTGGAGGAGTTGGGTATAAAAAACCCTCGGAGTTGGAAATATACCCTTATAAAATAGTCTTTGACTTTGAAAGTTTCTTCATGAAGCACGCCGTTCAAGGAAAGGAAGCCGACAACACCGTCATCGAAAAAGACCACGTTCCCCTTTCGGCGAGTGTCGCTTTGGATTTCCCCAGTTACACTGTGCCAGTGTGTTTCATGCGATGTTCTAACAGACGCGAAGATCCCCTAGTGGAGTCGGTGCTGGAACACATAAACAATTTAGGTCAAAACATAGGCGCTGCAGTGAAAGAGACTTTCAGAGAAATACTGGACAAGTTGGATGAGGTGATAGAGAGGGAGAAAAACATTGAGGAAAAAGCTTGTCAAGTTTTCGACTGGGTGAGAAAAAACGACATGCGGAGAAACGGTGAAAAAGAAACTGCTCGCCTACATTGAAAAGGTGTCAGTCATTGGATTCAACTCGGGAAAATACGACCTGAACTTGATAAAGAAAGAGTTTCACTCCTTTTTTTCAAAATAGGACAAGCAGGAAGTGAAAACCATCAAAAGATGTAACCAGTACATAGCGGTCTACACTGAAAACCTGCTGTTCCTAGATCTCTTCAACTACCTGGCTCCAGGCTATTCTTACGCCAACTACATGAAAGCCTTCCTCAAAGGGAAATTAGCCAAGGGATATTTCCCCTATGAGTGGATGGACGAAGTGCGAAAGTTGGAAAACAAACAACTGCCGCCTAGAACAGCTTTCTACAGCTCTCTGACGGGCTCGTTTATATTGCGCGAGGCGTATGAAACTTGCCAACGGGCATGGTTGGAACACAAGATGCAGACCATGAGGGACTATTTGGTGTATTACAACAACTTGGAGGTGGCTCCCTTCATGGAAGCCGTCAATGAACACAGCAAGTTTTTCATAGAGGGAGGTGTAGACATGTTCAAAGAGGGTTTGACCTTGCCCGGTCTTACCTTGAAGTTCCTCTTTGAAAACACTTCTCCTGATGCCGCACCGTACGTTCTGTTGGGCGCGCAAGAAAAGGATGTGCCCGACTTGCTGAGAAAGAACCTTGTCGGAGGTCCTTCTATCATTTTATCATTTTCCACAGACACCACAAGAGCGGGAAAACTTGAATAAGGGAGAGAAAGTACGGGGCGAAAAGCAAGGTGTGCAGACATGCCCAAGATGTGTCTGCACACGTTGTCAATGGCTAAAAGAAAGAGAGCGAAGAATGCAAGGCGAAAAAGGAGCAGTGGGTCGTGAAAAGACCCCCTAGTTTGTGTAGAAAAAGTGAAGCGGAGATTCTCAGTGGTGTGATGGACGGTTCGCTTTTTGGACTGATTCAGGTCGACATAGAAAAACCGGAGGCATTGAAGGAGAAGTTTAAGGAAATGACTCCCATTTTCTAGAACTGTTTGGTGAAAAGGGAAGACGTGGGCGAACACATGCGGAACTTTTTAGAAGCCACGGGTAAGTTGAAACAACCTAAACGACAGCTCATGGGGAGTTATCCACTCAGAAAATCCTCTTTGGCACGCCTCTCTTGAAGTTGTTCATGGAAAAGGGGTTAGTGGTGACCAAGGTGTACTAAGTGGTGGAATACATGTCGGAAAAAACGTTTCCCCCTTTGTGGAAGAAGTGACCACAGCTAGGAGAAAGGGCGATAACAATTTTGACTGCAAATTTCTTTCAGACCTGTATAAACTTCTTGGAAACAGGTCTTACGGTAAAATCATATGCAACAAGCAAAACTTTCTTCAAACGCGGTACATGTCTCCTGCCAAAGCCAAGCGGTTAGCTTTACACTGGTCTGTTCAAGAGGTTCAAGACATTAGTGTAAACACAGTGGAACTTCCTTGCCTGCCCACCACCATAACCTACGACCTCCCTGTGCAAATAGGGTTCATGGTGTATCAGTACGCCAAATTGAAAATGCTGACATTAGTGCAAACACAGTGGAACTTTCTTGCCTACCCACCACCATAACCTTTGACCTCCCTGTGCAAATAGGTTTCATGGTGTATCAGTACGCCAAATTGAAAATGCTGACATAAGTGTAAACACAGTGGAACTTTCTTGCCTGCCCAACACCATAACCTACGACCTCCCTGTGCAAATAGGGTTCATGCTGTATCAGTATGCCAAATTGAAAGTGCTGGCCTTCTACTACGATTTCCTTCTGGAATTTATAGATGAGAGAAACTTTGAAATGTGTGAAATGGACACTGACAGTTTCTACTTTGTGTTTAGCACGAAAAGTCTATAGGAAGCTGTCAAACATGAGAGACAAAGAGATTTCTTCAGCGAGCGTCATAAATGGCTGCCCTCAGTGTCGTGTGACAACTCCTACCATCGGGAAAGCTACGTAGACTGTAAAACCCTGGGGTACACTTGGTTCCCTCCACCGTGTTGTAAAGAACGTCTGGCGTTTGACAAGAGAACTCCAGGTCTTTTCAAAGTGGTGTGGGAAGGAGACGAGATGACGGCCTTAAACTCCAAATGTTACATAGGAAGTGGAGAAGGGATTGAAAAGAAAATGAGCTGCAAAGGAGTGATTCAAAAACAAAAAGAATTAACAGCTGAAGACTACAAGAAGATGTTGAAAACTGAAAAAGCGCTACGGTGACTAACAAAGGTTTCAGAGTGGTAAATCACCAAGTCAGTACTTATTCACAGAAGAAACAGGGATTAAATTATTAGTATATCAAAAGACGCGTGTGTCAAGACGGTGTAAGCACTTTGCCCTTGGACATTTGAAAAGATGTCTCTCTTTTCTGTTGCACACTGTGAAATTTTGTGTGTAAAAGTAGCATTTTCTTTTGTGAAATTTCCATAACATTTTGGTAACTTTGTAAAAATTTTAGGAAAATTTTGTAACATTTTTGGTTTGTTTCAAGATGAAATCTTGTGTGTGTAAGGTGGAATTTCTGTAAGATTTAGGTAAATATGTAAGGTTTTTGTAGCATTTCTGCTGAAATAAGGAAAATCTTCTTTCTTTGTGTGTGTGTAATGAAAATAAAAAAAAGTGAAAAAATCCCCCAAAAATGCCTTCAGGTTAATTTTCACCTGTGTAAAACCAACCAACTTTGTGACAACGATGGTATTATGTTAAAAATGTTTTATGTTAGAAACGTATGTGCAAACAGGTCCCTTTAATTATCTTTTTTTTTTTTTGTCTATAAAAAATAAATAAACAAGGGTTATTAGTGTTGCACACTGACCACGTGGTAAAATCATGTGGTCGACCACATGGTCGGAGTTTTTTGTTTATGTTTTTTTGTTGTGATCACATGATCATAGCTCTCAACCAATCAGAGCTCGAGAAAGTCACATGCCCATATATGGTCACTTCCGGTTTCAAAACTAGGTCACTTCTGGTCCGTTAGTAGATCCATGGGATTTCAGTAGCTGTAGCTATGCGCTGAGTTTACTCCTATATACTACTTTCCAGTTTTCATGGGGTATCAGTTAAGACTAATGTTGAAAACCTGCTTAAAAACGTCAGAAATACACCATAAATTGCAGGCTGTTGCAATAAATATTGGTATTAGATGGGTAAACGTAGGGTACACATCAAAGCTAATGAACACCCTGATCCAATGGAAATGAGAGAAAAGTAATATATGCAACGATTATTTGCCTTCACCTCCTTCCCAGGGCTAAATATCAGTGTGACCCCATCTCGGTGCAATTGACCTTATGCCTTAAATATTGAGTCTGAGGCTGCAGGTGCCCATATCTGTAAGCTGCTTGGGATAGTGGTTAAAGTGCATGTATAATGTTACTGTCAGTATAGCAGGATAGTGTTAGGGATGACCCTATCAGGCGGAGTGAGTTATTCACTTTCATACATATATATGTCTAGGCTCCTGCTCAGTGTCCATACAGGCTCTTGCTGTCACTTCTTATCTTCTATCCTAAGTACAGATGTGGTACACATGTAGAGGTAACGGATATTATCTCCTAAAGATGATTTATTCAAATAAATGGACAGTAGTGGCAGATGGTCTACAGTTGGTACAGTTACTACATTTCAAAGGGCAGTTTAACTGCTCTGTAAAAATAAATGTCGTAAAGATAATGACGGAATCCTCATCCCAAAGTTGCTAGAGATCTGTCGTTATTTTCACAGAGGTTCCTTGCTCCACCCTACTGCCACCTGGGGCTTCTTGTAAAAACTACACGGGCTCCTATATAATTACGGTAGTTAAGTTACAATGTTCTCTGGTAGATTCAACAGTTATTTTCTACAGTGTGGCTCATGCAGGTGTTTTGGAATACTTCGTATCTATCATCTGTATTGGCTACCTCTGTAATAGATTCTGTGAAGTGACACTGGTCCTGCAGTCTTCCCTATATAGGGCCCTTTTCTCTATAGGAGCCTGGACCCATATCCAGTGGATCCACCATTTTGAATTTCGCTGGTTATGCCAAAGTTGGCAAAACACACTGATAATGCATTGTCATGATGGGTACCTGATGGGTACCTGATGGGTAAGCTGATAGGGTAGGGACCAGCATGTCCCTGGAAGTGGTTGTTATCCAGGGACATGCTGGTCCCTACCCTATCAGCTTATCAGTGCAAGTGGCCAGTACCAACTCTACTCCCGCTTACACCCAATAGGACGTACCTCTCTATAAACCCTCCAGGGTATCCTGCTGGGTGGCTAATTTCGCTGGCAATTTGGTAGGACAGGCACCAGCAGGTCCCATGAAAATACAATGTGCTGTGTCAGCATATTTTAAACCCTTCTCTCCACCCTCCTTCCTGCAGCTTGAACATGCCAAGCAGGCAGCCTTGTAGGGTGGGGGTGTTCTGTAGGATAGCGTGGGTTGGTACTGTGTGTGTGCGTGCGTGTTTGGCAGGTGCTGTGTGTGGCTTCTATGTAAGTGAGTTTGTCTAGTCTGACGGTTCTGGAGTGTGATGCAATTGTAGGAAATAAGAGAGGCCTACAGGCAATACTTCAATGGTTGTGTACAGCTTTAGATGTATGCCATGTATACAGCTAAAACTGAGAAAACACTCTCTTACGAGCAACATAATAATATAACTATCCTGGCACTCTGTGTGCCATTGATTTCTCAGATCCTTATACTTAAAATCTAAATGATTATTCAGATGTAATAATTGCGACAAGGTCTACCACTGAGATATTTCAACTCAAGAAATTATCTAGCCAATTGCATCTATTGAATCATATGGGTGCCGTACTGTCTGATGAAACGGTGCCCCCTTTCCGAGACAGATGGCCTCCTTTGATATATATATATATATATATATATATATATATATATATATATATATATATACCTGGAGTAACTTTTATAACCTGACTAAGCGTGCGCTACACTTATTTCCTTTGTTGCCGCATTATGGCTGACCTGAAAAGCGTATGATTTCTGCCAATAAACTTGTTAAAACTCAAACTCAAACTTAGATATAATACATACACTAAAATCAGATGCCACATTAGAATTTTCCTTTTAATAGAACCTAGAAAGACGTAACAGAGCCACTTCATTAAAGCTTTAAATAGTGGCAGCACATTAAAAGGCAGTAGAAATATATTACATCTAAATGAAGACCAGGTACCTGAGGTCATTTCAAAATATTGATAAATCAACCTTGTTTTGAAATAAGCCCCTGAGAGAGCTGTGGACGTTGAAGGCAGCTAGAAACAATAACTCGCTACGTAGAACTACTGACAATTGATGGGATTTTTTTTCACAGAAAATCTGGTTGAAGCTTGTAATCTTTCTGTCTATATGAAGTTAAAGAGCGTGGTCACTACAAAATTTATCATAAGAGAAAACACTGTCTTTCGTGTCAAATCGATCCTCCTTGCCATATGCACAATTGAAATGATATACACAATCTGGATGGTTGGCACCAAAATCTCTGAGTTCTAATCCTGGAATCGATTATAAGGCATGTAAGGAGGAAATGGTGCCTTCACGAAAAACTACTTGATGTGCGTTTTTGACGCTGGAAGTAGCTTTCTCCTGTTTAAAATAAAAACGAAAACGAAAAGAACCAGCACCTGTGCTTCACACAACAGATGGCGATAACATTTGAGATTTGATTCATCTTTGGAAGAGACATATGAGTATCAATTAAGTCTTACTTTTGGACGTGATAATATGAGAGACAATTTCCTAGTAACGCAAAATATGTTAACATTTAAGACATACTCAAATTCATGTTCGACAGAGAACCCATTGAAAAAAGGGAGGATTTATGTTTGTTGATTGTACACAGTGAAGAATTGCCCTAAAAAAACGGTGATTCACTGGCACCCGCATTTCCACGGAATCACCGTAAAAATACAGTAAATTCCTGCTGAAAACTGCGAAGAATCCCCATACAGTGAACTTTAGGAGGGTGAAACACTGTTATTATAGGGGAAATCACTGTTCTTTTAAATTACGGTGACATCGACTTTATCAAAGCCTTTGCTTTGTATAATAGACATTACATTTGCAGGAGATTGTCAATGGAAGATGAAGAATATATTACACTCTCGAAGAAAAAATGGCTGCATTAAGTTGCACTTTATGTCCACCTCTCTTGTTAGCTCTTTGTCGAGAATGCCAGAAAAAATAAAATTTGACTTTAAGAAATTACCCATAGGATGCTTTATTGTTTGACTAAAATGAAAAACTACTTGAAAAGCCTCGTTTACACATGGAGCACTTGAAAATGCCTCGCATAACAGAATAAAATGCTGCACAAGTAAACAGAGTACAGAAGAAGGAGGTACAGTTTTGTTCTGGATAATAGCCTTTCCCTTCATGAAGATACAAATATATTTAACCTATATTTTGTACACCCGAGCGATCGCCCCCATGACATTAACTGAAAAAAAAAACACACATCTTAACTGAAAAAACACACATCTTAGATTGAACATCTCTTACGGTTTCTCTGCAGGTTTTATTTTCTCTTCAGCCATCGTCACAAATCCTTGTTCAGCTTATATACATGTATGTACTTTTAAAGAGACGCGTCCACTGCCCACGGATGTACGGGTCCATCCATGGATGTCCCTTCATCCCCCCAACCAATGTAGATGTGCCCCTTAAGGACCCTGCGCTCATAGAATTCAACCTGGCTTTAACCCTGGACCTTATAGTCCATGAGCCAGATTGAAAATCACTTACATTAGGACCAGGTAAACAAATTGGTACTTTTGATTTCCCCTATGTCTGTGCTTCAAAATAAGGTATGATAGCAATTTGAGACTCACAGCTTTCTCATGATTTTGCCATGTTATATGTTGCCCAATTTTCAGAAAAAAACTGAAAAATAACGTTTTTTCCCCCACAGTTTTCTTATTATTTCAGCTAGATGGTTGTAACTCTCCCAATATACACCCATATGGGGGTCTATCCCTGATATGAATATTAGTGACTTAGTCATAGGACAAGGTCATGTCTCTGTGCTACAAAATTAATGACAAATAATTAATTAAAAATAGAAATCATATGTAAAGAAACTCAATTTACAACCCTCAAACCAATCCAGCAAATATTATTTTGCTCCAATATGGTAGCCCCACTTCCCAGGAGTCTAATCATTTGATTTTAGCACAACCATTCCTACCAAAGCTCTACACACATTGATCCCTAATGATTCCTGTATTTTGTTTATCTCAATGTATTAAGTTCGGTTTTTCTTCCCTGTTTTCAAGAAGATTGTGCATGGGATTGAGGTACAGGCAGCAAGTGCAATAACCAGGACATCAGTATCATCCGCACATATGACTACATTGTCATACCCAGAATTTGCAGCATGTAATGTGTAGAGTAGAATCTGTGTGTCTGCTTCCTCGTGAGTATACATACTTTGAAGATCTGGAACAGGTTCTGAACTGGATTTGGTTATCCTCCAGCACTTGTCATCGCATGTAACAAACAGAGTTGTCTTACCCATCTTTTCTCTTGTGTGGGCTTTCTGCCATTCTGATTCTGAGAACCATATGAGCGTTGCCTTGCTCAAACCACAATGAAGAAGTTTTCTCCATTGTTGTTAATTGTGGCCTGGAGCGATATGTGAAAAGTGAATGCCATTGTCCTCTCCTCTTCTGGATCTAGCCCCTCATAGAATCTTCATATACTTCTGGGTGGTCTATTTGTAGTCTTCACATGGATGCATAGTAATAAGGCAAGAACCGTGCATAGTTTATTGTGTCATATTCAAAGCACCATGGAATGGTCTTCCTCACCATGGCCAAATGAAGGGCAATAAGGATGTCAGTATCATTTGTATTAAGGTGCTTTTATTCTACATAGCTGAAGGAGCCAATTGATGCCTGCAGCAGAGCTAGCAGCAATTCCACCATGTCAAGGTATGACATCCAGTACTCAGCCAGATTGTTCTGATTTTATGGGATGGTTGTAAATTCCCAGAAAAATTTGTCATTTCCAAGAGTTCAGTCAGTGCATGTTTCTTTGTACCATGCCAGAAATTGTTCCTACACAAGTCGCATGAGAGCCTCATACACAAGCTTGTGTGTTCTGATGGCACTGTTAAGCGGTAAATCCACTACGACGCATAGGCCATGCATGCGTCTGAAAATGGACGCATGAGCTGGACGCAGAGCCAGTGGAGGCAGTCTCATGCGTCAGATTATTGGAGAAAAGGACAGACACATAGGGTTGAGTCTGGATCCACTGTCCATGCGTCTCCCATGCATCCTCCATGTGTCTACAGACGCACGGCAGACGCATGAGTGGAAGCAGATTTTTGTCATGCATGCGTCAACAAACTTATGAAAGTCAGACGCAAACAGACGCATACCTCTGTATTCAAATATCAAAAGCAATTAGATATTTCCATGCGTCTGCCTATGTGTTTGCTGAAGGGCGCTCCATCTAGTGTGAGATAAACACAACTTCTAGTTCCTCTCCTTCACGCACGTTGGTGCCACTGTAGTGAACGTATCATGTGACCTAGTCTGTCCGTACAAACAGAAAAACAAAATGGCTTCCCGTCGGACCAAACGTGCCTCCAAAGAGGAAGAAATCGATGAAATCCCAGACAGCCCGCCTCTCAAAGATACAAAGAAGGCAGGAAAGAAGAAGGTTGGTTCTTCTAGCACTCCCTTAAAGGCAAGGAAGGCGGCTCCTGTGCCTAATAGAAGTTCCCCGCAGTTTAAGAAGGTCGGCAAATCAAAAGCTCGTGTGGGTCTCCCTCCTCCACCTTCTGCTTCTGTACAAGAGGACAGCGAGAGCGATGAAGAGAATGTTCCTGGTACCCCCCAGTGTGATAATTCTGTGACTGGTCGAGGTAAGCTGCGCATATCCCCCCGCCTGAAGGGCCAGACAGAAGACATTCTTGTACACGGAGAAGAAACTAAACGTCATAAATCTAGTAAATCCCTGCAGTTTGAAAGACTGCCAGAAGAGTCAGGAGAGGGTGAGTCAGATTCTCAGTCGCAGTCCCTTCTGCCTAAGATGCCTAAATCAAAACATTCCCGCAAGAGGGCAGCTAAGTCCAAGGAGGATGAGCTTGATGAAATGGAAGATATCTTGAACCGATCTCAAGGTACTATGGAAGGTGAGTTATAAGTTTGAGTCTGGACCCTAATATTGATGTCAGAAGCCATCCATGAAAGACATCATGCAAAATAGAAATTTATTGTTTCCCAACCTACCTGGAAGTTATTTCTGTTGGCTTTTAAGCAAAGGTTAAGCAAAGGTCTATTATAAAAAATTAAATATTTTCTTTTCACCTTTACTTCCCCTGAAAACAAATAAAAATGTACCAAATGCCTACATGTTAAAGAACCTTTTGTGCAAAGTTGGTTTAATTTTATGTTCGAGCTTTCCTTTGAAGTCATTTTGCTGTAAATTATTTCTTATGTGAACAAGTGTGTTTAATTGAATTTCTTCTCTTTTTTTTTCTCTTCTAAGGTCATGGTGATAACACAAAACATCCAGTTCTAGACCAGGATCAACAAGACGAAGACGGCGAAGAGGTAGACCAAGATGCAGAGGACCTTGTCACCCTCCAATCGACTATGATGAAAATGACTCCATCCAAATTTGACTTGAGATTTGAAGACAAGGATATGGAAACTTGGTGGACAGAAGACCCTACCTGTGAGGAGACTCTATGCAGGTTCTGGGAACATGAGAGAGCTCTCTATAATATGAGGGCTAATGGCTATCTGGTGGCATCTGTGAAGGATTTGATCTACGCCAAAATGGCAGTTATTCTTAAGGTTCCACGTGAGTAATTATTTTATTGTTCCTTTAATCCCTGTTTCCTATATGTTTTTTGTTATTCAATACTTAACATAGGCTATTCAATAAAAACCTGACCTTAAGTATTTGGTTGACAGTTTCATAACTAAAGTATTTGAAATAATACAAATTTAAAACATTGGTTCATTTTATACAAACATCTGGCTGCAAGATATTGCTTAACCCTTTTTCCAGCAAAGAAAATCGAAATCAGGATGAGGAGTCTCCGAAACATGTACTCCAAGTTACTGAAAACTGCTAAAAGTGGTTCAGCTGCTGTAGGTAAAACCCCTCGACAGAAGGAGATATGCAGGTTTGTCGGGTTCTTAAGAACTTACTTGAACCAGAACGAAACCTACAACACCTACTCTGGACGCAGCCCCGGGAAGGCCACCTTCACATCTACCCCTAAGTCAAAGGGAACAGCTTCCCAGCCTATCGACTTAGAGGTAAGAGTGTGCTTTAGTTTACTTTTAGCCCCCTTCTGTGTAAGTCTATTTTCCCCCCAAAAATCTCAATCAAGTTCTTATATATATAATCTTAAAAAAAATAATTAAGTCTGCATTTTTGGTGAAAACAAAGAGGTCCCTTGTTTTTAGTCATGATTTATAATTGTAGAGGTGTTTTTTTTTTGTTGAAGCTCATGAAGGGTTAAGATGTCATGGTAAATAATATTAGACAGAGAGTGCATAAATTTCCTTTTTTTTCAGACTGACGAGAACTTGGAGGGGTTGTCTCAGATACCATTCCAACCTAAGTGCCGGAAGGTGAAGCAGGAACAAGAACAACTAGCTCAAGAGTTGGATCAAGATGAGGATGAAGGTGAAGGAGATGGTGAGGGTGAGGGTGTGGATGAGGAAGATGATGAGGGTGAGGTAAATGGTACTCCTGTGTTCCAGTCTAGTAAAAAATATTATAGCAGAAACCAACTCATTGGGACGCAGGCTGCAGCACACCGATCTAAGCGTCTGAGTCCACCAAATAAACAGAGTCAGCCTGCTAAGTCAGGACAATCATCCAGCTGCAAGGATACAGCACCTGCAGCTTCTACCTCCAAAGACACTCTGAAAGGTGCAGGCAAAGGGCTGCATCAGACCTCAAGCAAAGGTAAGGGCCAGGAAACAGCCTTGGATAGGTACAAAAGGTTGTTCAGCAAAGCAGAAGTGAAATCTGGCCTGCATTATTCTGAGGATGGCTCCTCCCAGAGAGCTTCTCTCTACCAACCATACACAGAAAAGGAGACCTCCATGCATGGGGGTGAGTCTTCCATGGAGGACAGGTCTACTGACTATGGTGTGTAAACCCCGTCTGCAAATTGGTACACCGAGCAAGGACCTGACCATCGTCGGACCCGAGAGGCTGAGCTGGACAAAAAGAAAGCCGAGAAGGCCAAGAACGACCCAGTGTTGAGGATGATGGAAAAAAAAGAGTTTTGTCTAAACCCAAACCCACTAGTCAGCCTCTTACCTCAGACCCTGTTTCATCCGATGCCCAACTGTGGGCCGACTCTTTGGTCAGACAGGTAGAGCAGATGTCACCGAAACTGCAAAGAAAGTTCATGTGTCATGTCACTAACATGGCTTATGATGCATTAGATGGGGACTGGCCTTCTAAGTAAACTTGATTCATGTTTGTCGTTCACGATGATTATGCATAAAAGACGGAAGGTGTCAAATAACACAAGACAACACAAATTTGTTTGAACATTTTGTATAAAAAAGGAAAAGAACTTACATTTATTTATATAATTCTGCAAGAAAACCTTGCGCGGTGCTTAATATGGAAAGTTACATGTTCATGTCTTATATTACTATAACAAGTATTTATCCAAGTTTTTACAGTTGGTGCTCAAGAACCTTTTGTTTTAGATGAATGATGCATGATTCAAACTCACGATTTTTTATTTTTGGTTCTCTCGACGCTCTAGGACTTAACTTAATATATTAAATGACAGTACAATCAGCGTCTACAAACTAAAAGTGTACATGTATGAAAGACTTTCCCTCAAGGATCACAATCTCATGACTCTGCATTTAAACAGATAAGGGTACTGAAGTAAAACATAAATAATTTATTGTATGCTTACACACACACACACACACACACACACATATATATATATATATATATATATATATATATATATATTTTGTTCATGTTTGTTCACTTAGCAGGGCTAGAGTTCTTTATATCCTGCCTCACTGAAGGGAGAAGCCTACACATGTATCACAAAAGTGCCTTAAGCGATAGTATATGCCAGTTCAAGAACTTGTGTTGATTTCTTTAATAAAGGTTCGTGTTTTTGTTGTAAATCATACTATTTCTTTATTTCTATCTGAATGATATGCATACATAAGTTTGACTCATTAACCACAGTGTACATGACTTACTTAGATGAAATGTCTCTGACATTGTCATTACTGCCCACACACTAAAGTTCATCGACTCCGGGGTCCACACTTAGCGCTCAAAGTAGAAGTCATGTTGCATCACAACGTCCCACTGTTTGGGAAGTTCTCCCTCCTTGGTCAGACACCATCCCGCGAGATTGTTCATCATTATCTTGACCCTGTCTGATCGGTTCCGTACAGAAGTAGGCTTTCCGCCCGGGAGGACCTTCTCTGCACGCCACAGACCTTTGTGCTGTTTGTAGTCTTTCCCCTCCCAGTTGCAAGCTTCCTTCAGAAGGTATGCTCCTGGGGCCACCATTCTAAGGTAATTATGCAGAGCCACACATGCCAGTACTATAATGTCCACATTTTCTGGAGCCATTTCTATTTCTCAGTGGAAAATCCTGAAACGAGTGGCCAGGATCTCAAAGGCGTTCTCCACACACCGTCTAGACCTGCTGAGGCGGTAGTTGAATATCCTCTGCTGGGGGGTGAGTTTGGTGGAGGGATATGGCTTCGTAAGTCTCTCACTCATCTCGAATGCGTCATCAGCAAGAAAATGATAGGGCAAGTCCCCGTTGAAGCCTGGAAATGTTGAGGGTTCTGGCACATTAAGGGGGTTACCTGCGGCATCAATATCCTGAGCAAAAGAGGAGTACTTCCAGATAGTGCTATCTGATGCTTTACCTTCTGCTCCGACATCCACATATGTGAACTTATAGTCTGCATCAACTAAGGCAAACAGAATTATGCTGTAATATCCTTTGTAATTGTAATAGTTCGAACCAGACTTCTTTGGCTTCTTAATCCGGATGTGCTTCCCATCCAAAGAACCCAGAACATGTGGCATGTTCCACTTGTCGTGGTACCCTTTGGCTATGGCTAACCACTCATCCCTCTTGGTAGGCGGCTGAAACATAAAAAAAAATCACAGTCAGATAGAAGCAGGCTTAGACTTGCGCTTCTCCACATGGGTAATTCTTTTACTCCCACACTCAGACTTCAGGATATTTTTTTTATTGAAGAGTTTTATATGGAATGAAAGGTCTATTACCATGTCACAGACAGTATTAAAGTGGTTCCTTTTATTACATTTTTTAGCAGAGATGTACTTTATTTTCTTTTTTTTGGGAGGGGGAACATCAACATAGTCTAATGACACATACCTTCAAGTAGGTTTCATGCAGGGCTCTGAAGATGGCTTTGCAAGTGTCTCTCACTATGGGTAGCACCGTCGACTCACCTACAAGGTAACCCTGGTGAAGAGTCATAACACTGTCTCCTGGAGAGGAAAAACACATAATTAAAAATAATTGACTGAAATATTGTGTGAAGTTAATCAAATTATTTTGATATAAAGCAACTCACAACTTTTTGGCCATAAATAAAAGAAAATATATTCATCTAATTCTGAACTTGAGATAAACAAGAAGGAAAAATTTCACCCTTTTGTGTCTGTACAGACTCAAACTTCTTACCTCGTGTCAGATACCTGATAGTCAAGCTCAGCCTCTCCTCAGCTGTGACTGCATCACGGAAAGATGTGTCCTGGTATGTAATGTACGGTCGCACCATCTCTAGCAGGTACTTGTACACCTCTGGAACTCAGAAATGCAACCGAGCTGGAAATAAGGCAAAAAAATATGTTAATGCCAGGAAATCTTTTTTTATTTTTAGGTTTATGGTTTTCAAAGAGATGACACTTTTTACATAGGGGTCCATACAGACTCCATCTCATGTGTGTGCATCTGAAATTGTTTTTGAGGACATGGCCAATTCTTTTTATTTATATGTTTTCATTCCATGAAAATAAAAAATAACAGAGGCATGAGACTAGGCCTTATGTCGACATTGACCAGTGACATGGGGATGACAATAAATGTACTGGTAAAACAGCGTAAAAAATTCTCACTCTCAGAAAATCCTCTTCCAGCCTGGCAAGGGATCTTTTCATCCTTTCCTCCTTTTTAGTTTGGATTTACTTTATTATCTTGAGAATCGAATACATTCTATGAGTCCTTTTTGTTGATACATCGATAACTTTATACATGCATGTTTTGTTTTACCGGTAAAGTCTCCTTCCTTGAATGCAGATATGGGTGCATCCAATACGTGTGTGACCTCTGCACCTTGTGGTTGGGCAAGATGTAGTCGTCATCCAAGTCATCATCCATGATGACATAGGCTGCCAGGTTCCTCAGATTCTGCAGACGTTCCTCTTCTATAGACTGCGCCTGTGCCTGAATCTCAACCTGTTTTCTTTTGCGTGACATGATGTTTTCAGTAGCAAAGATTTCCAAAGACCACCGACTTTCCTCTCCACGAATAAACCCAAACAGAGGTCATGTGACCACACGCACAGACAGACGCATGCGTAGTGGAAGTAGTCTCAGGCGTGCGTCTTCCACACGTCTGCTACAGACGCACACTCACGGCCAGTGGAAGCGACTCATGGGTCTGCGTCTGAGTTTTTTTTTTGAAGACGCACGACCAGACGCACAGCTGAGACGCATGTGATTGCCCCCAAAACAGACGCATCGCTGATGCATTAGCTGTGCATCCTAGTGGATTTAACCCTTTATATTGCCGTTGTCATGACACCAGATATTGAGCCTTCTGCAATGACACCTGCGGCAACACATAACTCTCGTAATCCTGCATCCTGAAACCTCTTGTTGATAGGGATGATAAGGGATTGGAATTCAGGATGCTTCCAAACTAGTTCTGCTACCTTTGCAAATATAGCTTGATCAATTTCTCCAGTTCAAGGGAATTTTTATACATCAGGCACTGGCACAGCATTTCATGGATTGTTGACATATCTGTTGCTGGAGCATTGATAGTTAGCAGGTACGCAATTATGTCCTGGATGACTTCTATGTTGTCTTTAATTAGGATATTGAAGCCAGTCCAACTACTGACTTCTTGGGAGTCTTTGTCAAACAGTCTTGATAAAAGCCAGATGCAGTTCTTGACTTTAGCTTCATCGGTTTCTAGAGATGTATCAACATCAACACCTTGAACACATTGTGGACCAACCTTCCTATCTACATTGTATATAGGAGGTAGTGGTGGTTCAGCTTTGATGGTTTTTTGTTTTGTTGCTGTCGATATTGTTGGGCTTGCTTCTCTGTAGGAAGTCCATTTACCTTTGGCTGGACAATGATATCATTGACACGATGTGAAGTTCCAGCTCCAGTGATTGTTTCCTCTAACCGATTAATTTTGTCATAACAAATGTTGTAGGTACATTTGGCATGATACCTTCATGCAAGGGTGAGCAGCTTTTCTAAGCAATTCTTTGTCAGTTGGAGTTTGGAGAGTGTCACATTCTTGTTGGAGACTATACACTAGCTTTGCAAATATCGTGTACTGTGTACATGATTTTCAAAACCTTTGGATTTGAGTGATGACTCTAGCCTTGCAACCAAAGCAGTCATTGGTACAACAGCATAGTTTGGAATAAGATTATTTCGAATGTAGGAGTAGAGTTCCTGAAGGGCTTTGATATTCGGCTTCTAAATATGCCTCATCTTCTGTGGTTAATGTATAAGAAGAAGCTGGTTTAGCTGTCATCTTTGAAATACATCTTGTATAATTATTGTAGCATATTTGATGGTAATTACCTTCTGCTGCTACTAGGTCTCGACCAAGGAGAGCTATCACTCTTGAATCTTCTTTCTTGATTGCGGCTTTCTGTAGTGTTGAATCTGCTCTGAGTTCCTGGCAGACCACAAATGGTGCCTTTGTATTTGTCTTCCGGATGTATTTTTTTTTATAAGCAAACCTTTTGTTTATACACAGAAGAGCCAGAGGGTTGCCCATGCATAGATTTGCGAGATTGACTCTGTATTCTACACCTGTTTCCCTAGTATTTCTAAGGCAATTCAGTTGGCATTTCATCAGAAGACACATTTATTATCCCTTATTTTAGCTGCAATTAGAAGTGTATCCCAAGAGTTACAGTCTGCAGGCTGAAGCAGTTTCAAGTGATCATTGGTACAGTGGATTATGCAGGTTGATCCTTGCTGGTCTGGCTCCTTTTTTCTGTTTTCTTTTTGCTTCTCTTTCCCTTCTTACTGAGTTCCTCTTAGAAGGGGAAGGATAATCATCAGTCTTTTTTGTGAAGGGAAGGAATATTACCCATAATCAAAGCTCCAAGGCAGTTCCATGTAAAAACAATGTATAATTTCCAATAGTTTTTATGCTTGTTTGTGCCTTTTTTTGTCTTATACTTTGAGTTAAGTCATTGACGTTTGTGGTAAGTGTAGAATTAATTTGTAATCACTTATTAAAAGACATTAAACCACTCATAACTAAGCAATAGATTACAAAAGGCCACCACACACAGGTGCTTGGTGGCAGTATTTAGAGGGTGACCGATTGGAAGTGTTGTTGACTATATTAGAGCTGTATCACAAAATATGGTACCTATAGCCACTTTTTATATATGATTAGACTCCTAAGAAGTGGGGCTACCATATTGGAGCAAAATAGTATTTGCTTGATTAGTTTGAGAGTTGTAAATTGAGTTTCTTTACATACGATTGCTATTTTTAATTAATCATTTGTCATTTGTAGCACTGAAACATGACCTTGTCCTATGACTAGGTCAGTAATATTCATATCAGGGATAGACCCCCTATATGGGTGTATATTGGGAGAGTTACAACCATCTAGCTGAATTAATAAGGAAACAGTTGGGGAAAAATGCCTTTTTTCAGTTTTTTCTGAAAATCACTGCTCCCGCAACATATAACATGGCAAAATCATTAGAAAGCTGTGAGTCTCAAATTGCTATCAAACCTTATCTTGAAGCACATACATGGGGGAATTAAAAATACCAAATTTGTTTATCTGGTCCTAATGTAAGTGATTTCCAAATTTGACAGCCCTGGCTGATGGACTAATATTATCAATGACCGGTACTTGTTCAAATAAAAGACCCAACGCTTTTAGAGACCGCTATGGTGTCCAACATTTCAACCATCCACCTTCCACCAGCTAATTTATGGTTGAACTATGGTACCAGTAGAAGTGTTAAAGCAGACTTGGAGGGTGGATAATATTTCATATCAGCAAAGAAAAACCATAGGGCAAAAACTAATTATTCCTGTCCTTGAGTTTCTTGCTTCACCCCATCCGTTCTCCTCCATAATCACTTACACGAGGCTCCACAAGACCCGCCTACAAGCTGATAGACCCTATCAGAACTAGTGGAGCAGCACGACCTTCCATCATTCCCCTCCCTGCCCCTACTGACACTCCCTTCCACCGATTTCTTGGCAACACATCGAATCCATCACAAGCCAAAAATAGAAATTGAAGTAGGAGAGGAAATCACTTTCCTCTGTAATCCTCCTCTGCTAACTTCAAACATGACTGCTGAGAGTTTCTGCAAACATGAGGTGAGGTAGGGCGACTGTTTATCTTTGTGGTCTTTGAATACATTCAATAAGAGAGAAAGGTAAACATCATCAAAAAAGATAATAGCAACAATAAGATACGGCCAGATCTCACCCACCATCATTTAATAAATCAATGTAAATTTTTACATTAAATCTAAGAGGTCCAAAATCACTTCTTCAACAGTGGATTAGATATGAACTAACTTTGAGGCCCTTTTGTATCTGGTGGAACGTCACAAATGATAGACTTGAAGGTTTTTTCACAAAGTTGAATGGAGTGAAAATTCATGTAGAATGTGAAAATTATAATTCTCACCAATTTTCATCATTCACTTTAAGGCTAGACGTTCATGCCTCAGAATAGCTTTTTCAAAATTCCTTCTTTAGTTAATGTAATGTAATTCATAAAACACGTTTTAGGACACCTCCTGGAGGTACCCTAAAATGGTAAATCCACTATCTTCTTATACCTTGTAGAGGATTTGCCAAACATGATGATTTTCAGAATACAAGTCACGCAGGTATTTCTTTCTTTTTCAGAAAATACACACTATTCTTAAAATTAGAAAACTTGCCTGAAAATTCATGAACTTCACATAAAAGTAAGATATATACTAACCAAACTTTATGAATTGACCTCCAGAAGCTTCAGGTATATAATCACCACCTTGCCATTAGTAGACATCTTAGTCCTTAGCACCTTATACTGAGTAACTAATTCACAGCTGTGGTCTTCATTATCAGTCCTCTTGTCCATCCTGTGCAGAATTACTGGATCCCTAAATGTGTCATGATCAACTAATAATTTCAAATAAGCCTAATTAGCGGGTATAATTTGTTCCTAAGCATCGACACAGGACAGATTCAAAGTGAAATGGTTTGCAAACTGTCATATTGCTGCCATTTCAGTACAGTTAGACAGTCATTAATTCGTGAGGAGGCGAGGTGTGGAGAGGGAGATTGTATTTCCCATTTTGAGGATGGCTTTCTGGGATGGCGCCCTTTCAGACAGCAGTAAAGGTTACTAAAGGTAATTGGACATCAGAGCCCTTCAGCAACAGCATTGACTCTCTGAAATCTTCTTTACGGATTTCGCTCTCATTACTTTTCCAATGGCTAGACCCCACCCCTCCACCATCCCTCTCCACACAGACCAAACTGACTCTACTTACACATAGTCTATTCTGCTGTAGCCATCTTAACAAATTCAGAATAAGGCGATCGTGTAGGCATTATAACTGACCACCGTGCATTATTTTCCTTTTATCTCCAGGTGTCAATGATCTGTGGTTTTTACTTTTAAAAGAAGAGTCTGATGATTCACACACAAATGTGTTTTAGCAAAGTAATTTCAAGTCACAAATAACATGTATCGATGAATTCCAAAAACATATTATGCATGTCTGTGCAGGCCAGGGGACATTTGAGCAGACGCCCAAACCTTCTAATCTCCCTTAAATCTACTGCCCCGGCCACCCTGCCTATCGAGAAATATCACGAGTGTCCTTGTAATCTTAGCAGCACATAGATACTTACAGGGTTCGAACGCCAAACATGAAGAGGGACGAAAGCCGTCCTCAGTATGGGTGATGGGCCTAATTATTTCGATGGCAGTTCTTTATGTAGACAAGGTATAGTCATTGATCGAGGGGGAATGTGAAAATATTTTATAAGATACTTCTATTGACAAATACCTGACAACCAACTAGGAAGGTGATTCTTAAAATCTCACGACATTCCATAGAAGTGCAATTTTTACCAGGATCCAAAGGTCATCTATGGAGAGATACATAAATAGATAACTGAATTTCGACAATTTCTAACACCACTTATGCACTGATAAAAATAGAGTCTAATATCCTAGTCAGTAGTGACTAACTTAAGATAGTCAAATGATGGTGCGATTTTTGGCTATCCCTCTATAGTAACCTGTGACTAACTAAAGTTAGTCATATAGTCAACACATAGTCATGCCTTAAATCTATTGAAATAGTCTTTAGTCAGATTACTATCATTTTGTGCTTAGCAAAATTTAGTTAGTAAATATGACTAATATGTACAGTCAGTACTGACTATACCTGCAAGCAGACATTCACCCAATCAAAGATGGCTGCCAAATGCCTTCCTATTGATGAACAGTTTTAACTCAAAATAATTATTGTTATACTGCAAGTGCCACAAATATTACAACAAATAGATGACTTACCTACCCATTAATGGCTGGACATATTGAGTTTCCATGGATGGACAGGTTAAGATGATGATTTGGCCTGATTATAATTGTCTCCTCTTAGGCCAGGCAACCATACATATGTGCTCTTTCTGGATGACGTTTTTTTGTGCACAGAAAGTGACATAATCAATCCGTGAGCTTTCTGACTAATATGTGACTAAGGTATATAGTCATCTGACTATGGGGCTAAGAATACGTGGGTATAGTCACTACTGACTATAGGTTTTATTATCAGTGTGCAACAGTGGAACTGAATTTCATGTTTTTAAGTATGGCCACCTTTCATCTCTACAATGTTCGCTTCTAAATGTATAACATCATCACAAAAAGAGTGTCACTTTTCTTAATTTGACCCCCAGGAGTTATTACCTTACACTTTTGTTTCCATTTAGCGTTGGAAGTCCTAAGTATTTCTAGGAGGTTCCTAATAAGCATTTCATGTCACTTGGGAAATGTGTTACCTCTTAAGCGTATTCTCATCGTCATTAACTCAAGAAGCTATTGTGAAACATAACCTTACTCTAGATTTCTTATGAGAAAAAGGTCCCGGTAATCTGACCATAAGGTGACCATTATAGCAGTACAACAGTGGGTGCAGGAGGTGCAGGGGCTTGCTGAGACACCGGGGTCACATAGACCCCCCAGTGCCTTTCAAATGTCAGGTAGGGAATGCCTGCTGCAGAATTACACCTGACATTCAAGTAATGAGAAAACCACGACTAGCCAGGGGTGACATGTGAGGCCCGAGGGTGTACCACTACGATATGCGGGTGTGTAGGAGGGTGGGTAGGGATGGGTGGGGGGCTGGAGGTAAAAGAACAACAAGGAGGATATTTGGAGAGAATATAAGATACATGTAATCATCGGAAACCCTAGAGCCAACTGTATTACCATTTTCAGATGATGAACTGGAAAGATACAAATGTTAATCATCAGAGCTGCTAGAACACGAGTTAACCTACGGGCAATCATTTTGTTTCATTTGCTTGATTGTGGTCAGTAGCAAATGGTCACATATAGCCCCTACTGATAACATGTTATAAGGTGAAAGAGACACATAATTCAGAAACCAAAGTTATTGTCAGTAGTATAGTGACACCGTGTGCCCATATTATAAATAGCGAAGGGACATAGTGCATCAGTGTTGTATATAGTGACAGTGTCTATCAGTCCAGGGGGCTTTTTCTGTTTTGGCGAAGATAATTCTTCATGTATGGGATTATTTGACACCTATCTGATGATTATTTTTTGTGAGATCATAATGTAACGGTCAAGCTTATGCGCTGCCCTATCGTTCTATAATAATAACATATGTTTTCTTCGATATGTCTTATTGACAGGTAATGTAAATACAGGTACTTATTAGTACCTATACCTAGGCGGATAGAGCTATACGATATTACCCTATAGTATCGGTATGTGTTCATTTGACTATTGAACCAAGCAATCCATGTTCAACAAAGTAATAAAGCTTCAGAAACTCTAAGTTTCTTGTGTTGTTGTGTCTAGTATTGGTGTCGCATTGACAGATAACCCGACAGGCTTACCGATGGGTGGCCCGACGGTTACACTGGTGCCGTGACCACCGAAACTTGCCTGACAACAAAGGAGTCATACTCTTAGAAATAACCAAGCTTTCGATATGGACTACGTCCTAGGTCTTTATCGATCTTTTACGTCTATCGGACAGTGGGATTCTTCATTTGATGAGAGGCAATACAAGCAGTACAAACTTTCACAAATAAACAAGAAACCCCAGAAACCGATCCTCCGGTAACAGTACCTAGACAGATAGCATCTCAGACGGAGGAAATAATTCCTAGTGACTAAAATAAGACTGTTATCAGTCAAGGACCGCAATTACCGACGGATGGACGACAGGCGCTTAACCAGGCGGAGGGTAATACTCCACACTCCCTCGATGACCTTACCCAGGTAGCAAAGGTGGTGTGGCTCTACTGTGGCCCACACTTTATTTGGTGTGGCTTCTGATGTGGGCTGCAATGGGCTAACCGTTGGGCTGCTGACAGTTTCTTTCCTCAGTGAGGTGCGTGGGCCACACTGGGCAAACCAATATGGGCACAGATCAGTCTCAGAGTAGGTTTGGGTTCAACATGGGTTTTTGGTGTGGCTGAAAGTGGGCTGCCCACTTTGATCACATGGCGCCATCTGGTCGAAATCTATCATTTTGGGGTCAACATGGGTTTTTGGTGTCGCTGAAAGTGGGCTGACCACTTTGATCAGGGGGCGTCTTCTGGGATAGATATTATAGAAAATCTATTTTTTCCTCATTTATAAAACTTTGAACCCTGAAAATGCGCTGCTAACCTCCAGGTGCTAGCCCCTACCCTTGGCATCCATAGTTGGAAGGAGACTAAACATACTGTATTACTCTCCCCATCATCATAATACAGTAGAAACATCAATTCAAACTTAATTGGCCATGGCCTAGACCAGTAACATGCTAGCCTTCAAGCTCATAGTGCCTTCCAATGGGTAGCATACTTCAATATAAAATGATTACCACAGGAATGGTCTAGTCACATTAAAAACTGCTGACATCACCTAACTTTGCACATTTCAAATGTATTTTGCAAGTAGATCCAAACTCTGAGAAAATGTGTGTACTGTTATGAATTTTATGATTCATTAGCCTATTTCTGTTATATCATACTAAAGAAAATCAATACTGACATGGGGGGAAAGCTGTACATCAGACATAGTGGGGTCATCTTGTGTCAAAGTTCAGAACTCCCAGCTCAGTATGCCTTGTGCAAACCCATCCTCAGCCCTGTCTGGGGAATTATCTTTGGAACTGATCTATGCCTGATTCAGGGTGCCCACTTTGAAACCAAGCTGTGCCCAAAGTGTTTCCCATTTTGAAACTGCTCTGTGCCCAAATCAGTTAGCCTTATGTGGCCCACACAACTTGCTGAGGACAAAAACTGTCGGGAGCCCAACAGTTCAGTTTGCCCTATTAGGTCAACCCAATGTGGCCCTGACCCGAAACCCACCATTTGCCCAACCTAAAACCATGAATAGTATTCTGCCTGCTTTGAACCAGCCTATCTGAGCTAAAACTGAATTGGCCCTAAGCGGGCTTGCTACATGGGTAGTACCGCTGTATTTGAAATACAGGGTACTACATTGACTCTTAATGATAGTAGTACTTTAACTACAGTAACACCTGTAGCAGAAACTCTCAGTGATACGGAGATTAACTGCTTTTTGGACATTAAGCCAAAACCTGCGGGACCCGGCTTGTTTGGTAATACATCTACTGAAGCTCCTTCTGGTTTACCTTTAGACGAGTTGGTAGTGGGTCAAATGCTGGACAAGTATCTCCTGGTTAAACTGAAACAGTTGAAGAAAGCAAGGGCTGAGGTTGTGGAGTTGGAGAAGAAAAAGAACTCTCTGAACTCAGATTATCTGGAGAAATGTAAGAGATTATCTGAAATCTCGACCGATATTGCTGCCAAATCTTTTGAATTAAAAGAAACGCAGCATAAAGGTGGAACCACACAAGTCCAGCTGAATGAGCTTTTACAAACAAATGAGCAGGTGGCTGCCCAAGTAAAAAAAAGCTCAGACAGACTTAACTGAACTTTTGAGTGGCGCATCGTCAGCAGATTTGCAACGCCAAATCTTGCTTGGCCATATTACCGATAAACCCAATGCACATGCCGGCTCTGATAGTTCTATGAGAACTGAAAGGGGTGGAATGCATGCATCGGTCGGTAACCAATCGGGTTCAAACATAGGAAATGAAGATTTCCAACGAACCATGAATAACACTGTCCCGAAGTATGATAATACTTTTGTATGGACCTCGGCTACACCACAGAGTACCACTGATCCGAAGATACAAATGGGTTAACTCCTGTGGAATAGGAGAAGATTACTCAGAACCCGGCTATTTCAGCAACTGGGTTAGATGTAGTACCGAGGGCCACGGAAGGTCTTATCGAACAGTGTAAAATTGTACACTTTGGTACCACCCGAGATCCTAACGCTGCCAAGCCAAAGGCTCTAAAAATTTAGCCTTTTACCGGCGATCCACCTTGGCGAAAATGGCTGTCCCATTGGCATAATGTTAATTTATCCAATGGAGTCAATGATTGCTAAGTGCTAATGTCACTGAAGGAGGCATTAGAAGAGGGGCCCGGCCAAGTAGTCATCTGAGCTTTCAAGAAGAATGGTAATTGAAACCGCCACCCACCTTCTCGTTAAAGTAGGTGAAGAAGACCCGAAGGCCCTCTTGTACAAGCGGACTCAGAAACCCTAAAGAGGAGACCAGAGTCTTGGGGTTTGCAATCCAAGAACTGGTTTTTGAACTATATGCAGGGTGCAGACCAGATGCACCCGTAGTAGTTCAGGAAGCTACGACATGATTTATAAACGGGCTAAGAGACCCAGGTTGTCAACAATATCTTAAAGATAAATGGCAACCTGAAATTAGTATGTCTGAACTGTTTGATTTCACAGACATCTATGAAACTAAGAAAGCTGTGTTTCCCACACTAGGGGCAGTGGCTGCTATAGCATCGACTGACAACCTACAAGAAGGTGTCGGTATTGCTGCTGTCAGTGCCCATAAGAAAGGGAAAGATGCTAAACAGCCTCAGAAATCGCTCAATGTTAGTTCAAATGCTGAAATAGAAACTTTGGTAAAGGAACTAGTAGTGAAACAGGTGAAAAGATCTAACACTAGTAAGAATTCTCGCAAGGAATGGAAAAAGAAACAGACCTGTCATCGGTGTCAGGTCTTGGGGCATAGAGCCCCAGCTGCAGTTCCTAAAGAGGATTCCTCAATTGACCAGGGGACAGCTCCGGAAAACTAGGGCGGGGTGATGCTAATGGCATAGTATCACCCCAAACCTCAGTGGCCGAGCCAACATGATTGGTGGCGAGACAATAGTCGTTGCCAACCCGGTTGATCCACCTCCAGGGAACACTATCAACGGGACCAAGCTCATTGGAGCCGGTAATGAGGAGTCATGGGCCCACACTATTTCACGGATAGGTGGTGTCGACATCTCCTCTGACGATCCATGTTTTCAGTATTTGAAAACAATTGGGTCGCTCAGAGCAGCGGGGGTATTGAAACAATATCAACCGGGAAGTGCAAACCATTAAGGGGTAAATGTTGGTTTGTATGAAGAAGGTTATCAAGAAGGGATAAGGGCTCGGACGGTCGACGGAGACAATCTACAAACATATGGCAAGACTGTTTTGCTGATATTGGTTAATGGCAGGATGTACTTGATCTGTCCTACCGTTGCCGATATCATGGATGATGGCATCCTCGGTATGGATTTTGCTGCCCTATATGGGGTGACAGTAAATGCCAGTACCGGAAAAGTAAGGATTCGATCACCTTTTGATCATGCTATCCAGTGTGAGCTCCGGATGGAATCCGGTACTGCCTCTGTAGTGCAAACCACCAAACTCAGGGCAGTTTGGATATCTGATGTCTTGGTCAGCTGCGTAGGTGTACTGGGGAACAGACAATCGGTATTTGAGCCTGAACAGTCCACCCTAGCATCTCTTGTGCTGGAGGGCTTCGATACGATAATTGTTAACCCTCGATGGGCTGTGATACCAATAAGTAATCCCACTACCGACACTGTGGTTTCGCGTTGTAAGTCATGAGTCGCCACATGACAATGAAATGCATGTCTCAGCGATGGCAGTGCCCCCATCTCCGAGCCTACCAATGCATTTAGTACCATTAGTTATGGACTCTGAAAGGAATACCATCAGGAGGTTATTAATAAGCTGTCCCCCTATGGGACTACTTTTGCTGTCTCTGGGGAACCTCTTGGCCCAACCGACGCGGTTCAACACCAGGTGGATACTGGCAATGTCCGACCTATTAAGCTTCCTTACCGACGTCTTCCCATAGCTAAGAAATCTGCTATGGAGGATGAGGTAGATAAAATGCTGGCAGAAGGTATCATCTCTCCCAGTGATAGCCCCTGGTCCAGCCCTGTCATCATGGTGACAAAAAAGGACGGGACACGTCGGTTCTGTATCGATTACTGAACGAAGTCACAAGGAAGAATGTATACCCCTTACCTCGAATCGACAAATGCCTAGAGTCTCTCGGTGGAGCCAAATGGTTTTGCACTCTCGACCTGCAATCTGGGTATTGACAGATTGGAATGGACCCGAAAGATAGAGAGAAAAGAGCATTTGCGACTCATATGGGGTTGTACGAGTACAATGTCATGACATTTGGACTTTGTAATGCCCCGGTGACGTTCGAGGCAATGATGGAATCCATGCTTAGGGATTATCTGTGGAAGAAATGCCTAGTGTACTTGGATAACATCATCGTCTATGGAAACACATATCGACAATGTCTCGATGATCTCTGTGCTGTGCTAGATCGACTACAAACCAATGGTTTGAAGCTGAAGCCTAAAAAATGCAAATTATTTAGAAACTGTAGTAGAATATCTAGGTCGGATAGTATCTGGACAGGGCATTGCTGCCGATCCAACCGAAGTCCAAGTAGTGGAGAATTGGCCTCTACCTACCGATAGCAAGGAGATCCCACCTTTTAACGGGTTCTGCTCTTACTACCGGGACTTCATCCCTAATTTTCCGAGAGTATCAGCTCCTCTACAGAAGTTGATAATAGGAGGACCTATGAAGGAGGACATCCGTCGATGGGTTAAACAATTGATAAATGTTGTCTAGCCAAACCAGGACCTGGCCTAGGGAGCTTCCATTAAGCCAAGAGATCTTTGGTGGTGTCCGTTACGCCCGTATAGCTGTGGATGTCATCAGTGGATTTCACACTACCCCGACAAGCAACACATCTATGATGGTAGTGCAGGACTACTATACAAAGTACGTCCAAATATATCCCTTACTGAACTATACTGCTGTCACCTGTGCAACAACGCTCTTCAAAAATTGGATTCTCACATGGGGAGCTCCATTGATGTTGCATTCCGACCAAGGCCGAGAGTTTGAGTCTCGCCTTTGGGCTGAGATGTGTGAGAAGGCGTACATCTGTAAGACGCATACGAATCCCTACCGACCTTAAAGTGATGGTCTGGTAGAATGATTCAATCAGACTCTTATAAGCTGCCTCACCACTATGGTGAATGAACATAGAGACGACTGGGATGATCAGTCTCGCTATGTGGCACACGCTTATAACGCTACTGAGCATGCATCGACCGGGTGCACCCCTAACCTATTGGTAATGGGAGAGGAGATCCTCATGCCTTCTGACATGGTGTATGGAGTCCCAGGATTAGTCGGTGAGCAGCTCTGTACTGTGACTTTTGTCGAGGCACTTAGACAAACATGATGCTTACTCATTGGTACAAAGCAATTTGGAACATTCTGCCAAATTACAGAAAGTGGCCTACGATACTGGACTTAAGACCCGATAGTTTGCACCAGGGGACTTAGTAGTTCAGTATAGCACTCCACAAGCCAATGAGAAGGTCAATTACGACTGTCTGTATGTCTTACCGACCAGTAATGACCAGGTACTTATCAGTACCGACCAGTACCATATGTTTAACAACCATTTAGGCGTTAAACCTGTTATGTAAGAGGATTAATATCTGCTGCAAGGTTCCCGCCGTTGCTAATTATAATCTATATGCTATTAAAAAATATACCACTTAATTTTAGGAGATCCTCAACACTAGACCAAAAGGTAACCCAATCCATCAGCAAGACTGTATAGTCATCATACAATTGTCAAATCTGGTCTTGGAACTAGAACATTATCGTCAAAACCATAATAGAAATGAAATGATCTCTAGCTTTTGAGACTCTCATCATGCTCATTGAGACTCTCATCATAATCTTTGTGACGATTATAAATGGTCCCCATTTTTACACGATTATCAAAATAGAAACACTTTTTCTCTAAGACTATGTAAAGAATTATTTTTTCCAAAACAGAAAAAGGCCCCTGGAAGTAGTAGAGTGACAATTTTGTGTCAGTACTGTAAGTATTAGCTCTATAGTGACACCATTAGTCAGTACTGTATGAAGTATAGGTACAATGTATGTCAGTGCTGCAAGTACCATGATACCCTGCATATAAGGTGTGTATTATATATACCTCAGGATAGAGCCCTCCTGTGTCCTATAGAAGCAGCCAAAGGTATGGGTGTGCCTTATAGGTGAGGGTATTGTACATCAGACTAGTACTGAACTGGTTCAAATTAAGTCCCAGGTGCACTCTATAGCATTCCTTAAAGTTAGGGTATGCCTGAGAGGTGAGGTGCACCTTATACGCAGGTATAATGGTAGTATAGGGGTATTGTCCATGAGTTTATCAGTGCTGTAAGTAGTATAGTATAGCGGTGTTGTGAGTCAATACTGTAAGTAGTGTATGTGTGCCCATAGTGTAAGTACTGGTAGTATAGGACTGTCTGTGTTAGTACTGTATGTAATATGGCGACCTTACGGAACTGGACTGGTTCCCTGGAGCAACACGTGCAGGCTGACATCAGCGACTTCCGGACCTGATCTTGCAACTATATCTGTTCCTGGTATGTCAGGCAGTTTGGAAGCTTTGTACCTACTTAATCCCGTGAGAAATTCTGGGGACAGAACTGTCATGGCCGTGCACATACAAATAACATGAATCTTTGCTATAGGGATATTGTGTCATGGGTCTCAGCTCTGTAAGTACTATAGTGACTTTGTGTGTCAGCACTGTGAGTAAGCTAGTATAGGCAGAGTGTGTGCCCATAGTGTAAGTAGTATAGGGGCATTGTGTGTCAACAGTGTAAGTAGTATAGGGACATTGTATGTCCACAGTGTAAGTAGTATAGGGACACTGTGTGTCCACAGTGTACGTAGTATAGGGACATTGTATGTCCGCAGTGTAAGTAGTATAGGGACATTGTGTGTCCACAGTGTAAGTAGTATAGGGACACTGTGTGTCCACAGTGTACGTAGTATAGGGACATTGTGTGCCCACAGTGTAAGTAGTATAGGGACATTGTATGTCCACAGTGTAAGTAGTATAGGGACACTGTGTGTCCACAGTGTACGTAGTATAGGGACATTGTATGTCCGCAGTGTAAGTAGTATAGGGACATTGTTTGTCCACAGTGTAAGTAGTATAGGGACATTGTGTGCCCACAGTGTAAGTAGTATAGGGACATTGTATGTCCACAGTGTAAGTAGTATAGGGACATTGTGTGTCCACAGTGTACGTAGTATAGGGATATTGTATGTCCGCAGTGTAAGTAGTATAGGGACATTGTATGTCCACAGTGTAAGTAGTATAGGGACACTGTGTGTCCACAGTGTACATAGTATAGGGACATTGTATGTCCACAGTGTAAGTAGTATAGGGACACTGTGTGTCCACATTGTATTATAGGGACATTGTGTGGCCATAGATAGTGTAAGTAGTATATATATGCACACTGTGTCATGTGTGTCAGTACTGTAATTAGTATAGGTAAGGGGTGCGCCCATAGTCTATGTAGTATAGAAAAATTGTACTCTGTGTCAGTTAGAACATTTGGTCGTCATAAAGATAGACATGGCTCCCCTCTTCACATCCATTATCAATCGATCTTATTTATACATGAAGTCCTATAGGCTACCCTTGTCATCTATCAATTACATGTACTTTTAGGCTTTATGGTACTCTCACAATGGGACCCGATCTAGATTATAAAGGCACTTCCAGGTGTGCTCTCTCCAGTCACACTTAGAGCACCAAGTAACCAATTTCTGTGAAATACAGACCGCTTTTGTGGCCAGAACTCAGGCGTGCAACTCACCAGCCGGAAGTCTGTCCGATATGTGCACAGGTCCTGCTGTCTCAGCCGGAAGTTTACAGGCACATGGTCATTTTCTAACCAATTAGTGGCCTTCTCTGCGCGGAGGCCAGGGGAGGCTGCATTTGTTGTCAATGTGGGTCATTTCATCAGCGGTTGCTGGTCCCTAGCAGGTGGCTTCTTAATGATAAATGTTTCCGAGAACCAGCGAAGGCAGCTGCCTCCTTGAGCGCCCTCTATGGATTTATCTGAAGTCACCGTCGCCGGCAGGGTCGCCAAGAGAAGAAGGGATGATGTGTCTCCAAGAATACCATACGTATTGTATTGCAGCAAAGCAAGATGTGATAAGTCTTCAAGTTCACATCAGGAAGTTGAGATACCTCAATATCATAAGTTGCCCTGAATGATATCGAGGAGCTGTTATAGAGTTCTGCTTTAGTTCATGTTAGCTCTGTATGTAAGCAATAAGACAAAGTTAGGCCTAGAAGAAAAGTGTTGTGTTTAGGTAACGCTACCTACCCTAACATTTTGGCCCTACCCTAATTATTCATGGGCCTTTTAGGGAAGAAAATATGCTTTTCTGGCACTCACAATCACACATGACAAATTTGCATAGCGTGGGTACAAAAATTTACAGTTAAAAAATTCAAACCAGTCAGCAAAAATCCAAACCTTCCTACCCTATGTTCTCGACCCTGTCACCTGAACACATCATTGTTAATTTCCGTTACAGGCCTAGCATAGAGAGCCCAAATATTTTATTGTATTACGATTCATTATTCAGGGTAGGTGGGTACTACATTATCCTACATTTGATAGTTTTTATAGTTAGACCAATTTCCATTTTATTGCCCAATGGCTAGTAGTGCTGTTTCCTGTAGCAGGATAACATAAGGACAGACGCACAGTTTTGTGACTTTTATTACTTTAGGTAGATGTAATATCGACATAGCACAGTGGTCTATATCACGTGGAGTGGGCTGGTAGTGGGTCACTTGTGTGGGAGGGTTCATTCCGCACCCCTTCCGCTCCGTCCACTTTTCCCTCTTTTCATGTGGCAAACGAAACGGAACCCTGTGGGCTAGAATACAGGTAGATCATGAATCACGTGACCACACCAGCCGGAATGACGACTGAGGTTTATTGAAGCTGGTTGCCGGCGGTTCCCTGGTTACCGCTTGTCAGAGCAGTGGCCATCAGCAAAACCGCCTTGGTTACTGACTCTCGAGATGCCTCGCCAAGTGCGTGAAGTCGCGAGAGAGTCGCTGGAGAGGTGCTGTTTGCTCAGTGAAGTGTTTGCAACCCTCAGGACAAGGGGTAGCACTCTATCCAGCCGTTGTGCCCTGTGAGGGGTCGGGGAAGGGGTTGTGGTGGTAGTGGGGGGTTTTGTGGACAGCTTTGTTTGGACTCTACCACTAGCCTTTTTTCATTTTTGTTTTATATCATCCCTCCACAGGAATCTTTCAAAATTTCCCCCCTATCGCCACTTCCTCTACAGGACGAGAACTCTAAATCAACTAACATATGGATCTGTTTACGTTACAGCTGATGTGAAGTATTAGACATACACTTGGGTTTGGTAATTTCCAATCAATGTAGGCAAATACATGTAGTGTCAAATGCTGTCAAACCTATGTGGATGAACTAGATGAATGATGCAAATGTCTCACAGCTGTCTAGTATGCTGTGTGCTATGCAGTAATCACTTATTGGGGTCATTTAACCACTTATTGACACCAGGAGGTTAATTCAAAAGATCCTGGGATTTCTACCCCTGTGATCTTAATGTAGGCACATATCTTAAGACCTGGCCAGTCTACCCTATCTAAAGCAGTGGTTGCAGGCCTGTCAGGAATAGCAAGTCCTGAGATCACTTCAATATTCCTTTTCCAGTGCTAAGATCACTGCGATCTTAGTGAAAGAATTGCATAGTGGTTTAAACCTGAGTACACAAGCACTTACCAGGAACACTCCTGATCGAAAGAGTGAATAGCCTGTTGCATACATATAGAGGGGAAGGAGGACGTTTGCTGAGTGTCCTTGAGAGTTCTTAGGGCTACTCATGCGTTAAGTGCACTGTAAGGTAATTCTTCCCTTCTCTCTCTTTGTCCTGGGGGGCTGGGGGGCACAATGCTTCTAATAGGCAAGCATAAATCATACATTCATGGGAACAACTCTTGAATACTGTACGGGGTCAACTGCACCCTGTGCTCTTTTGTTAGCCCATATGGGGATGGAGAACAATGGTATAAACACTGTTGTAAAGAAGAGTGACTCCACAGCTATTCCTTTATTTTGGGACTCTTACCCCTGTGCCCAGTCAGTACTTCTTGAAATAGTGTAGGAGGGCTGAGGCTAAGATCGATGCGATCTTAGTGCTGGCTAGGAAAAGTGAACGCAGTCTAATCTTAAGATCGCTTAATAGGATAAGGCAGAATAAATCCTAAGATCGCTGAGGTTGCGATCCCAGGATCTTTTGAATTAACCTCCAGCATTCTAGTACAACGGAACAAAGCCAGGGACAATATTCTTCAGCGTACTGTATTTCCCAGAGTACTACGTTCCTCATGTACAGCAATCACAGTTATTGAATAACACTATCATTAAGATAAACTTATCAACCGAATAAGGCCTGTAGTGATATGCTAGGGATTCTCAATCTAGTTAACATTACAGTACGTGACCATTGTTGTCTTATCTTCATATTTCAATCAGGCGTCTCTTACATCTAGTTACAATGGAAATGGTAGGTATGGATAGATCATGAATCTATTTCCTTCTTCTCCAATGGAGTCTTGAACAGCATGGTCCTTATTTTGTAGCACATGTAACGTACAGCTCTCCCTGTCCTTCCCTTTGGTACCAACACTTCTCAGTGGCCAGAGGAGAAAGACAGAGGAATCCCTTTTGGTCAATAAAATTTAAAATGTAGGAATATGGATTTATAAGTTCCTTCATGAGGAGCCTTGAAATGTTCAATGTTAGTTGATGAATACACATTGTTTTATTGAAAGAAATGTCTCCGTAAAGCATTCATGATCTGAGAAAATAAAACGGTATAACAGTATAAAGTCCTGTGTTTTCATGATAAAGGGTGTGTGGTTCCGGGTAAGATAAAGTCAGCCTTGTATTAATGTAGCCATCCTCCCGTACATGTGCGTTCCTCTATGACCCTTATCACTTTCCAGCTAGCAAAACTCGTAGTAAAGCACATCATTTTTACATCTTGTGCTGATCCTCACATACATAATATTATCGCGCAAATTTTGTGGAAAAAAAAACATCGTATGTGCAAGAAGTTTTCACGTCACTATGAGATGTCTTTGCAGGTACATATTATATGTGACAGGATCTGCGGAAAAGGCCCTTAGTGCAGGGTGCTTTTAGGTCCCTTTTCCCAGTACATGTCACATATGTCAATATGATGTACTTGAAACTCATCAAAATGATGTTAATCTTGACATGTAAGCTGACTATGGTTTATGTCATAAATAAGATGTTACTCATAAATGTATTTTCAACATCAGTGCAACTATGCAAATGTGATGTGATATAAAGATGACATCATTACACAAAAGATTAAAATGGGAATACTGACCGCAAATCATAGTCAGATAGGATACCTCAATGAGAGATATCCCAAGACATAAGAATATTATCAGGTTGGGGACGGGAATATCTTGTTGGGACACACCAGGATCATAGTACAACAGTCTGATTTTAGTCTGTACTAAGATTCGGATACAATGCACAGTCTTAGGATGTACTGTGATCTTAGTACCCTTATGTGTGCAATGGACTATGTCACTCACCTCTGCAGGTGTATGGGCCAATCAGAGCCCTGGTCACTGGACCATGACACTTACCTGTGCATACATTATTGGGGTCAAAGGTGGGATGATGAACCCACTCTACCATTGATACTAATATTCATATTAAATGATACATTTTACTCCCTTATCAAACAGCACTTAACTAAAATGAAAACGTCAGTTTGTAGGCATTAGTCTATTCTTCAATCTTATGGGTTCATATTTATTAGCAAATTAAACAACAAATTAGCAAATCAATTTTAGTATAGCAAGCCTGGGGGAAGATTGTAAATATAGCCATTTCTCAGAAAATATTCTGATTTTGGTTCTGTAAAAAAGTGTACATATGAAATATAGACCCTTGCTACCTACCTATGGTGACATCAAAATTATGTATTTTGATAAGAAATTGAGAGAAATCTGAAGATAAACAAGGGTACTAAGTTCTTAGTACACACCATAATCCAGGGACTATCATTCAATCTTAGGGCGTACTAAGAAACAGGTTAGTCCTGAACTGATTATGTCTATTAGATGCAAATAACGCTTCCTGCATGGACACTCTGCACAGGATATACATATATAATACCTGTTTAGTGAAAGGTGTTCACAGGTATTCTATATCCATATAGAGGGCAATACACATTTAACCTAGCCCAGAGGCCAGGGTGTGATGTCTCCTTGAAGTCAATATTGGTTCTTATATATTTTCTTAAGGCCTTAAAGAGGTGTCTATCATGTGCATTGTTTGTTTAGTCATTATTTCTCCTTTGAATGTCACAGAAACAACGGAGTGCATATTGAAGAAGACCTTTCTTTCAGTTTATTCCAATAACTGCAGGCATTTGGTTCACTTTAATCCAAATACTTATTGGCAATGTGGCAATGCAGATCAGATAGTCAGTAAAGTGTTAGATGAGACCCCTTGTGTCTGATACCAGAACTATCTAGGGGATATAAATGCAACGTATCACTGATGTCATATTCTTACAAGAATGCAACAGCTTTGAATTCACATCATAATGACATAAATATCTCATGAAATATTTATGCTTGATTTATTAAATATGTCATTATCTGGTGCTTTTTCAAGAGCAAAGAGACAAGAAATAGATATAATTCTGTAATGTCCCAAGTTTAACCAGATCAAGATGAAATTTAGACATCACTCATGTGTTACTATATTACATCGCAAAATAACTACTATGAGATCATCCCATAAAGCACATATCTTTTACATCAACATCTAGTAAATTCATCACATAAAAATCTTAACCTCCTAATGACATAATTATCTGGTCGGTTTCACGTAATAACGTGAATATGGCAAGCATTGGACGTCTTTTTTTACGTAAGGTGCTAGCTGGGTTGGGACCTGAGCTAGAAATGCGTGAACTACATCATTAACATCCTTGTTGTCACCCTACATACCAAACAAACCCATGACTAACGTGCACTTTGTGCACACTATGTACTCTATGATAACTCCTTTTGGTTATCTGTGCTTGTATTTACATTCCTTTTGAGCTATTACAAACCTCTTGAATGTATCACTACATACTTATTGTGACGACATCATGAAAAGGATGCACATGAATAATTTTTGTAATCAATAAACTTTCTCAAACTCAAATTCAATTCAATTGAGGAGGTGTAATGGAGCTATAGGTACCCCTGCCACTAGGCAAATGCAACGTTTGAATAGCTGTTGCTGAGCTTCACCTTCTGATATTATCCCAGGGAGAACCTAATCATAGATCTACCAGTCGGCTGTGCTGGTAAGTTTTATAAACATAGCATTTATCAAAACCCTTCATTAGCCTTCTGATCACTTGCAGGACTTTTGGGGTAATATCCACAATTGATAACGTTCGAATTCTTTATTAGTTTGTGGGGATTTTATTTTCATTAAATTCTCAGACCTTTCTGTGTTGTTTCGTGGTAAAATAAATTCTCTTTCAAATTGTGGTGGCTATGTTTCTATAGCGCCTAGACTAGCTGTTTATATCACCTTTGGCATTAGGGTAAAGTGACCATGAGTCGTCCACCTGGGGCTCTTTACAACCTACTAGTTATTCTAGGATCTTTGTAATAGTGGGAAAACTTGCATGGGTCATCTAGAAATGGATATAAATATTACCCAGATGTCTTACTCTTTCCATCCAGTGATGTTACAACTTTCATACCCATAGTCATGGAGCTCTTTGAGCACCCATTATTCAATAGATGTCAATTTTCTTTCATCAGTACCATGAGTCGGCCACTGTGGTACCTTGAGTCAGACACATCATAAAATGACTCAACTAATTCATAGTAAAGAGTGTACTTATAAAGCTATACAAGGAAAATGTTTATTCCTGGCTAAGTGATCTTGGTCAGAGTGTTTCTGTAATGATTTTACTATTTACATTGCTGATTATCACTGTTCCTTGGGTAAACATAAATCATAGCAAACTTATCCCCATTTATCAGCTGTCCGTTATTTCAAAGTGGCTGTCAATCTATCAGAAGACCTCTCTACCTAATTGGTAGAATATAGTTGATTTTGTTGAAAAATAATGGATAGTGCTACATTTACTTTCCCAAAGATGGAAAGATAGCAGGTGCTACAGCTCAACATATTTTATCAGTGTAAATAGCTTAGAACCCAATGAAATGGTCACTACTAAGTTCATTTTGGACCAAAAAGCAATAGTGGCCGACTCAAGGTACATGTATAGTGGCCGACTCAAGGTACCTGTATTGCTCAAAGACACCTTGGGTCAGTCTTATCATACCATGAGTCAACTTCTACACAGCAGATTATTGACTTTTGCACTGAACACTATAAAAGGAATAATTTCAAGTTAAATGATGTTTACAGAGTATGAATGCAATGCTTTATTTCAATTTTAGTTAGGTTTAACTCTGTTACTTGTTCAATATCACATTATCACTAATCTATCATTTTGTTGCTGGAAAATCATCATGAACCTTTATCTGACTTCAAGAATAATTTACAAACTCTAGTGTCATCCAGAGGTCCTGAAAGGTGCTAGACTTATATTCCAAAGAAATGCTAAGATAGCTTATAGCATATCTTGCTATATAGCACCAGTGCAAATAGCTTAGAATATACTAATGTATTCATTAACACCTTCATTTTGTGCCCAAAACCAAGCAAAATGGCCGACTCAAGGTACCTGGACGACTCAAGGTCATTCTACCCTAATGACTGTGCATGCTTTTAGTAATAAGCATGGAGTAAATTACTGATTGTACCATAGATATAATAGCGTAAGGGCCATCTGTGATGTAGTGGGATATTAATTTAGTAAAGGCAGCTGGTGGGATAAATTATGAACCAATAAGATAATTCCCTAGATCCAGTGCAGAATTCTTAGAGTGCTTATGGTATCCATCGTGAGGGCTGTTATCAGTGCTTATCCCGCCAGATAGCAGACATAGAAATGGCGGCTACCAGTACCCCAGTAAACACACATACGTAACTTGTACGTAAATTGAGAACGTTCTCTGAACATAAAAATGTAAGGGTTTTTTTCATGTTACTGGACGTAATGCAACGCAAATTTACGTTCACTGAACGTTCTCTGAACGTTCTCTGAACGTTCTCTGAACATTTTCTGTACGTATTATTTACGTCAAGTATTTATATCATTTAACGTAAAATCATGTCATTTGCCTTTTTGGTTGGGGATTCAGTAAGCATCATTTGAACCTTCATCTACGTAAATTATTTGCGTGCCTAAATGTAAATTTATGTGATTCGAGCACTATGAGGAACATGATTTGAAGGAAAGGGTTTTTGCCCAAATCATGGGCCCTTGAGGGCCTTGATTAATGGTCATTTAAAGGTAAAATTACGAAATTTTTCTATCTATGAATCAGTTTCCCCCCTGTTAAAAAGACTGATATGCTTTCCTTAAAATAAGCAGCATGGGATAGAGAGACAGACAGAAGGACAAGGAGAGACCAAGACAGATAGAGAGGGGCTGAGAGTGATATTCATTTACCAAAACAAGGAGTATGTGTTTGACCTAGTCTCTTGACATAAAGTGAGAATATCAATTTAGTTGATCATAGTTTTTACACCCTCTGACCCCCACACGGTATTGGAATATACCGGCTGGGGCAGCACTTTACTTTTGATCACCATGCCCAACTGATACCACCCTGCTAACTACCTGTGCCATGTAGTGAAGCGCCTGGTCACAGCTGAGTGCACAATACTCCAATAGCCAAACCAAAAGGGGTGTCATTGTGCACCACCAAAGCAATTTATCATGCCACTGTTTATGTTAGGGCTAGGGAACAGATATTAAAAAGACTCCCATACCTCTGCTGTAATTCAGCAGGTCAACACAGCTATATGAGAATATAAGTGTTTCTGTCCTTGGTACTTCTCAGGTGCCCACCACTCTATATGCTGCTGAGTAGTAAAGTATGTATCGGCATACCATCTCACAGTAAATATGCCTCCTTGTACTGCCCATGGCTGCCCAAACATGATGGAAAAGTGCCAATTCTACACTTTTTCAATGGCAAGACATCCATCCGAACCAAATCGAAGGGACCTATGGGTCACTGCAATCCATAGGCTGCACTAGTCAGACACTAAGGTCAACAATGCAAGAATTTGCCATACACATTTTGTATCAGGTATGTATTGAATACATTGGTAGTCATCATTTTATAATAGAGGACGGGGGATGTGGTGGCAAATTTATGCCTTCCGTTTCCATATAGGGGGTACCGTGGCAGTCTGAGACATAGAGCGGGTACCGTGGCAGTCTAGTTGATCATAGCGGCAGTCTGTGAGACATATAGGAGACACAATGGTAGTCAGGCAGACATGTAAGGGTCATGGTGACAGTGTACAAATCCTCTAGGGATACTGCAACAGCCTGTCGGACATATATGAGTTGCAGCGGCAGTCTGCGATGTATTGTAGCAGTCAGCAAGACATATACGGGGTACGGAAGCAGTCTGTGTGTCCTCCAATGGGTACTGTGACTGCCTGTGTGACATATTTTGGTTACAGCAGCAGTCATCTAATGGGTACTGCGACATAAAGTGGTTAAAGCAGTGTAGGGTACATATAGGGGTTACAGTGGCAGCATGGAAGATATATAGTGTTTATGGTGGCAGTTTACAAATCCTCTAGAGGTACTGCGGCATAGTGGTGTCCCTCTGGTCGCCAGCATTGGTACTAAATCCCCTTGGCTGGTCAAAATGGTTTAGGGTAGAGTGACCTTGAGTTGTGCATGTACCTTGAGTTGGCCACATTGCATGTTTTTACTGCCAAATTAAAAGTATCAATGACCACCTTTATTTTACACTATTTTCCTTGTTAAAGGGATGTGAGATGCAGCATCTCATATCTTACCAACTTTGGCAAGTTGGGTCTATCACCTTCTACAGGCTGTCAATAACAACATGTTTGGAATGATTTCCATGCAAATAGAGGGGTTTCTTATGGTTTGCAAGCCACTTATATTTATGTTCAAGCAGTAAATGAGGATACACTTGCAGATATATACTAGTAGTCAAGGAATAGGGTTAACCTTTATATAAATATTGTATAATACATTCACACCCTGTCAATTACCAGTAAACTGAAAATCTGCCCTTTCCTAGTATCAAGTACACAATAATACTCTCCTTACCAGTATTTGATTCATGATATGACGTGGCCGACTCATGGTACTGGTGATGATAAATAGACATTACTTAGATAAGGAAGGCCTATAGAGCCTGATGGCCATGAGTATAAGAGCTCTAACCTTATATGTTGGAATAACAAACACTTAAGGATAATTTTCATAACCATTTTCTGATATCCCATCCAATCATTTTGAAGAGGAAATTTAGGTTTCAAAAGGGTCCTAACCCTCACAGTATCTTTCCTAACTGTAGAACCCCTGCACTTAAACAAGTAATTGAAGTAGAGTCCTGTATACTGCTCAACCCATGCTGTTTTAATGCACCCTTAGATGGGCAAGTTGATGACCATCACAAAGTGGCTAATAATATGCACTCCTGAATAAATTCAGGAATGCATAGGGGGGCTAAACATCTAAATCAGTACACAGAGTTTATACACAGAAAGACATGTAATTCTCGGTTTGCCTTCTCAAACATTGAATCAACCATCCATGTAAATAGGTTTTTTGGACAATAGGTTTAATAATGTTCATGCCATGCACCATGAAGGACTCCTTTTACCAAAAGGCCTGTTCCAGACATGACCAATTATGCAAGTACCTAATCTGCAGTGCCAACTAAGGGACCATCCATTAAGTACATATGCACTTTTTGCCGAAGATTTTACCCCCACCCATCTGTTTCACCATGTATGCATTGGGGCTACCCCCCTCTTACATACATTATATTTGGACCCATTTCAGAAGCTATTTTGTAGAGTACTTTTATATCAATCATATCTATACATGAATTAGAGAGATAATATTTATGACTAATGATGGTTGAGTCTGAGAAATAACCTCAAAATACCTGGAATTTCAGCTGAAAATACTCCTACATAATTAAGGGATGATCCCTAAGATAATCTTCTTTTCAAAGCTGATATCATATTTATTATGATAATGATTATCCCTTTATACCTCATTGTAAGCACTTTACTTTGTGTTTGTAGGAACAGCAGAAATAGCAGGAATTTTCTTCTCCTCTGCGTAAAGTAAATAGTTTGGCTTAAAAATACATACAATAAATACTGCTAATAAAAGATTTTGTACTGGTAATCATGTGTTGCTTTGTCCTTGTAATTCATAGAAATGGGCTATCTCAAATAAAAAGGGATGATTTTGTTTAGATATATACATAGCATAAATTTTGTTGAATGATCGCTAATACCATAATTTCCAATTTCCATCAAAATTCATTATGAGTAGATATAATGCCATGATTGAAATCTCATCAGACCATGATGTAAATAAACATCAAATTCCTAGGATGATATCATGTGTAAAGATGTAAAATAACATCTCTGTGCTGTAGACATCAGTTAAAAACCTATCAGGCAATGATGTAAATGAATGTAAAACTTCTAGTGAAATGTAATGTAAAAATAATTCATCATTAGAACGTATATATGACGTAAAAGAAACCTTGATTTACATCTCTAAGGTTACATAGATGCACATCAATCCTTTTATGTATATAAACATTCAATGACATTCACGAGATATCTACCTAATGGGTGAAAAATGTTTTTTTTTACATTAAGATATGTAAAAATATTACATATATATAACATAAATATCACGTTCAGAGAACGTTCTGTGGACGTAAATCTATGTTACGTTACATTCGGTTACCTAAAAAAAACTTACATTTTTACATTCAGAGAACATACAGAAATTACGTTATTTGACCCCTAAAATTATGTTCCCTGAACATTGATAAACGTAAGTGTGTTTACTAGGACGAGTCAATAATTAGCATCGCGACAGCAATTGGTCGTGAGGGAATGGAGGCATTTAATGCAGCATCTTGCAAGGTAAGAGATTTAATTAAAATGGCCAATGAATTAATGAAAGGCAAATCCAGAAATTGTACACATCAATAGATAACAAATGACTCCCTACCATCCTCCGCTTGATCGTTATCATGTCAATTAATGGAGGGATCCTTCAGTTCCTTGGCACAAGATAGTCTATCTCTACATCATATATATCAAACGTTTATGTAGCGACCTGATCAGCTCTGTGAAGGAAACCCACAACATAATACCCATATTATATATATATATATATATATATATATATATATATATATATATATATATATATATATATATACAGAAATGGCGGGTATGAATTACTTGCTGTAGAACAGACAGGAATATCATTTATGTAAACAGTAAGACTTAGTGAAACATGAAAGGAATGAAGAGACATTGTCTATAGACGTGGAAAGGGATTATATAGAGCATGACAAGGTTCTTTACAATGATAGGAATCCCCCTACAAATCCCCCCTTCCCGCAGGAATTCTCCCCCTCGGAATACCCCCCTCCCCCCATCATGTTCACCACAGTGATTCCTAATTTACCCTAACCCTAACCCTATCAGTAAGCGTATATATACATATCCCATAACACTATCCCTAACCCTAACCTGAGGAAACGTCCTGCAACATTTAACATGAGTATAACATAGGGAAAACGTGCAGATGATAAGCATGAAATCCTATATGGATAAAGGGGGAGAATTCGAAAGGCGGGATTTTTCCTAAGGGGGAGAATTCCGGGGGATTCCAGGGGGAACTTCCTGACACCTTCTTGACTAGCGTCTAGGAGACAAATAGGATGTGTATTTCTTATCATAAATATTAGATAAGCAGCGTACGGAGGGAATAATGTTATCAGACATTTGGGGAGGAGAGCACGGTGAATGTGGCCGCCTGATTACAGGTGCACCGTCCAATAAGTACTATATTGTACATGTATATATCTCTCATAAACTGCCAGCCGGCTGAGCCTAATTATGGCTATATAAGTGAGCCTCTCCACCTGCATCCTTCCCGCTATCTCCCCTCGTGTTGGCAAACAATACGCCAGCCTGTGGTGGGCAGGGTGGGGAGAGGATTAATAAACATAAGTTACACAGAAGGGACGATGTGTTCAGGTTGCAGGGAGATGCTGCTTTTTGTCTGTGTTTACTACGTCTGATATCAGCACTTCTGTGATAGCAGACAAGCCTGAACTATTTCTAGTAGGATATATGTAGAATCCATAATCATTGATTTAATTATTGATGACAGAGGGCGCCACATATATGCGCTGTTCAGTCAGACCTAGGTGTAAACAGGTCATTCACCGCTCCAGCACAGGGAGAGCAACATGGCCACAAACCCTTATGTTGTGTGGATCTTATTGTTTTGCTATGGCCAATTTAGGTACAGCTGAGGATCTACAGAGAGTGGTATCCATACATGCTTCAGGCTCGGGACAGGATATCAAACAGGATATACTGAGAAACTGTAAATCAGGCTGTGGATTAAGACATGCAGGGCCCTGGGGCAGTCGTTGCTCTTACATTTTGAATGGTACCTGCTTACCTGTAGGAGCCACCAGTGGTTCTAACGAAGACTCAGACCAAGGTGACGACATGGCTGATAGAGCGGATTTAGAAGAGCACTTGGCTCAAGAGCGCCAGCGTCAGGAGGAGTTAAATGAGCAAACAAAGACTCTTGAAATCACTGAAGAATTAGCAAAACTAAAGCTCGCAAATGATAAGACTGAGCGAGATTTAGGTCGGCGTGCATCCTCCATCCAGAGCGACAAGGATGAGCCTTCACCCAGAGGTGGAGGTGGTGGATCGCAAGGCATCGAGGGAGCAGGGTTAGCCACCTTGGTAGCTGGCCTTGGCACAGCTGGTCTAGACATAGGAGCCCTTGGGAATATTGCTACGACGACCACACTTTCTCAATTAGGTATGCTACTAGCAAAAGGAAAAGATCTAGGCACCCCTTTTGTCCTGACACATATATTCCTAATGAAAAAGACAAGGAATATGGTGACTTGTCTGCTGTTGAATTAGCATATGGAATGACGTGTGTGATGGAATACATCTAGAAGGCCGAAAATGATAAGTTGGCACCATTGGATTACATTGCCCACATGAAATTTGTCATGCACAAAGCCATGGGGGGCACATAATTATGGTCAATTGCAGCGAGATGGGGTCAAACCCATTTTTCTTCATAGGAAGAAGGTTAATGGGATTAAAAATTGAATGTTTTGATTATTTTTCATTTTCATTAGGGGAGTAGGATCGGGATCTTGCTTCTAAACCATGCTTTTGCCCATCTATGATTTATATTAAAAGCAGCAGACCCCAAAATATGGGTCTTTTAGGGGGTATTCTGAACGGATTTTTTTAGTGCTCCCAATGTTACAGGGCAAAGTAAATAGAAAATGCATTGGAAATCACTAATATTTTGATTTTTACACTAGCCAACAATAATTAGCATTATATATAATCACTCTAAGAACTATTCACTCAATCTGCCTGGAGGTGTTGCTGAAATACTTGTGGTGTAGGTATAGTGGAACCGTACGTGCCTCATTTTTAAGTGAACAATGCTAGGTGAATAACCATATATAAATCAGATCAAAAACTCTAAATAAAATACCTTATACCCATACTTTAAGATGGAATATACAATAAATTTGGGTATCAAACATTTAACCCAGTATTTTGATCTATGTGAATTCAAGTAAGTTTGGGGTAGCTTTAGAGGAACCATACGTGCATCATATATCAATTGCTAATAATACTGATTCTGTATGTTGCTGAAATTATTTTTGTGTTCCCAATATTCTACTAATACAAGGTCTTAATGACAGAAATTAGGAAAGAAATCTACCAGCCACTTTAACACTAGACACTTATTTGTGACATGGAACCATACGTGCCACATGGAACCATACATGCCACAATATGTATTGTGCCAGAAATATCCTGATTTAAGAAGGTTTGTGGTTATATCAGATTACCATTGTAAAATAACAATGTCAAGCATCAAAGACAAATGATATCATATGAATATGTACACTTATAGGGTGAATTATCATTCCCCTAAAAATGAGCCTATTTGGACCACAATCCCATAGGAATTAATGCTAAATAACGGAATTAACTCTAAAATTGGCAATTATTCGTATTAATGTTCCCAATTTTTAGGGTAGATCCCTCAGTGCATTAGTATTTTGGATACAAAATTTCAAAACAATCCAAGCAGTTTAATTTTTACCCATTGGTGAGCCCTTTGTGTCCCCAGTTCACTGCAATTGACCATATACTGATGCCGCACTAGCCAAATATGAACACAGCATGACTCAAAAGGTAATTAAGGGTGAATTGGCTAGTTACGTCGAGTCAGACAGTAATTCGTTTAATCAGGAGTTGGACGCGGGCGGAACAAAAGCTCTGCAAGAAGCAATCCAGAGTTTCATGAAGAAATTAGCACCACCAGGTGGGGATAAAAAGAAGTCCAAGTATAAAATCGAGGTGCCATCTGATGTTTGTGCTAAGTTTAATTTTACTTACTGCAACTTTCCCCGCTGTTCAAAGTCTCACATCTGTGCCAGCTGTCGGGGCGATCACAAAGTCAAAGCATGCCCACTCAAACCGTCAAACACCCAGAGCGTTAATACCAATCAGCCGCCTGGTAATGCCGGTCATGTTTGACCTACCATGACTATTGAAACTGACAAGACACTCCACCCGTCATACCAATTTTAGTTAATGACAATCAATCGGCACACATGGAGCAATTGCGTGTTTTGACACCTCAAGACGACACGAGGCCGGGAAACGTGCCTTTGTTTACCAAAGACGGCTCCACGTGGTCAGAACACGTGTCTTTGTTTAGCAGTAGCAACACCACGTGCATGGAGCACGTGCCTTTGTTGACATCATACGCTTCGCTTTCAAACACCTTCGCTGGTCGCACACAGATAAGGGTGGTAACGCAGGGACAAGCTTCAGTCATGTCGCCGATTCCTGGTGCGCCTATAATTACTCTTTCTGATTCTTACACTAACGGATGGCAACCAGCGCAACAGCTCCAAGATGGCATACCTTGGGAAGTGGCTCGCTACAATCAAGCCTTCGCAAGCTAAGAAATCATGTGTTATGTTGACATGAACAGCTTATTGTCGAATTTTAGTGGTTATAAGCCATTATGGGATGCCTCTACAAGTCATCACATAGCAGGAGTTCGCTCACAGCTGAATTTATGCGGTTGGAGGGACATGTTAACACGCAGTTCACTCAACACCCATGTTTGGGATCTGGACGCTTTGTTTGTTTTGACAGGGGTTCTGTTGGGTTTTAAAATTATGAACCCTTTTGCTGCTGTCACGGATTACTCAACACCTAATTACAAGTCAGCCACAGTGTCAGCTTGTAAGGAAATTGATGCAATTATACATAAAGAGTTGACTATGGGTAAACTATCTGTGGTAGTGGATAAACCTAGATTTGTTCACACATTAGGCGCTGTTCCTAAATCGTCGGATGGATTTAGATCTATAACAGACGCTAGTCGCCCGACTGGGTTATCAATTAACAATTACATGGGATATACCTTCAGACACTTTTCATACCAATCTATGGACGATGTATGCAAGCTGTTACACAAGAATTCATACACAGCAGTGACAGATATCTCATCAGCATATAGGTCTGTCCTTTTACGTGAAAATGACAGATATAAGCAAGGCTTATGCTAGCAGGATGAGAATGGTGAATTCTTTATGATTGACAACTTCATGAGTTTTGGCAGCAGAGCAGCCCCATACATCTTTACAAGACTGACAAATTGTGTTTGCAGATTTATGTCTGACCTAGGCTATAAGTGTGTCAGTTATTTGGACGATATTCTGGTGGCCGCTACCACTTATGATAAGTGTGTAGAAGCGCAGTTAGCCCTTCATAAGTGCCTAAGGAGTCTAGGATTCTATATTGCCTATGATAAAGTCAAATCTCCATCAAGGATCCAGACTTATCTAGGTATTGTGATTGATACACAGCAGATGTCTCTCAAGCTTCCTGATGTTAAAGTGCATAAATTACATAGTGAGTTGCAGTTCTTTGCTGGTCGCCGGAAGGCGACAAAAAGACAACTCCAAAGGTTATGTGGCATTTTAAGTCACTGCAGCACTTTAGTTAGGGGAGGCAGGGTGTTCTCTCATAGGATCATTGGACACTTAAGACTTAGAATGGTGGATTACCTTTAGCAAATGGTTCAATGGGCAGGCTAAAATGATTATCCAGGAGCCAAACGCTCAACACCACCTGACAACTGATGCTTCAGGCTCCGGATGGGGAGCCACTTGGGACAATGCCTGGATGAGTGGTACTTGGGACAATATATTATATGACGCAAGCTCAAATGTGGCAGACCATGCTCATTTACCGGTAGTCACTACACTGGTACCGGTACCAGACAATATCAACGTAATGGAATAATAATGTAATATTCCCTATTTATGCTGCTATCAAACGTTGGAGTGAAGCCTGGAGAGATTGTATTGTTTTGTGCCTCACTGACAACACTCAAGTAGTAGCAGCGATAAATAAGGGTAAAAGCAGGAATGAATCTTCCATGGCTTTATTACGTGCTATTTTCTGGGAAACTGTAATATCAAACTGCCATCTCAAAGCACATCATCTCCCGGGTATTGCTAAGTCAACAGCAGATTTTTTGTCATGTATGACAATTCGGCCAAAAGTGGTTATACCCGATCATTTATGTTGCAGAAAGGAAGTCATTTATTTCCAAACTGGACAAAAAAGCTGTAGACATGAGGGCCAAAGCATGGGCTCCCAGCACATGGAAGACGCACGCTTCACAATGGAAAAAGTTTCTTAATTTCTGTGTGTTAATAGCATGTGCTCCTATACCAACTTCACTGGACTTGATGTGTACATATGTTGTGTATTGTATGGATTCTTTATGTTTCAATGATTGCTCTAAATAATGTATTTGGTCATAATGTATCATTCATACGTAAATACTTTCAGTTTAGGATAACTATGGCAGGAGTGAGACGAACATTAGGAGACCCAGAGCCTTCATGTCTGACTCTAGACATTTCACATTTGTTAAAAATGTTCTTTCAAATGGATTTTACTATTCCTAGTCATAGAACAATGTGGGCTGCTATAGTGTTATCCTTTAGGGCCTTACTAAGGAAGTCTAATTTAGTGATTACCGGTAGTGCCCCTCAGATGAACTTACATGTACTTCGAAGGAATGCTATTTCCTTCACAAAATGGGGTATGCTGGTATCAGTCTCCAGCACCAAGACAATTCAATATGGCCAAAGGATTCACATTATACCGGTTACCACTACAAAAGGCTCTCCTCTCTGTGCAGTTTCAATGTTGAAAGCTCATCTATTTGATTTTCCCACCAAAGACAAAGATGATTATCTTTTTCAAGTGAAACAGGGCGAGGATGTAGTCCCTTTATCTTATTATAAACTGTTCTCTTTTTTAAAGACTCTTCTATGAGACATTGGTGAACTTGAGCCTAGGATGGGAATGCATAGCCTACGCCGGGCGGGAGCTGCATTTATGTATCAGATAGGCATGTCGTTGGAAGACATCCGTCAGGCAGGTGACTGGCAAAGCCTAGCAGCTTTGGTGTATTTAGCCAAACCCATGTCGGCCAGAATTGACTCAGACATTTTCTTCTCTCAGCCCATTGCTAGTTTCAATTGACTTGTCTCATGAGGATTTTTCAGACTGATATTGTAATGTGTATGTTTCTATAATTTCTAAATGCTCATGTCCAAAGTTATACATGGTCTTGTCTGTTTACCTCATATTTCAATAGCCTACTCATATCAAGGTATATATCTTTAATTTGATATGATGTATCTTTTTAAATCCTGACGTATGATTTTATAAGTATGGATGAAAATGTGTATGTGAAGAAAAATGTTTCTGGACATATCTAGATATCTATTGCTTTATACCTTGGGTGTTGGCAGTGGTATACATTAGGTAAGCTTATAGCTGTATTCAAAGTCACAATACCCGTCCGGTGCTACAATTATATAGGGTCTTTCAAACTTTTATAGGTAGATGGGTCGGTTGTGTGCATGTATCCCACTGAATGGTGCAAATCTCGGGTGTCCTGTGGGACAAATTAGTCTACAGTTACATGCGAAAACATGAGATAAAATTGATTGATGAAGTTTATGTTCAGAGTTCTATGTGCTTGTCATGAATAGTAAATCACGAACTGCATGAACGAATGTTCCATATGAAACACTCCACCATGAAGGGATGTGGTTTTGATTAGCTCTTATCATGAAGAGCACCTTCAGTCATTACCTTTACAATACAGAGCATTTCAATACTTTTTTCATAAGGTTCAAGGTGGGTCCCCTTGGTTTTTATTTGTATTTATCCAATGGTGACGTTTTACATAGGTCACACACATTCACAATTTCTAGAAGGTATAAATACCATACTCTTGAATATGGGCAAGTTATGGGATTCCATGCAATTCCGATCTGTTCATGTGGAAAGAAAGCCAAAGCTTTATAAATGAGTTTGAGATTATATTGTGCCCATGCAGATTTATGGGATGGATAGTTGATTTTCATACATGTCTGGCCTGAGACAGGGTGTCCATATTTGCAAATTTAGATCACCCAGGTTGTTTGTAGACCTACCTCCAATCCTTTAGCGCCGTGGACTCACATCATGGCTCTGAAGCACGCAGCACTGACGGATTATTAGCCTTAACGCTATGGGGAATTCCGTCACTGTTTCAGCTTGAAGGCCATGATAGCCACCAGGACACAGCTACAGGCAGTCTTGGACGTGCCCAGACTGTACTATATACAGCCTTACCCCCATAAACACATGATATAATTCCTGTATGGTTGGTGGAGACAGGTATACCTACATAGAATTTAAATGACAAATACATAGTTTTGTTTGATATATGGATATTCAATCATTTAGTTATTACTAGCAAAAATCTACTTGTAGGATACATGGAAAACATGGGAAATTGATTGCCTGGCTAGCTCAGTTGGGAGAGCAGAGGTTTTCAAATGCAAGGGTCGTGAGTTCAACCCCCAGCCTGTACCATTGAAGTTGCAACACAGGGGAACAAGCTTCATTCATAAATATTCATTAGTACATCGGGGAATGCACCAATCAGTGAGGCCACTACCTTATGAGAAAATGGATCCAGGATCCTGGATCATTTTAGAGAAGGTATTGTAGTTATTTGATAAGAAATCTTCCAGGCCCACTATAGGCCGTCAGCCGCCAGTGAGCATTAATAGTGGTATCAAAAAGATTAGGGCTTAATTAGGAACCAAGATAACAAACTTCAAGATCTAATAGAACTAGAAAGCCGGGGACCCTAAGGATACTGTGCCAATGCCGTCCATCAGTGACTGATGGTCATCATTTTTTTATATATATTTTGTTTAGATATATTCAGTTCTATAGCGACCTTCAAGCTGAAACAGTGATGAAAGTCCCAATGCTTCAGGGCCTTTACGATGTGTTCTTATAGGGGGCACCCTTGAGTGACAGTTCCTGAAGCATCAGCGTGAACAGTCTCCACCAGGGCTAGGAATTTGAATTTGCCATGGGTTTACTTTATCTTAAAGCTGATCACCTTTTGTTCATACAGGGGACATGTCTTGGATTAGTGTGACTAGAAATAGGATATACCTGCCCGGGTGCTGCTACCTGATGCTGGCCCCGGATGCTGCTTCTAGTACTGCCTATACGATTAATCGAAATAGATTCTGATAATTTGATATTATAACTCATGCAAGTGAATGACGGGGATACCTGTTCAATGACGGGATTCTGCGACATCAGATGAGCTTATATGCTAATATATTGCATTTCTATGTACTTAAGGAGACTAGAGCGGGAGGTATAGGATAGTTAACACGGGGAATCTACATTTCAATCGCATCTCAATTTAATATGAATCATTCTATTGAAGCTGCAGAAATATCTATTCTGCATGGTAACATGTTACACTACACATAAGTGGCCGCTAATTGATGTGAACTCATGACCGGACAGGAGGCTTACCCTGCATGTATAGTAGCCCTTCTTGTGTAAATTGCATGTCTCCCATCCCCTGAGACGAATTGAGGTATGAATACGTACCCGTAGCACGGCGTGATAAAATGCAAACTAGTCTAATGTGTGTCATGTTAAGATCTGCCTCTACTGTAGATCACTTCTACGTGGTGATGGCCGCAGTTTCATGAATAGCAAACTATAAATCAATCGCACTGATTTCCCAAATAAAGCAATCCCGTGTGAGATGAGGTTCTGATTGATTCTTATCACGAGGATCACTGCATACCGCAGAACCAAATGTATTTATACTGAGAGGGAAAATGGGATTAGAAGGCAGTAATGCTGATACTATTTGAGTTCTATAAATCAGTCCAAAATGAAAGATCAATGATTATTCTGTCTTTCAGCGTTCTGTGGCAATGATATAACCGTTGTTATAATATGATTATCTGCAAAAGGAACAAAATGCCTCAACCCAACCTTTATACAAAACAAATATGTTCTATGCACTTACTTGCCAATTGCCCCCTCCCATAGAAACCACCCACACACATCCTTGAATTAGTAACTATAGTTCTATGATTAGCCATTGTATATCGGGAAATGGCATCAGTGACCCAAGGTCGTATCCTTTATACCTTGCACAATTAAGGTCAATCGTGAATTAGGTAATGAGTAAGCCGTGTCCCTAAAATTTGGGTATAGGGTAATTACCTGGGCTTTACCTGACCTAGGGTGAGATGGATCAGAAAATCAATAGTTAAACTTAACACGCCTCCTGTGGCCTACTTTGTGTGTATAGCACATCCGTACTCTTACAATATACAGTAATAGGAAGGTAACGGTATGGATGGAATAAGGTCACTGCCATTGCACCATGATGGTAATGTAAAACTAACTTTTAGTAGGACCAAACAAAGAATTCAGTAAGAAGCTCAAAGATGGTAAAGAGAAATCGATGAAAAATCTGGAACATTTCACCTATTCAAAATGGAATTGAATGAACCATCACCCGTAGGTATCAGGATGTGCCCCGCATATATGGTTTGAAGTCTACCGAAGGGTCTCTATATAATCAATGCGACAGTTGGAGACTTGAAAGGCAGGTGGTGTTCTCTGATTATTTTCCAAGAAAATGGGGCTTTCACAGCAGCACTCACCATCGACTTTGTTTACAGGATGCCACAATCCTACCCCAAACCTGCATAGTCCGTGTCGTGCCAGCCATCAGATGCTGTATCAGCATGGGCGCAATGTAAAAAAGGTGCGGGATGAGCTGCATAAAATCTAATAAATCATATCAGTGCACTAAATGGAGACTCGAGTGCGCCAACTGCTTGTCACTGCTTGCCGACAGATACGTGCAAACCGCGATGGCAAAACTGAAACGGTGCCAAAGTCGCGAGTCAGCCACGTGACCTGTCTCGCACTCCGTTAATTCCCGCAATCAACAAATCCGCTGGCTAATATAAGGTTAGGTTTCAGCGTACGAGCTGTCAAAGTCGCACACACATTATCCCGTGTTTTACATGGTTATCGAGTTTAGGCACTGATTTGCAGTGCCGAACCCTGATAAGTCGATGTATTTAGCATGCACTATTAAAAGGCATCGTGGAAATTTTTTATACAACTAGTTACATTGACATATGGCCCAAGGTCATTCTGGCCACTGTGCACACTCCATAACAGCGGTTCTACTATGAAAATAACCCTAGGACACACGGCAACATAACACTTTGTGTCCACACTGTCCGGTCCACTCGCCGGGGAAGATACTCTGTTTTGATTCGAATCGTAGCGATGTTGTCGATGGAAAATGTCTAAATTGAGAAGAATAACATATCCCATCATGGCCTATACACCCGTCAAACCCGTATAGCTGTATATGGTCACCTCTTTTCACGACAGCCCCAGCTATGCTGTATTTACAGTGTAAATGGATTATATATGTGCCCCCATACCGATGACTTGACAAGAAACCAATATAGTGTAGGACCAGCCCCTTCACATTGACTCGCAACAAATAATATTCAATTTTATGGCTGTAAACAGGTCTGAGACGAAGCTGAGAAGAAGACCCAGACTTGGAACATAGTCTGTACTCAAGAGTATCATCATGGACATATCTGTACACAGCCTTAGAAGTATACCCAGGGCCATTTCTAACCCTGCTTGCCTGTGATCAGTGGACTCTAAACTGGTATGCACCCAAGCAGAACATGAGTTAATATGGCTAGGTGTGTGTGCTACTGAGGTGTGAGTCTAGCCCCCTCTGCCTACCCTTGCCTACTGTACTCTTAATGAAGCCGCATGTTAATAACTTGAAAAGGAAGGTTCATATCTTAAGCATTCTAATATTTTCTTGTAGAAAAGACTTTGAACTTTTACATGGACTTATGATTTTCTTTAGAAAATTTAACACTAAAATCGGAAATATTTTTTGTGTTGGCCACAGGTACACTTAATGGTCACTTGGACACAAAATCCATGAATTACTTTACACATTTACTGTAATTCTTCATGTTGAGTCTGTTCCTGGGTAAATAAATGTTCCCTTTTTATATATAGCTATCATCAAAACTATAGGCTAGAAATAATGGAAAATGGTAAAAAGAAACTTTATTCATATCACTTTAAAATCATCCTTGGTCCCATAATCATGCTGAATGCAGGGCTAGAAATGGCCACGGTCTTTCATCTAGGCCTGAGGCCATAAGGAGTGCAGACTTCAACCTGGTAAAAGGTAAAGATATTTGATTTAATGGTGGAAACCTTAGTATAAACGTCATAGTGCATGGCTAGGCTTGCACTCGGTCCTTTTATCCCAGATTAAGGACCGAGGCGAAGCCCAGCCATACATTATGCCCTTATTATTACACGATTTCTGTGATTCTGAGTGCTTTGCTGATAAGAAGTTATTGTGTGGTTGAAATAGACAGAAAATGTGGATACGTCTCTCGGACTCAGCACCCAGACATTATACAGACAGACCCTCACCCCGCGCACCGAGGGGCGAGTAGTATATGGAAATGCACCTAAGGCCGAGGCAATAAACCAGCGGCCCGGTGGCAGGGATGACAACCTAGACATCTGGCGATGGGACGTACCTTGTATTGATATGACGTATGTGACAGACACCGGGACAGTCATGACGTGATGATATGGGGTGTATAACGGATGTGTAACAGTGATTTGGCAATTGGTCTAAGTTTAGAATGTAAGTGCATTGGAACATTAGGACATTCATTTGTGGTGGCCACAGTGTAATATGAGGACACTAGGACATTTGTAGGTGCTGGCTGCAATGTAATATGAGGACACTAGGGCATTTGTAAGTGCTGGCTGCAATGTAATATGAGGACACTAGGGCATTTGTAAGTGCTGGCTGCAATGTAATATGAGGACACTAGGACATCTGTAAGTGCTGGCTGCAATGTAATATGAGGACACTAGGACATTTGTAGGTGCTGGCTGCAATGTAATATGAGGACACTAGGACATTTGTAGGTGCTGGCTGCAATGTAATATGAGGACACTAGGACATTTGTAGGTGCTGGCTGCAATGTAATATGAGGACACTAGGACATTTGTAAGTGCTGGCTGCAATGTAATATGAGGACACTAGGACATTTGTAAGCGCTGGCTTCAATGTAATTTGAGGACACTAGGACATTTGTAAGTGCTGGCTTCAATGTAATATGAGGACACTAGGACATTTGTAAGTGCTGGCTGCAATGTAATATGAGGACACTAGGACATTTGTAAGTGCTGGCTGCAATGTAATATAAGGCACTAGGACTTTTGTAGGTGTTGGCTGCAATGTAGTATGAGGACACTAGGACATTTGTAAGTGCTGGCTGCAATGTAATTTGAGGACACTAGTATATTTGCAGGTGCTGGCTGCAATGTAATATGAGGACACTGGGACATTTGTGAGTGGTGGCTGCAATGAAATATGATGACACTAGGACATTTATATTGGGTGGCTTCATTGTGGTATGAGGAAATTGTGACATTGGGAGCTTGAGGGAGGTGACTGGATTGTGATGTAAGGACATTAGACCCGACTTGGATGCCAATGGACCGGCAGACAAGGTGAAATTTCACCATAAGATACAAAATATGACATTAGATCATTGGGGTTTTTGGCTGCAATGGTCATTGCATCACTGTAGAGAGCTCCAGGTTGCTGCACTGTAATGTTGGAACATTCAAGACATTGTAGGTAGGAGCTCACTTGTGATGTGAGGTCGTTATTAGAATTAGAGATTATGGTTTAATTGTGACAAGTGGACATTAGGTCATTGTGGGTATTCTTCATTGTGACGTGCGGTCACTGGGACGCGATGATACAAGGCTTCAGTACAGAGAAAAGGAAAGTGAGGTAAAAAAAAAAAAGGTGTACCCTGTGAAAGATGTTTCTGTTCTTTCAGGTGTCACTACGGGATGGCATGACAGTGGGACATGACAGACATTTAAAGCAAGTTTAAAGATAGCAACAGAAGGATGTTGACAGCAGAGAGGGGTCACTGCTTGTGCCCTGGGTACATGGTGTTTCCACAGACACCTGGGAGGCTCCTGTCAGTGTACCGCTGACAGCTGAGTGACAACTGACACCCCAGACTAGAGGAGCTGATCCCGAGCTGCTCAGACATGAAATGATGCACTCTGTGAGCCTGTGACTGCCGCCTGTTAATGGCGGAGGGCCTGGAGAGGAGTGACTACAATGCATGAGGAAGCTAAGAGGCATCCTGCTCATCACTCTGAGGGAGGTTGTTTTTAAATGCTCTCCTTCTACCTCCTATAGAGCCCTTATAGTCCAGTAAGTAAAGACCTCACGATTAACAAAATAGGTGGAAAAGGTTTCTCAGTGGATTTCAGCTATTTGATACCTCCTCTTTCAGGAAAAAAATAATTTGCCACCCTCCGCCTTGGAAATAGGTCAATGTGGAAAATTGTCATAAAACCAGAACCATTATTATTTGAAGATCTATCCATTGGGGTCATTTTCAAATGTCAAGATCACAGAGAACCAATATGGCTGCCAAAAAATGTTGATAAATTCAAATAATTACCATAAAATTAATGAAATTATGTTCAAACTGAAGTAAAATTTTAAGCAAGGTTTCTCACTGCTTATCATCTCTTTGATACCTCCTCTTTCAGAAAAAAGAATTACTACCCTCTGCCTAGTGAATATGGCCGAAATCCAACATGGCCACCATGAAAATAGGTCAATGTGAAAATTGTCATAAAACAAGAACTAATCCACTTAGAAGTATATGCAATAGCTTTACTAACACCAGCATTTTAAGATCTATTAATTTGGAGCACTTTCAAAGGTCAAGGTCACATAGAAACAAATATGGCTGCCGAAAAATGCTGATGAATAAAAAATTTGAATAATTACCAAAAAGCTGAATGAAATTATGTTTAAACTGAAATTTGGACAAGGTTTCTCACTGCTTTTCATCTCTTTGATATCCGCAGGAAAGATTAATTTTGCCAAATTCTGCCTTGAGAAAGTTCCCAATATCCAATATGGTGGCAATAGAAATAGGTCATTATGGTAAATTGTAACAAAATCTAATCCAGCTAGAAACAGATATTTATATAATAGCATTGGCATTATCAGCCTCACCTTTTGAAGATCTGTCCATTAATCAGGATCACATTAGGTCATGAAGAATCAAGTATAGCTGCTGTAAGATAGTGATAGATAATCACAAAAAAGGGATGATAATACAATACTAAACTGAGAGTCAAGGGATTATCAAGCAATTGTAAATTCTTGAAATTCTATGTGGCAGCTTTTACACAATGTTGACTATCTGTGTTAGTCACACCTTATCTAGCTCTCCAGGACCAACTATACAGGACTATGCAATGCTATAAGCAGAGCATCTATATATTTTCTACACAGTGATTCAAGTTTCAAAACCAGTAATATACATACAATGACATAGAATGATTAAGCTTACTGCACTTTTCAAATAATGCAATTATTTTACAAATTACAAAATCTAACAGTAATGCAGGAACTACTTTATATATTCTAAGATTTCTGCCCAAGACGTAAGTCTCAGACTACATTGGAATTTCCCAGTAAAGGTAAAGAGTGGAATGGACACAAAAATTTAGCTGACTCCTGTAATTTTAAAGTAGTGTTTAAAGGTCCCACTGGACTATATGAACTATATGCCACACCCACCTTTTTAAATGCCCTCTGTGCCAGCTGATGTACACAGGTCAGCAATGTATCCAAAGATTGCGAAGGACATATTTGGATTTTGAAAGTTTGCCCATGGCAGAGGGTGGTGAAGGATAGTGTAAGTATCAGAGTTGAGAGATACTAAGGAACCTTAGTCAATTTTGATTCAGTTCAACATTATAACATCCATTTTAAAGGAATTATTTGAACTAGTTGGCATTTTATGGTAGCCATATTGGTCTAAATCTGACCTTTACCATTGAAAATCATCCCAAGGGATAGATTATCAAATACAGATATTCATAATGCTATTACATTTGTTTCTAGCTAGGTTAATTCTGATTTTATGAAAGTTTACCTCATTGACCTACTTTATGACTGCCATATTGGATATTGGATACTTTCCCTTGGGATAGGGTGGCAAATAAATATTTTTCTTGAAAAAGTAAGCATCAAGGACTTGAAAACCACTGAGTAGCATTGTTCAAAACATTTACTTCAATTCTAAGATTATATCATTAATTTGTTGGAAATTATTTAAATTTAACAACATCATTGGCAGCCATATTGGTTTCTCTGTGACCTTTATATTTGAAAATGTTCCCAATAGATAGATCTTCAAATGCTGATGTTAATAAAGCCACTTCATATGTTTCTAAGTGGATTAGTTCTAGTTTTATGACAATTTTCCACATTGACCTATTTCCATGGTGGCCATGTTGAATTTCAGGCATATTCCCAGGGTGGAGGATGGCAAACTATTTTTTTTCCTGAAGAGGAGGTATCAAGGAGTTGAAATCCACTGAGAAACCTTTCCCACCTTTTTTTTTTGTTGGAACTAGGCCATATTTTATGCTTTAGTTACCAGACTATTATATCTTCTTATATCAACTAGGACCCTCCTACTATAGTGTCCATCAGATTAGCTCAAACAGCGACATTTTACAATATGAACCACACTCGACCAGCACAGACAAATCCCCACCAGACTTCGATGCTCGATTTTAAATGACAACAGTGGATTATGTCATAGATTGACTTCCTGGTACTCTGGGAGCTTGTGGCTGTAGGGACGCGTCATTGTAATACAATTTAGCTGCGCCCGGCTGGGCTCAGTGCTGGCATGGTGGGCAGGTTGGAGTGTTATTTACTGCAGTGTTGGGGAGTGTGGAGTGCTGGTTGTCATTAGTAAGCCGACACGGTTTGCAGAACACTGTGTGTCAGACTCTGGGAGCGGCAGCAGCGGCAGCAGCAGAAGAAAGAGGAGAGAGGAGACATCAACAGGGTCTGGTTGTTTGAGGAGGTAGAAGCGTCACCCAGAGGCGCCTACAAGCGCCTGCTGCCGTCCATCCAACCATCAGATCGCCCATCTATCCACCCAACCAGCCAGACTGCCTTGTTGCCCCAGTGCCTCCCCTACCTCTCCCACAGCCTACGGCGCCGTCAGTGGTCAACGTAGGAACTAGGCCGTCCTACTGCTCGCGTGGCGCCTGACGCTTGTTCACCAAGAGGGAGTAGGGCCGGCTGGGAGAGGCGCCCGTCCCTGAAGGCCTATAGTGAGGAGTGAGCAACCCCTCCATGTGCAGAACAGGGGAGGAGGGTGGCTGCTGAGTCAGCCCTAGCCTACCTACCACAATATACTACCACGTCTACGAGCAGCTCTCAGTCATAGCCGAGCAGCTGGGGACGGCTGCTTCCTGTCGGAGACGCTATACTATTACCAAAAGCACCAGCCCCTGGTGGCACCTTCAGGTGAATATTCTGTGCATGTGATGCCCGCTGACGCCACTATTAGTAGTACTGCTCCGAGCCCATCACCCCTCCCCCCCCACACACACACACCACGCGCCAGCAGTGAGGGTGCACGTGTCCAGTTGCCTGGGCACTACAGATGGCGCTCCAGGTGGGTTGAGTAGCTCTAATACGACGACTGCTACAACAATAACAGGAGAGGGTAGGACCAGGAGTAACCAGCCCCTCCTGTACACACCCAGCTTTACCGCGCGACCCTCCCCCAACCCATCCACCCACCAAGGCACGCCACCAACGACTCCAGCTCGGCACCAACGCCCTACTAACGACGTTACAACGGTGACTGCCTTGACTTGATATACAGACTCACCGCAATCGTATCCACGAGCGCCGTCTGCACCCAGGTGCACCAGGCGGGGACGAGCAGGGGCGGCCAGTCCCTGTCCACAGGAGCCGTGCGGCGAGCAGCTCTTGAAAGTCTCTCTATCCAGCACCTCCAGAGTAGCCGCTGCAGGAGCAGCTCGCCCAGCGGACCCTGGCCGTGTGCCTCCCCGCCTGGACACGCCAGGACTACTACTGTAAGCCCGAGACTCTGGTCGCTGGGGACAGGCAGCAAGCAGGGACAGGGGACGGACCGGCAGGGGAGAGGTCATAAGAGTACCTAAAGGAGCAGCTCATAGTGAGGAAACTATCGGATCCATGCACGAGCTGCTCTTCTCCTCCTCTGTTGGAATAGCTCGACAACTGGAGCGTCAACAATAATCACGGCAACTGTAACAACAAACAGTGGCAGGAGGAACAGCTCAGGCTGAGCAGCTCAACTACACACAGCTCCAGCTGGGAGCAGCTCAAAGCCCTTCTAGTCCTTCTGGACGCCTACAGAACATTTACCCAGGCTATCCGTCCAATGCCCCCTGTCATACTTCCAACCCTGTGGTGACAGCGTCCAACTGACCACTGTCTAACATCCATACATCCTCACCTACCCCCAGCACCATACTCGCCCCCTCGCCTGCGGCATGGAACCTAGAGCAGGCGCAGGATGTGAGGCTGTAGGTTACTGGAGACGATACCGCCCTGTGCTGGTGAAGCAGGTCGTACTTTACCACTGTAGTTGACGACATGTCGTGTCCCTCCAGGCTCTGGTAGATACAGTGTCACGTCACGTCACGTCACGTCATGTCATGTCACTGACTGACCTCCACATCCACAAGACAACATCACCACCACAGCACGAGTAACACCAGCAGCAGTAACACCGGCAGCACCACCACCCAGCTGTGGGCACCACCTGGCCCCACCCACCACCACCGCCGCACCACCAGTGTTAGTAGTAGAGAATCTAACCTGACTAGGCGCCACCACCCACCTCCAGCACATGAAGATTCTTCATAATAAGGTGCTGCCTGTAGTAGGTGGGACTTCACCACTAGGAGCAACGGGCCCCATCCAGCAGGTCAAGATGCAGTTCCAGGTCTGACACCCCTTGTGGTCCATCTACCCACCCCTGACGCTACACACTATAGGCACATGCTGTTCTCTGCATTGGTCACCCTGGAGGAATAACCTTAAAGCCACACCCACTAAGCAGCCGAGCCCCCAACCCCACCCCATTTTCCCTCCCTCCCACCCATCTACCCACCTACCTACACACCTACCTACCATCCCACCATCAAGCCTGGCACGGCCACCAAGGCGTAGTGGAACTCAACAGGCGGTGCTGCCTGAACGGAATGATACATACCTACCTATAATTACTGAAGGCGTTATCTCGTCTTTGGCATGGATTTCTCTGGATCCTTGAAGTAGTGTAATTGTGTGCTCACTATTTGATTACAGTTTTGTTTTATTGATACTGCCATTACCATCCTGATCAGTACCTTGGATGTTATTGCCGATAAGGCTTTATCTGGATGGATGTACCTCTGGTTGGTGAAGGAACAGGAGGAGTAGGGATATAAGTCGTGCTACTGGAGGAGAACCTAGACTATAGAATGGCTGTGAGGGCCATTGGCGGTGCCTGGTAAGTACAGCAGTACATATGTCACATTCCACACTCACCATAGAGCTAAGTCTGTCATCGATTGGCTGTGTGACATACCATATATCTCCATGGTCCTGTCAATAACGACCTCAGAGGTTGAAGTACACACAGCTGTCCTCATGTACACATTACAGGAGGGTGAAGTGGCAATGGGGAGCAGTGGGAGAGCTGACAAGGTTAACAATCTAAACTTTAGAGGTCACTCATTGACAACAAAGCCAGCCTCAGCTCAAACTATCAGGTAATTGTTGGCATCAACTAGATCATATGAAGCATCACCAGGTAGGAAGGGATCACCTAATATAGGCTAATACTATGGCATCAAAAAATCCAGGCATGTATGTAGCTTGTATACCCCCACCGAACAAGATCTTGGGAATTACCCATGAATTTCTCGAGTCCCAAATTGTGAATACAACAAGAATAGAGAACGTGATTTTCTCTAAAAATTTGGACACGCCACAACCTCTTATTCTCGAGAAAGTTCTCGAGTCTAGATCTCGAGAATGGCTCGGCAATTTCTTGGGAAAAACTCGGGATATTCCCAAGGAAGACTAGGGATATTCCTGGGAACTGGACATTTTTTCTCGAGTATAAGGTGTTCTGGCGTGTCCAAATTTCCAGGGAAAATCACGTTCTCCTTGCCCAAGTTGTGAACATTCCCAACTCGAGTCCTATTCAGTGGGCAGTTATTGCCATGTGGGTGTAACGGTGTTTTTGCCTTATGGGTGGTATTAAAGTATGGGTCGGTTGGGGGTAGGGAGTGGGTGACGGGTTGGGGCTAGGGAGTGGGTGGTACCATGCAGCCAATATGACACCGGCGGATATCTATAGACAGTCAGTCAAGGCTTCCAGTCCAAAGCCCGTCCATGTCGATACCTTGCTGATTTCGATACACAAGGCTCCGCTGTCAATGCTTCCTTTTTCTTTTCTGTGCGAGTAAAATTACTTTGAAAGCCATCAGCTGGGCTGCGTCTAGTCTTAATGTTAAAAACTGCTGATACATTGACGATGTTAACCTGTTTTATGTACGAAAGAATCCCTTGACGTCTGGTTAATAATATAGTTATAGACTACTTATATTAAACCAAATATGGTAATACCTTGAAGGCGTCTTGGTCAAGAAAGGAACACTGGGATCTCTAAGGTTTATACCATTGAAGGTTATCAGTAGGATTTACCAGAAGAACAATTTGATTGTAGAATGTGCGTATCAAATATAAAAGATATAGAAGCTATGTTCAAATATGAAAATGTTAGAGGGTATTATGTCCCCATGATACGGCTACGTTCATACATTTCAGCAGTCTGCTGTTCAGGACAGGACCGCGTACATAAGCCTCAACAGAATCTTGCAAATAAACATTGATAGTCAACTAGGCCTCTGCCGCAGAATTTATATAGGAAATGTATGTCTCAATCACGTGAAAGAGGCCAAGTGGACTATGGACTTAAGGGAATATGTAGTTTTCCCTAAGAAGTGCCTCACACTGAGTATCTTACTTTCTTTCACGTGGAGCCTTTTTGCGTGTTGCCAAAAAGCAGTGAGCACTGTTGAGGAAGTAAGGTAACTTCTCAGGTACCTTTCCATAATTATAATTGCTATCCAAAACAACAGCAGACAAAAGAGAGTCATACATGAAGGCACCTCCTCATCCAGCAGTGACCATTTTTAAAAAATGACTTTTTCCTCTAATGGGATGATCATGAGTCTAAATCATAAGGTGAAACAGAGTGGCACTTTTGAAAGTGCGCTATTTAGAACTTAGTGCACTATCTAGCTTATCTGCAAGACCCTCTAGTACTCAGGAAAATGTACAACGCTCGATGTCTCATATTCTTTGATCTATATCATTGCCTCAGATCCATGAAACCCGCACCTGTCTTTTCAAAGCGAACATTTGAGATCACTATAGTTTTTGTGAACGGATAGATTGATGGATGCAATTCCTAGATATACACCGTACTTAAAAACTAATCCCTCAGGTAGAACTGAAACCTTTGTAGCTTTAATGCTCAATGTAGGTTATTGTGACTACTTGTACACTCTCAGCCCCAACTGTAAATGGGCTATAAAGACCACTGTACGTGGTACAGGGCAACCCACATTAAGGCTTTGGAGTTGTACTGAAAGCAACTACTACTGTTTTGCAAAAATAGAATAGCTTGCCGCAGTCTGACAGTGTAGCTCCGATAATACCCCTCATATACAGCCTATGAAACTTTCCAGTCCTTACTTTTATATTTCATGCCTTACAATACTATACCACTATTTCGAGTGCATCTAATTTATTCCACGTAATTTCAGAGTGATTCAGGTTGGCTGAATGCAGCCCCTTCCTGTCCCTGTAATCCAATCTGATGGAAATTGCAGTTAGGTAATCAGGGAAGGTAATGTGGTCGTTACTCCTCCAGGGCCACATCTTAATTAGGGCATCCTGGTTACATTCCTAGAACCCGGCACCTACGTACTACGGCAATACAGGAGGGTGTTTCTAAGAGATTGGGATAGAGTCCTGTCAGAGGTGCTATTCCAAAAACGAACTGATTCACCCTAGGGAATTGATTCTCTGTTGTGTTGCCAAAGGGTAATTAGTGAGAGATGTCGTTACCTGGCATATAATTTGAACCCTGAATCCTTCAGGTGTGACCAATCATGGGATCAGTTCCGCCACATTTTGCACAGTTGTCTAATACAGAGGAAGTCAATTCCATTGCAGTATTAGGTGGAAAGTCGCTTCTCAGGGAGAACAGCAGGGAAGTGGAAGGTAACTTAGCTTCAGTGGGAATGCAATTCCCAATCTTTTTGAAACACCCCCAGTAAGCCCTAGCTACGACCCCTATACAACATGTGATACAGTTGTTGTATACATGCCGACCCCTATATAACATGTGATACAGTTGTTGTATGCATGATGACCCCTATACAACATGTGATACAGTTGTTGTATGCATGATGACCCCTATACAACATGTGATACAGTTGTTGTATACATGCCGACCCCTATACAACATGTGATACAGTTGTTGTATACATGATGACCCCTATACAACATGTGATACAGTTGTTGTATACATGATAGCCCCTATACAACATGTGATACAGTTGTTGTATACATGATGACCCCTATACAACATGTGATACAGTTGTTGTATGCATGATGACCCCTATACAACATGTGATACAGTTGTTGTATACATGATGACCCCTATACAACATGTGATACAGTTGTTGTATACATGCCGACCCCTATACAACATGTGATACAGTTGTTGTATACATGCCGACCCCTATACAACATGTGATACAGTTGTTGTATACATGATGACCCCTATACAACATGTGATACAGTTGTTGTATGCATGCTGACCCAAGTATATTAACCCTTTCAAAGGCATTATTATACAAAGAACTAATACTAGTTTATCGAATTCTAGGAATACCAGCTTACAACTTTCGCATTGTGCCTTTATTCTACATGCAATTTAAAGTTCTACCTGATGGAAACCTGAGAGACCACATGGTGGACAGCGTGGGAGAGAAAAAGCCAATAAAACGTTCCATCCTTTTATGTTTAGGATTGATAAGCCATCTCAGTATCATATGCGACGTGGAGAGTCCCAGTATTAAACATATCACATGGTAGTGTATTGTGCTGGCAATCAAATTGTTCACGTAACAAGGCCAGGGTGCCCAACAACCTGGATGACACCTTTATATCACGGAAGGGTGTGCACAGAGTATGAAGAGAATATTAGTTTTAGGATGGAATTTAGCTATTGCAGTAATGGCATATCTAAAACATGTAGACCTCCAACTATCGTCTGACCATTCTGACTATACCCAGGAACCTTTTGACAGATGAAAAGGTCAGTTATCTATAATAAACATCTCCCCGGTGATGGAGAGCCTGAGCAGAAGCCATACCAATTAAAGAAATAGTCTATAGGTACAAAGTAAAGCCATACGCAGCTAAGACCCTAGGTCACCCCTTATAGAAACAGAGCCACTGAGCAACTCAGTTAGTCTGGGAGAGCAGCTCCATATGTTACAGTGAGATCCCACTGGGGTCCTCTAGCACCCAATAGATAGGTCTCTAGACACTGTGCCTGGACGCATAAAGCTCTCTCAAACTCCCAACTGGAAGACCTGCATTCATGAATAATCTTTACCACTGTTCTCTACTAGTAGGAATCTATATGTATGTCTAGATCTACCATTACCCCAGCACTATGGCACGCAGATGAGCCTATATTCTCACATAACAAGTGGTTGGTATATAGTAGAAGGGATAGGGGTTTAGAGGGGTAATACAAAATGGAATTTGCAATTTGCAAGTTTGATAAAGTCAATGGTTTCATTTTGTAGTGATAGAAAAGCACATACTTGTAAGGCTCTATATATAATCATGTAAAACTATATCCGTACTTTGAACAGAACATAATTATATATCTCTATAGGCTAGAGCCTGTCATTCCACACCCAAGCCGACATTGTATTCGTTAGTTTTGGTCCTGCCGCCCATTCATCCCCTGCCCACGCCTGGTGTATGATTGTGAATTCCTACCCAGGCGGTAACCAGCCTCCCCTAGTTCCAGGCCTGCCCGGGCCGGATCTAATTTGGCTGTACGAATGTGCACGGCATTCCTAGGAGCTGCCAGGTAGAGCAGACAAGGGGGAAAAGTGAAAAATATGGCCACCTTGCCTGTCAGAAAGGTAGAAAGTAATGGCCACCTTGCCTGTCAGAAAGGTAGAGAGCAATTGCCACCTAATCTACCTGTCAGAAAGGTAGAGAGCAATGGCCACCCAATCTACCTGTCAGAAAGGAGAGAGCAATAGCCACCCCAGCTTGTATTTCAGAAAGGTAGAGAGAGCCACCCTAGGCTGTATTTTAGAAAGGTAAAGAGCAACAGCCATCCCAGCCTGTATTTCAGAAAGGTAGAGAGCAATTGCCACCCCAACTTGTATTTCAGAAAGGTACAGGGCAATTGCCACCCCCACTTGTATTTCAGGAAGGTATAGGGCAATTGCCACCCCAAATTATATTTCAGAAAGGTATAGGGCAATCGCCACCCCAACTTGTATTTCAGAAATGTACAGGGCAATTGCCACCCCAACTTGTATTTCAGGAAGGTATAGGGCAATTGCCACCCCAACTTGTATTTCAGGAAGGTATCGGGCAATTGCCACCCAAACTTATATTTAAGAAAGGTATAGGGCAATAGCTAACCCGGTCTGTCTCCCGAAATAGGTAGAGAGCAGTCAGCACTCCAATCTGCCCATAGAAAAGGTAGAGACTAATGGCCACACAAGCCTGCCTGCCAGACAGGTATAACCCAGTTCCTTGTATGTGTAGGTGTGGATGGATACAGCCATAAGAGTGTGATAGATGGGGGTATGAGGGAAGGCAGTAGCCAGCTCTTTACGGATCAGGATTATAATGCCTCAGAAATCGGTGCATCAGCCCGTCGACCGTTTGGCAGCTTATCAGTGCTACAAGGTCAGCATGATACATGGGTGGCACTCGTTAGGGCTAGGTTAGCCATACGTTTGCAAGCATCTTGCTGACCAAAGGATATGATACATAAAGACTGTAGGCCGCCCTGAAGGATCTTGAGGGGAGGGAGATGGGAGGCTGAGAGATAGGAGCGAAAAGTAAGGTGGGATTTACATATCAGCAGTTGGTCAGAGGGGGGACAGGAATAGGGAAGAGTCAATCGTGGTGCCAGGAGGTGTGCATGCACAACTAAGAACAATTATATCATAATACGACCATGTCGAAAATGTGGTCTTTATGGACATTATCATTCTCTATAGAAAGGGTGTTGTCGATTGTGTCTGGGATACTACATGGTCGACATTGACATGGCAATGATTGTTGTGTTGTTGCTGGGATGATTGCCTGCTTTACCATGACAAGGATGCGACCATGGTTGTGATGTTGTTGCTGTCTTGGTAAGTGTTGTGATAGTGATGCCACCAACAAGGTTTCTCTTGCCCGGTTTTTTTCAAAGTGATGTTAATTTAATTACTGCTGAGATGTTGAAATTACACTCCAATGGAAAAAGATGATGAGGAATAAAATGAGGATGATGTGGAAAGAGGATCTCTCTGTGGTTACTGCTCAAATGATTATATTAGAGATACATTTGTAGTCATGATGTTCTATCAACAACGTCTTAGATTGAACCATGGCCAGACTGTAATGACAGTCATTTTGACAGTCTATATTTCAGTCAATGAATGTGGACGTACCCTTACAGTTACAGTACCTCATGGCTAAGGACCACGAAGGAGAGCAGTCCCGACACTTTCACTCTTCATATTAGGCTAGGCCAATCCCACCAGTGGCCATCTCTTAAGCTAGTGTTTTCTAAGTCTTATTCCAGTCCAGAGTAATAACTCCCTCTATCTATGTATTCCCGTCTCTGTCCAATTCTTTCCTCTCTAAACAATTTCGGCCAGATAGCCTGTGGCAGGGGTCCCGTGTGTGTATGTATGCAGGAGGTGGTAGTGTTGTATGAGGGGGATGTGTGAGATGCAAGCACGCGACCTGTGTACATAGACCCCTGGACTCACTACTCACAGATGGAGATGGAGTTGAAGCAGTTCTTTGAGCAGCTCCTCCTGTTTGGTGTTTGGCCCTGAGCTGCTCCTAAGCCAGAACAGAGCCTCAGAGGCCTGCAGCCAGCAGCTCACACAGCCCCTCACGTAGCAGCCCGTGTGATGTTTGCGTGACGATACTCAGAATCTAGGAGCTGCTCTCTATAGTCAACCACTCCCTGGAGGAGGAAAGAGGGGTATAGGTGACAATGGAGGATGAACAGGGCCAACATGGAGGTTGTGAATGGAGTGAGCAAGTGGGGAGCAGATGGAGATTAGGGTTGGCTAGAGTCAGGTGGAGAGAGAGTGACAAAAGGAGCAGGGGTGAATGAACAGCTCAGAATGTGTGCCAAATAGTGTGTGACAAAGTGCAAGTGTCCAAAGGATTGGTGTCAATAGGAAAATAGAATTTATTAGGTCTGACATAGCAGAACAGATGACTGCACCAAGATGTGAGCCCGAGAATGCTGCATGACAAAAAGGAGTCAATATGGGAATAGGGCACCACGGAACATCTGATGGTAAATGTATTCCTTTGTGTCTTTTTAGGGGCATAGACCTTCCAAGCAATTGGCAGTTTGGCAGTAGAAATCAACACACAGGCAGAACCTTCATGTCTAGACTGCTATTGCCGCTACACACCACGCTTGGTGAAGATTACAATACTAACACATCTTCTATCATCAGGCCATTTGAAATAAAATCTAGTAGACAAGTGCGTACATTTGGCTAACGTTCTATTTTGTTCTCAAATAAACAAACTGGGTCTAGAAATAGGTGTATTGACCCCTCTAATAATTTTGATTTCAACACCATAAGTATCTCATCTTGTAGAAATGCTTTAAAGACGAAGTAGCCCATTATAGAGTTTGAACTAGGAGTTCTACATCCTACTGTGAGTGAATGGGACACCCTAGCAACAGATCACATTGCCTTGCATGTCTGCCTATAATTGACCCAGCGGAAACCTGATTAAGGTTCTGTATACTGATGGGCCTGCCCGTGTCTTGGCTGAGTAAAGGATAGAATAGCAGGTAAAGGAAGAAACTATATTAGTTTTGTTTATATATATATATATATATATATATATATATATATATATATATATATATATATATATATATATATATATATGACACGATCTGCGAAAAGGGCCCTTAGTGCAGGGTGCTTTAGGGCCCCTATTCCCAGTACACGTCACATATAAAGCGTTCAAAATGAAAACATGCAATACTGCTGTAGCATTGACCGATATTTGCCATGGGCTAAAGAGAAGGGGATCGGGCCTTTTAACGCTATTATCTAGGACACTTATGGTTGCGTCGTTTTATCTTGATGAAATCCATATGTATGATCAACGGTAGTAACAGACCATACTACACAAAGTGACTGTGCATCATGTGACACAATACTACCCTGTAAATAATGGAATCTCACTCTTAATCCTGTGAACATATGAAGAGTTTGGTTCCAAAACTCAACAAATCTATTCCAGATTTTCAGCTTATACCCATGTTTGTTGTGCTCCCCTGAAATAAATCTTAGTGCAATCATGATTAAATCTTGGATTCTCGACAGGCGAAAAATATATTTGTCAAAGAAAATGATTTCTTTAGAACAATCAACCATCTCTAACATGTAGGCCTTTGAAATATTTGCCTCTTTCTTTTTTTTTCAAAATGGCGTTTATTGCGTTTTGGAACCAAACTCTTCAGATATTCTCTTTGGCAAAACACAACTAGATAAAATGTCCACACAAGCCTACTGGTATAGGTCTCCTCTAAACCATCCAATACTGTGACCACCTATACGTGAGGCACAAGGCTGTCACCAATCAGTCCAATCAGCAATAGAACAGGGGCACTGACCCTGGCTGCCTCATTGGGGGCGGTAATCAATGACAGACGGAGGCTGTCAGGATGACCCAATCCCCAGGAGCAGCAGATTAATCCATGCCCCATATTGAGCTGCTCACCACGAGCTGCTCAGCACACTAATTGCCTCTTGGCGTTGTTGTGGGGTGTGTATGTCCTCAATGGTACTGGAGGGTATCATAGTCAGTTGGGTACTGGAGGGATCGCTATTGGGGTTAGTGTGAGGGGTGACCAGTTAGAGGTGGAGACAGGGGATACATATGGTCCCATTAGGACTGCTCGTTGTCCATCTGATACTACTCGGCACTAATGTACGTACAGGTTGTACTCTATAGGTATGTCACTTCTACAAGACTCGGATTTAGAAAAGGATAGGACTATATAAGGAGTTGCCTTACCTATTATATTCGCACAATTAAAAATAAAACATTGAATTATTAAGGCCCTGGTATTCTGAAATAGAGCTTAATATCCTACCTGGTACCTAAAAGGCAGTTATAACACATAATCATGCAACGTAGAGAGGGGAAGCTCGGTAAAATAGTGGCAGTGGCAGCTTTCAAAATCATATCATAGCCCTTCCCTTCTGCCTAGAGAGGAAGAAAACATGAGTTATGGCTGGCGTTAGAGTATGTATGATGTATACATACCCCATATGATAACTGAGGTGTTTCCCCGTGGGATAGATTGGGAAAAGTATCGCCCTTCATAAATTCTATTGTAAAACGCCAAAGGGGATCAATTTGTCACCAACAGTGGTTTCATAGAAGACCTGAAAAATGCCTTTCAAAAATGAGTCTCTGTTCCAGATCTCCAGTGAGGGCAATTTAAGAGGGATTAACGAGAGTGTGCAATACGGGTACTACCGTGCCCATCATTCCATGCAGTACTTCCTTAATTTTGCTGACTTAAAACTTGGTGAGTTTTTCCGCACCTTCCCCCGGCCAGTGCGTCCCCAATCTTTACAGAGCGCTTCTCCTCATGTTTCCCCTGCAGCTTCTTTGACAAATCCCCTTCAGATACTTTATCTGTATCACGCTGCAAAAATATGGAAAATGCGATTAACTATTTTGAGTGGCACGTAGCAGACGACAGTGTGGAATGTGCTCTCAGGGAGAGTGGCGGGAAAACATTGAGTTTGGAACGGAGCAGACGGTCCTCCCACATAGTTGAAGGGAATTTCAGTTTTGGAACGCAGGTGTGCTACTGATTTATTAAAACAATCACTAATTAAAGACAGAATTCAATTACTCCAACGGTACTGATTTTGAAGATCAAATTCCTCAATAATAGCCGACGTTAATACAAAAGTAAAGCAGGCGATATGCCTTTTTGTTTGTCATTATTGCAATCAAGGTGAATATAGTGACCTACTAAAATTAAATCAGACTGCTGTAGAACGGAGGAATTTTCTCAGAGCCGTTTAGAACGAAGTCTAATAACACCATTTCAAAAGTCTAGCCAACTATCTTCTAACGACACATCGAGTTTTCTCATACAAGAATAAGTATATATCTACCGGTGAGCTCTGGGTTAAGCTGTCTTTAGTTACAATTTGAATCGTCAACTTCATGTTGATATGTGTGATTGCTGACCCGATATATAACAATAAGGTTACGAGGTCACTTATATAGATCAATGAGTAGATCACTCAATAGAACTGCTCATACCTAGTGCCTAGTTTTGGCTAATGTCCAACCCTTATATTACATGCGCTGATCTATCTATTTTACCCACTCATATACACGTTGTACATAAACTCCCATAGCATTACCTACTCTATACTACTCACAGCACATGCACAGGCCATACATGCATATTTCTAGATCAATAGAATGAGCGGCTTCTATTGTGATATATGCATGAGTGACTCAAGAACAGAAAAAAAACACACACACACAGCATAGACCGCAATAGTCAATCTGACATTTGCCTGCAGCTGCAGAAATGGGAGTTGTCCTCAGATAAATTATCCACCTCAATAACGTTACCGATCCCACGCCGGTCGATGCCATCACAATCAATCACAGCACTTCTGGTCAGAGCAAATATTGTAGGTTGTCAGAGGGAGTGTAAGGAAACCTATTGGTTCTCCTCCTCCCCGGCCTTCAGCCCTGGTCATAACTCTCCGCCTGCTGTAGAGTCGTGGGACCTTATAGCACTAGGCCGATTATCACATAGGAAGGAGTCAGTATTGTGCCAGGACTTCACATGGGTGGGGAGGATGATATGTTATACATAGATCAAATATATAGTGAACCTTAGCACATAGGGGCGGGAGATTTGTCATAAAACATGATATGTGAAAAGAAAAAAGAGGGAGAGAAATGTAAGGCTAAGTATAATAGGGGATGATATGTTCAGTGCGTAGGTTTCTTTCGATACTACTGCAGGACGCCTCCCCCCTTCCCTAATATTTCTGCTGTAAATGACTTTGTATGCCTGTGGTAAGATGATAAAACGAGGAAATAACACCTATTTTATGGTCCCTGACTTATTCTTTGTATCAAACAGATAGATCTATAAAATCTTGATTATGTTTTACACACCAGCATAGTGACATTAACTTAACATAATTGTGTCCCAGAGCCAGCGTCATCCAATAAAATACATATTCGACCCAGAAGTATAAATTAAGAAGACGACAGCTACCATTGTGCAGTAGATACTGATCAGGGTAAAGTGAATTGCCATGTTGTACTTATTGTTGTTGTTTTTTTTTTTGTTTTTTTTTTTTTACAAAGAATGGAGAGAGTAAGCGTATTGAGGCAATAAGCCTCCAGCGTTGTTGCCAGTCCCAGCAGTGCCTCTAGCTATCATGATACTTCTTGACATTGATCAAGTTATGTCTTTTTGTGCCTTTACCTTGTTAGACCCCCTCAAATAACGGGGCCTCGAGACTACTTCCTGTATAGTACTGAGTTAGCCTATATGGGGGTAGGTGGCTGCCGTGTCTTGTGGACCTCCTGCCACATTAAGTGCCCCACATATCTCTATTGTGTCACTTACGGTACTGGCCTGTGCATTTGATTAATGGCACCAAGAGTTTATTTTTCTCTTTCTACATTTTTCTATATCCGTCGTAGCGGGAGGTTAGTGATTATTTCCATATAGGAAAGTACATTTATACACAGATTTGTAATTGGCAGTAGTCTCATTGATCTCATTGATGGTGCATGGGGATAATAAACCTATCTCACTGACTGCTGGTCCATGGGGATAATGACCCTATCTCACTGACTGCTGGTGCATGGGGGTAATAACCCTATCTCATTGACTGCTGGTACAAGGGGGAATGACCCTATCTCACTGACTGCTGGTACAAGGGGTAATAACCCTATCTCACTGACTGCTGGTCCATGAGGATAATGACCCTATCTCACTGACTACTGGTGCATGGGGGTAATAACCCTATCTCACTGAATACTGGTGCATGGGGGTAATAACCCTATCTCACTGACTGCTGGTACAAGGGGGAATGACCCTATCTCACTAAATACTGGTGCATGGGGGTAATAACCCTATCTCACTGACTGCTGGTACAAGGGGGAATGACCCTATCTCACTGACTACTAGTGCATGGGGATAATAACCCTATCTCACTGACTACTGGTGCATGGGGATAATAACCCTATTTCACTGACTGCTGGTCCATGGGGGTAATAACCCTATCTCATTGACTGCTGGTCCATGGGGGTAATAACCCTATCTCATTGACTGCTGGTGCATGGGGGAATGACCCTATCTCACTGACTGCTGGTACAAGGGGGAATGACCCTATCTCACTGACTACTAGTGCATGGGGATAATAACCCTATCTCACTGACTGCTGGTACAAGGGGGTAATAACCCTATCTCACTGACTACTGGTGCATGGGGGTAATAACCCTATCTCACTGACTGCTGGTACAAGGGGGAATGACCCTATCTCACTGACTACTAGTGCATGGGGATAATAACCCTATCTCACTGACTACTGGTGCATGGGGGTAATAACCCATCTCACTGACTGCTGGTACAAGGGGGTAATAACCCTATTTCACTGACTACTGGTGCATGGGGGTAATAACCCTATCTCACTGACTGCTGGTACATGGGGGAATGACCCTATCTCACTGACCAGTGGCAGGTACATTGAAGGTAATGGCAATATTTCACTGACTGTTGGTATTTAGGAAGTGATGGTTGTATCTCACTGACTATCTATTGGTAGATTGGAAGTCATGTCTCTTTAAAGGTGGCTATCCACTGGTACATGAGCGGTAAACACGCAATCATCTGTTCAAATGGGCAGTTACTTCTTGGTTCACTGTCCGGAATCAGGATCATGACCTCACAGAAAACGGTAGTTCTGAGGCTTCTATTAAGCGTAATACATGGTCAAGTACCTGGATGTCTGGGCAGATCTAATGAATCTGTTTCATTTCATGTTATCGTTGAAGATGAAATCTAGGAAAGATTTTTTTACCGAGAGGTTCCAGGCCTGTTTTGATATCGTCATAGGGGAAAATGGGCATTGGAGAGTGATTCCACACTTATATACGGGAGATAGCACTCTGTGTGCTTTACTATATGGCGATATGTCGTTCTCACGGGCAGTACTCTACTGGTGCGTGGGAGGGAACGGCTATTTCTCACTGACTGATCCATGCTCATGTTTCCAGTCACAAAATGCGCCCAGGCGATGGACACAATTATTACAGTCATTAGAGGCCTCACACCTGCTTGAAGGTGCCTTTTGTATTGCTCACAGCCGTAGTGAATACCTGATTAGAACCTCATCAACAGACGGCATTGACTGTAGCCTGTCATCAACAAGTTATATAGTTGTTGTTTACATAGGTATTCTAAACTGTTAAATGTCGTCTGCCTCCGTGAAAGCCGCAGAGGAACTGCTGCTGCCATTGCCTCTTTGTATATTACAATGTATTTAAGTACCATTTGTTGCCAGTTGCAGACCTTTTTCCATCAATGAAAAAAGATATATATTACACATTTCATGCACCTTTTATTGCCAGAGTTAACATGAGTCAATATTAGGCCTATTCATATTACCATGGCGATAAAATATGACTGGGATAGAAACCTGATATAAGCAAGACTGTGAATCTGTAGAAAATGGCATTGGGTATCTAGATATCAACCATCATCTAGATGTTTATGTCATATGTTAATGAAACTCTAGCACACAATTATTCATGATTCAAATGGTGGTTTAGTTTTGAAGGAACATGCGGAATTACCATAACAGTCCAATATCGAATGTACATCTGTCCCCAACGTGGATCTCAGTCCCTGTTTTGATTATTAAAAAATATTTCTTAACTACCAGCGGCTTCGGCACTGGGATTATGGATGTACAAAAATGAAAATTTGTCATTAGCATTGTCTGACTCCTACACCTTGTGTCTCACTCCAACACCCTCAGTACACCCTGTGTCTCACTCTTACACCTTCGGTAACCCTGTGTCTCACTCCCACACCCTGCGTCTCACTGCTACACCCACGGTATACCCTGTGTCTCACTCGTACACCTTTGGTACACCCTGCGTCTAACTCCTACACCATGGTACACCATGCGTCTCACTCCTACACCCTCGGTACACTCTGTGTCTAACTCCTACACCCATGGAACACCCTGCGTCTCACTCCTACACCCACGGTACACCCTGCTACACTCTCAGTGCACCCTGCAACTCCTATATCCTCGCTACACCTTGCATCTCACACCTACCCCTTGACCCAGGAGGGGGGGGGGGCAAAATAACTTTAATCTCTTCTCAGAGAGAAACCTCTTGTGTCAAAAAGGCAAACCCCAGGAGGGAAACCTATCTTAGTAATCCCCCCTTTGTAAAAAAAAAAAATGAGAGATCACTCCCTCAGACGAAGGAACAATTCAATCGCCAGTGACAGTGTCAGTGAAAGTGTCACAGCATACACATCAAGTACTGTGAGTGGGACTGGCAAATCAATCGACACTGACAGTGGTAGTGTCACAGCATAAGTATACACATCAATGACAGTGGTATTTTGAGTGGGACTGGCAATTCAATCGTCACTGACAGTGGTAGTGTCATAGCATTAAGTATAAACATCAGTGACAATGTGGTATTTTGAGTGGGAGTGGCAATTCAATCGTCACTGACACTATCAGCTGCACATTTGTCAGTGCTGTAGACTCTAGTGTAGATAGGCTGAAAAACGTCAACAAACTCGGCCGAAAAATGTCAACAAACGTGTCATAATGCACCAATGATGCACCCAAAACTTCACTTTGATACATTCAATCAAAATTCTGAATCTACAGAATCTGTACATATGTTATCCGGTGGAACAACCTGCCACCCCTCCTGTACCAACACCTCTATGAGTAGACTGGTCCACTCTCTGTCACTTCCTGTATATGCAAATGTAAACAAACTCGTCATGATGCACCAATAATGCACCAAAAACTTCTGCCAATTTTTTATGAACGTTTTTTGGCCATGTCTGTTTACCTTTTACCATAACATATGATGGGAGACTATAGCATTATTCCAAACATGGTCCCACCAAGCCTCCAGCACAATCTTCTCTGGATGAGATGAGATGAGACTTGGGGTCAGCACACAGCATTATGATGTAACACTCAGCGTGTGACGTTACACCCCACACCATAACTTTAAAAGTAATTGTAATAAAAAGTATTTGTAACTATGCACATAAACTTGTGCCTGCATCCACAGACATACTGCGCCGTCCGAAGTCTTTTTAATTGCCTCCAAAGGCTGAGTATGTACACATTTTCTTCCCTTCTATTGCCATCCATCTAGTTCCATCTATTCCCTGTGAGCATACATACATACAATGAATATAGATAGTGCACCATACAGATAACCAGCTGCTGCTACTAGCCTGCATTGTACCAACATGGATAGGGATGGCCATTATATTAGTACCACTGCACACCGATCCGCACCTCCCTCTGACATAACGCATACCGACAGACAAAGGTGAATACCATTTATGATGTAACCTTGTCGATATAGCCTCTTTAAATCATGCATAATGATACATTTGATGCACAAAGGAACACCAATAGGTCGACTGCTGCATGGGTTTGATTTATCATCAAAGGGACAATTCAACTTACCACGAGTGTATGCTGCTAATATAGGGGCCCTTGATGGGGGGTCCCCATGTCCCATGTCCATTTTAAGAAATGGCCATGTCATCATGTCGATTTTAAGAAATTCTCATGTCCCTTTGTCGATTTTAAGAAATGGTAATGTCCCTGTGTCGACTTTAAGAAATTGGCCATGTCTCAAGTCACTAAGCAAAAAAAAGCTCATGTCACCATGTCGAATTTAGGGGTCTAGGGCCATAATATAACTTGCTAAACCTGGTGCATATATATATATATATATATATATATATATATATATATATATATATATATATATATATATATATACATATATATAGGAGTCTTTCAACGGCTCGTATTGATGAAGACTATTGGTAATTAGAATATGAATGAACTTTGTGTGCGTTTAACCATTTCTATAAGTAGTGTAGCATATGGCAGGAATAGTGACCTACTGTATCCAGAAGATGAGAGGAGACTTACATTAGACAATCAGCATACCAAGAATGGGATGAGCAGATAAGTAGGGAGCTCAGGAACTGGATCCATAATCTGGGATGGCAGGTTACCAAGGGGCAGTTCTTCCATTGTGACCCCACCCTACCCTCCTCCTGCCCTGATCAGTATTATCTTCCTTCATTACGGCTTAATCAACCCCTCACACACAGCATAGACCCGTTATTTCTCCAGGCACCCTCCCACGCGGACGTCACATTCCCCACTTAATCCCAGCTAACCACTTATGTGACCGTCCCATTCTCCGACCCTGGATGCCATGGATGTTGCCACCTGTGACGTCACATAATGACATTACGTAATCGACTTGGAAGCTTCATCAAAGAATGGCATAACGTCCTACGTCCCGTAGATCCGACATTCTGTCACATTGGACGTCTTTCCTTCTGTTGCTTAGCAACAAGGGCCAGGGTAAGTGCCATTGCTATGCACAAGTCTTCAACCTAATTCAACATGGGCCGTATATATTGCAAGATCATGCGTCGTGGTATGACACGGCCATGGCCCTCACAATTGACCTGACCAATATCTAAATATGACTTTATACATGTACGTGTTCATGTTGCGGATGCAAGGGCCTGCGGATGGTATTTGTTCGTCTACTTTATAACACACCACCTTGGAATAAGTACAATACAGGGAAAACCAGGTCATTGTGAATAGGAACCTTACCCGGCCCTTAGGGAAATGTTCCTGACAGTACCTCACTAGTGCCTGGACTTTGGGTATAGGATGTCACATTTTTCAGTACTACGGACACGACGAGAATTAGAGTCATATGCTTGGCTCTACTGCAGTATGTCATTGGGCCTACCAGGCTATGGGTATGATATAATGGTCTATGAGCTTCCAATCAGGGGTCTATTTCAAATGATCAGCGATTTGGGCCTTATTGTAGATTCAAGGGATCTGTGCGAACACGTACACTGTCAGACTGCGCCAAGCTATTTACAGTATACATTGCTCTAATTTTTTGGAAAACAGTATGAGCTGCTGTTGGTAGAACTCTGATGACCCTACAGTAGCTTGCCGTGTACCGCATACAGGGCAAGCTACTGGCCATTTACAAATGGGGCTGAGAGTGTAGGCCATGACATCAAACGTAGCGAGTTGGCTGTCATTGACGTTCAATGCATTTTGACTACTGCATGGGTTATGTTTCAGAACGATTAACGATTACCAAATGGTTCTACGACCACCACTTACAGCTTCTAGCAGAAAATATGCCCCAGCAACGATCTAGTACAATGCAAATCGCCCAAAGTGATAGTACAAACAGTCCTACATAATGTACAACAAAACTACTTGTTCTATAGCTGTAGATAGTCTGGGGCATTGTCTGGGAATCTGTGTTGATTTTGTGTTGCGCAATTGAAAACTATGATCCACTGAAAACCTACGGGAACCCAAACTCATCAATACTGACGACTTTAGGTCCTCAGGTTGACAATACCTAAATCTACAGCTTTAGGTCATCATGGGGTAGTCATAGGTGACGACTTAGGGCCGTCTCTGACGACCTAAAGTCGTCAGTATGGCCACCCTTTAAAGCCACATCAACCTTAGTAGAAATTATAGATATTCTAGTATCCCTCTTTGTCTTTTGCAATTTCCCAATTGTTTTTTGTTTGTAAATCACATTCAGCCCCTCACCCATAAATAAGTATTTATTCAGTTGAGGGGGGGGGATCCTAACCCACTATCATAGGTTTACTTGAACCTTACATAGAACTGTGTGAGTACACTGATCTACTATATGTTAGGCACACTCAATGAGTTAGGAGTTATAGCACTAGCACTAGCCATAAGAGAGGTGTCATTACCCAAATGATCTATCTGCTTTTCTATAATTCTACTAAAGCATTCCCATCTTTCTACAAGTATTTTGTATCAAATGATTATTATTTTCCCCTTTTCATGATAGAAAATACAATAAGTACAATGTATATATTTGAGCCTCTCTACACCCAATTGAACATGAAATATATTACAAGTATGCATAGTGGGGCCCCCTTATGGTATATAAACAGATTACTGGTAAAGCCAATGTGGTCAGTGTGACGACTTAGGGTAGTCATAATGGCCTGACAACCCTCTGACGACCCTAAACTCGTCAATGATGGTCAAATCGTTAGACCTTTTGAAACATACCCACGTAGATGTATATATTTTCATGCAATTTCAAAAAGTTTAAATTGTCTCAATTCTCTATTGTTCAATTATTGATTAATCAATTGAATGATTGAATTATCTTTGCTATGCTGTTAACATAAAACTTTATGCCTTACAAGAGAACACACATTGCAAGGACTCTGTCGTGCACCTTGAATTGTAAATCTAATCGATCACCTGATGCAATCTAAGTCTCTGCGAAAATCTTAAAGTTTTGGTCTTGGGCCTATTTAATAATCGTTGATTGTTCAGAAATAGACCCCCGGTCTAGTCATGCGGCGATGGCGTTGCAGTAAAGGTCAACCTTGGTAGAATGGTGAAATATGGTAGTTTTAACACGGTGGGTAAGCTAGATACTGGTAGCAAACCCACAGACACCAACCGCCATACGCTAGGATGACATCAACACGGGCTGACCCTCTTATTCCCCCTCCAAACCCATTTGTAATATCCGATCCCATAGCTCATCCCAGCCATCCAGAAATACTCCCACATTCCCGCTATGGTGTCCACCTCTTCAATCCCCCAACCCGCAATCATCCATCTCCTTCCCCTAACCCATCTAACCCCCGCCGTCCAGAGTCAGGAAATATCCCCTAGATTACCATAAAACCCACCATTTTCACCTCCCCACCACCACGCTCGCCTGCATTGGATTTCAGATTCGATGCCGGAAATTTGTGATGCTCACAGGAATTTTGCCTTTCGGTCAAGCGCCCGGTCCCTGCACTCAGCAACAAAAGGGTACGTCACCTACGTTTGCCATTTGCAAAAACCTCCCTTATCCACTGATTTTGAAGTGACAAAAACACCCCTTATTTTAGAAAAACACTGATTTTTTTTGGGGCCTAAAAAGAACCCTTACGCAAGGAAACACTGATTCCTGGGGCCTGAAACACCCATTTTATAGGAAACAAAAGTTTATGTAAGGTTCGACTATGGGTGATTTTCCCACATACATCTGCAATACATGCACCTCTCTGAAAAAAGACCCCTTATCTCGAAATCCATAGTTTCCGTGAGAGAAAATGACCCCTTATTTTAAAATCCTCTGATTTTTTTTTGGCCAGAAAAGGACCCCTTATTGTGGAATCCAGGGACATTGGAAGTCTGTGAAAAAAGACCCTTATTTCACGTTTGTTTTAGAACGCAGGTGATGTACCCTAAGTTTACAAAGTGCAGGGACCGGGGTCAACCGTTTAAAAAGCTTGGGTGTCTGAAATGGATCGAGTATACAAAGATGGCCAACATGGAAGAGTGAGCAGGTTTTGACACAAAGTGAGGACAGTCATGCAGTATAGATGTCTGTAGTGCAATATCCTGGATTATGAAGCTATCTTCACCCTTGGAGGACTGCACGATGCCTCCAGGTTCAAGTCCGTTGGTCATCATGATGCACAAATGCAGTCCTTATACTTGCCAGCACTGCATTGGAGTATCATGCCGACCCGTCAGGAGTGTATCAATACCACCATAGTGAACTATGTGATGTATGAAGGTAGCCCTGGTGAGTTACTTGTCCTGACTAACATGCTGCATTATTGATGATACATTTATGCCCAACCCTTAAATGGTTAGAATGATGTCTTCTGAATATTCTATGCTGAGGTTAAAATCGGTGACTACTGATGCCGAGCGAACCTGATTTCTAAATGCAATGATAACATGTTTATTCCATGACTTGAATTCAGAATAGCATAATCTTGGAGCATAATCTGATATTGTGAGGTATTCTTTCGTACTTTTTAGTGATGCCAATCTTTAAGTGGGATAGATGCCGCGAACGATGTCATAGAAATCATGTAATGGTATATTATGTGACGATTACGATGTACCATTGACACGTCACTTACCCACCACCACCACCTCCCTGAATCTTTCTCCTTCAGGACTACATAGTGCATTAATGCATCATGTCCACTTGTCGTCATGATACATCAGTGCAGCCATGGCAAGGCTACTCACCAGTGCTGCATCATGCATTACATCGGTGCATCATGAGGAACAGAACTCAGGAGGCCATTTCTCAAGGCACTACGATCGCACACAGCACTACTACTGCAAAATGCCAATGCTATTCCTATGAGAATTTTGGTACGAGTCGTAGTCTGTTAAGAAATAGCCTCCAGAGATATAATTGGATGGGGCATCATGCGGACCTTGCAGGGTTGTCCTCCGACCCAAACACCATTTTTCGTCTTATTATTGTGACCCAGAAATAAGCGATCTTCGATATGTATCCAGTGGCCAAAAGGGGCAGCAAACAGCTCTGTATGGCAGTGGTTGACAATACGCCATTGCCGACTTAGAGATGAATAACGCCAAACCAAGGGGGGGGGGGTATTGGCTGGCAACATTGGACGTGATTAACCCACACAACGTAGAGACTAGGTTAGGTTCACCTCAGGTCGGTCACAGACCTGGAGTCGGCCACCCCTCCAGGGAACATATAAGCGAGTTTGATGTTGAATGAACTAGTTGAATGAATATATGTTCTTCAGCCCGTTGGCAATAATCATTCAACATCACATTCATTCTTGTACTCCCTGGAGGGGTGGTCGACTAAAGGTATTTGGTCGACTTCAGGTGAATCTACCCCTCCGACGGTCATTGCCTCTATGAACATGACTGTCTGCCTACTTTACCAAATAAAGCGTGACCTTGGGACGTCTACATGCGGCATCTTGAGATGTTCAGAAAAAGCAGTTTGGAACTCTATTGACATTGCAAACTAGCTAAATCATACCTAATGAACCAGTTTATATTCAGCAGCAAACTGATTTCTATGGACAATCAGTGGGATGGACATCTCAAGGTACGTGAACGGCTCAAGGTCGATCTACCCTCATGATATATGCTAACATTTGGGTAGGGAGTCGTTGTAACATTGGCTCTGTCTTCTACTCCATGAACTTAGATGCTCATTAATTTCTCCGCTTGAAGGAATTAGCTGGAAGTAAATTAAACAATTAAGCCCTACGGGCCCATACAGTTTTTAGGAGAAATAATTGGAACTGAAATAAAATATGACGTAGACAGAGCAATTACGCGCCCACGCTATTTTTTCTTCTACGAGTAGTTGGGGATAGGGGTGGTGGAGGGTTCTGACAGCAAATAGATGATGGTTTTACTTTCTATTTCTTCACTGTAGAGTCAGACTAGTAGAGTTATAAATAATGGCGTCCGGAACAGGCTTTTATTAAGCACACTGCAGGTTCTCTCTAGCACACACATAGATCTATATACCATAGTCAAGGCTGATAACACAGGTTATAGACCTTACACTGATTGTTGATACAGTCTACAGGCTGATAACACAGGTATAGACCTTACACTGATTGTTGATACAGTCTACAGGCTGATAACACAGGTATAGACCTTACACTGATTGTTGATACAGTCTACAGGCTGATAACACAGGTATAGACCTTACACTGATTGTTGATACAGTCTACAGGCTGATAACACAGGTACCTTACACTGATTGTTGATACAGTCTACAGGCTGATGACACAGGTTCCTTACATCGATTGTTGATACAGTCTACAGGCTGATAACACAGGTATAGACCTTACACTGATTGTTGATACAGTCTACAGGCTGATAACACAGGTACCTTACACTGATTGTTGATACAGTCTACAGGCTGATAACACAGGTACCTTACACTGATTGTTGATACAGTCTACAGGCTGATGACACAGGTTCCTTACATCGATTGTTGATACAGTCTACAGGCTGATAACACAGGTATAGACCTTACACTGATTGTTGATACAGTCTACAGGCTGATAACACAGGTATAGACCTTACACTGATTGTTGATACAGTCTACAGGCTGATAACACAGGTACCTTACACTGATTGTTGATACAGTCTACAGGCTGATAACACAGGTATAGACCTTACATTGATTGTTGATACAGTCTACAGGCTGATAACACAGGTATAGACCTTACACTGATTGTTGATACAGTCTACAGGCTGATAACACAGGTACCTTACACTGATTGTTGATACAGTCTACAGGCTGATGACACAGGTTCCTTACATCGATTGTTGATACAGTCTACAGGCTGATAACACAGGTATAGACCTTACACTGATTGTTGATACAGTCTACAGGCTGATAACACAGGTATAGACCTTACACTGATTGTTGATACAGTCTACAGGCTGATAACACAGGTATAGACCTTACACTGATTGTTGATACAGTCTACAGGCTGATAACACAGGTATAGACCTTACACTGATTGTTGATACAGTCTACAGGCTGATAACACAGGTATAGACCTTACACTGATTGTTGATACAGTCTACAGGCTGATAACACTGGTATAGACCTTACACTGATTGTTGATACAGTCTACAGGCTGATAACACAGGTATAGACCTTACACTGATTGTTGATACAGTCTACAGGCTGATGACACAGGTTCCTTACATCGATTGTTGATACAGTCTACAGGCTGATAACACAGGTATAGACCTTACATTGATTGTTGATACAGTCTACAGGCTGATAACACAGGTATAGACCTTACACTGATTGTTGATACAGTCTACAGGCTGATAACACAGGTACCTTACACTGATTGTTGATGCAGTCTACAGGCTGATAACACAGGTACCTTACATTGATTGTTGATACAGTCTACAGGCTGATAACACAGGTATAGATCTTACATTGATTGTTGATACAATCTACAGGCTTATAACACAGGTATAGACCTTACACTGATTGTTGGTACAGTCTACATTGTATCTCAATATCCACTATCATATGGGCCTACGTGCCACCAACCACGGCACCCATCCTTCAATCCAACCTTCATTCATATTACATCAATATAATGCTAGCTTCTTTTTTAGATCTGTGATGGATATTGACTGCTGCAGCCTCTGTCTTCTGGAATCTGTATCTTCTTTTTATGGGTGTTATCAACTTATGTCATATTATATAATTATGGTAGCTACCACTTTATACTTCAATTTGTGCTACTTAGGCAAACCAAGGGAAATTGCATCATACCTGTGTCAGGGATGCCGTGTCAGGAACTTCCGAAATAAGCCAGTCTCTACATTGCTCCATAGATCCTGGAAGGCTGCCAAATTAATGCTCAAGTGGAGCTTTCCGATCCCCTTCACTGATCAGTGATCAGATATCTACTGGCACAGTGAATGGGGAAAGAGCATAAGGACCAAAGTAGCAATTTACTAATGGCTCTGTTACTGCAATCAGCAATCAATGTGTCTATTGCATCTAACAGTCTAAAACGTCTCCTCAATATTGTATATTGGTAACATATGACTATTTTTTTAAGTTAAATGTGATGACAGGGCAATACTGTATGTACCTGTATGCCATTAGCCTAATCATATCCTGGGATAGTTACTTGGATAGGCTTGAATATATGGACATGGATTTGTTAGAGTCCAATGCTGGTGAGGAATGAGGGTGACTAATACCTTCTATTACTAACGGACAATATTAACTTGCCTTAGGGAGATGGGTCTTACATAGTGTACCACGTGCATATACAAAGTACTACCTGCTGACGTTTAAATCACCAAGGTTGAGTGACCTATAGGCTCCACCCAATTGGCCTCTTGGCTCCTTAGTCACCCTAATTTCACCTTTATGGACAGAGTCCCTTTGAGCTGCTCCCCTCAACCCTCCCCAGCAAATTGGTGTCATTCTGAGTCACTGTGTGTGAGTACTCACACTGGTGCTGTATAGAAAAAAAATGCGCCACCAGGTGTGACTGATGACCCATACTGACACATGCTGACACATGTGTCATGGCACATGCAAACCCATACTGACACCTGGGCTATAACACATACCGACTCAGGCCTGACACATGCGTCATGGCAAATCAACACTCATACTAACACCTGAGCTATAACGCATATTGACTCAGGACTGACATGTGTGTCATGGCACATGCACACTCATACTGACACCTGGGCTATAACACATACTGACTCATCCTGACAAATGCGTCAGGTTTTTTTCCCTGGGATAGGGATTGGGGGAGGGGGAGTTGGGGTATGACTTTATTCTGCATTCATTTTTATTCTGAATCAATGTCATCAATTGAGCTGCATATCTATGTCCATGGAATGGTTTCCTGTAGATTCCTTTGTTCACTTTTACCATTCCTCAAAATGCCTTCTTTGTGCCTGTCAAATAAAAATTAAACATTTAAGTTCAATAATGCATTACACAAATACCTTTAATATAATCAGCACAAGATTTTTTACCCTCCTCACCTCCTCCCCTCCCTCCAAAATATGGTGTGAGATATTATCATTTTGGAGGGGGGGGGCTAGAATTTCCCCCTGAGCCAAGTACATACCCTCTCCCTGAATGAGCTGACCTTTAATGGGGGCAGGGGAAGATAAAATTATTTGGAGACAAAATCCCCCCCCCCCCGAAAACGAAATAAAATTCTTGCCCCTCAAACTGACCACAACCTAGTCCACCACTCTCCCAGGCCCCCAAACCTGCAAGTTACTGACATATGCTATATCAACTGTATCAATACTGACTGTAAGAGACTCTAAAGATTAAGGTGGGCACAAAAGAAGATACCATGATATATTACTGTAGGTTACTTGGAGTTCTGTAGGACTGTAGGATTACCCACCTTGTCTTCTCTCCTTGCTGTTCTGTGTCTGTGTGTTGTGAAATACTGAGAACAAAGAAACCAAGAAAAGAGCGGGAACTTTGAAATGGACCAATGAGGGACCAGGAGTTTGAAATCAACCAATCAGACACAATACTGACGCAGTACTGACGCATGGTCACACATGTGTCAGGTACTTCCTGGAGAGAAAATTTCAGGATGGGTCACTGTGAGTCAAAGTGTGTGAATATGTGTGAGTATTGACACATAGTGACGCATACTGACGCATGTGTCAGAACCTGTTGTGTTTGTTGAAGTGAGGCACTTTGCTCCTATTATCACCCAAAACAACATTATAATTCACCTCATATTATGAATTCTTACCTGTTTCCCATGGTAATATGGCATCACCTTGGGCAACATGCACCATACTTTCAAGGAATTACTACACCAAGACTAATGTAAGCCTGAATACCACATAGGAGGTTGATAATTGAAACTCAGTGTTATCTCCCATAGACAAAGAAAATTGTCTTAAAATACACCAAAAGAGAATATAAACCCATGTTTTCAGTCACCATTATATTCCCTATATACATATTGATAGATATCATCTATAAACACTTTGATTTATAAGGCAGCATCAATAGAAACAGCAATTCCCTAATTTGGCCCAAACCCAAAGTGCAAGTATATAGTGGAACTATACAATTTTCCCAGTCTCTTCATACTGACACTGATGCCATTTCGAGTCACTGCGGGTGAGTACTGACACATAGTGACCCATGTTCACTCAAGCGTCAACACCTATCTTTTGAAAGATGAGTCACTATGGGTCAGTCCGTGTGACTACTCACACAGACTGGCTCATGCTCACTCAGTGTCACCTCACGCAAATAAGGAAATGAGTCACTATGCGTCAATCCCTGTGACTACTCACCCATACTGGCACATACTGACGCAATGTTAGCTCAAATGGGTTAGGAAAGGAGTCACTATGTGTCACACTGTGTGACTACTGACACAGACTGACGCATGCGCACACTTGTGCCACATTATGTCTTGTGGAGGTGAGTCACTAAGTGTCATAATGAGTCAAACAGTGTGAGTATTGACACCTTGTGACACGAGCTGACGCACTGGTGTTATAACCCGAAAGGTGCTCACACATAGCAGCTCATTATGACTCACACTGACTCCAATTTGCTGGGTCTTTAATCACCCACCCACCTGTCGCTCATGCAGTAGCACCTGAGCACCTCAGACATCTATCTATAGACTGACCTGGTTTGTCAGGGAAACAGGTGGAGCATTGTAATTCACCCTGCAGCTGCCCCCCCCCCGGCACACCCGAACACCCCTCCCCTCCAGCCAGCCTCTGTAAAGGTATGGCAGTAACTGCCTTTTGGTATGTTGAGGTACGTTCACCTGTTCAGTTAAAGTCAAGCTAAATGGACCATCAAGAGGCTACGACTTCAACCCTTCAATTCTTTTCAAACGGCCATATTAAGCTGGTCGTGGACTGAGCTTATCCATTTGCAAAATGTATAAGCTCATAATACCAAATCACATACTTAGACTTTGTTAAAATCAGCTGTCTATTGGAACTGGCAATACCACAGACCGCTACATCTTTTCGAGTACCACTTAAAACCGCATTTAGTGCCCACATGCTCATGTCTACCTGCACTCGCGAAAAAAGAGATGAAGTATACAAGGTGGGTAGGGGTTCAGGGGAACCTCATGATTCGGTCTACAATCATAACGTGTATCGAGTTATCCACAAGTGGGATGGAGTCCAATACCAATTGTGCTAAACAGGAGTGACTGAATGTCATTGTGAGACTATCAAGGTCTAACTGAATACCACAGACTTCCTACTCTGAAAAGTCACGCATCTTTCCAACAAATTATAAGGAGACCGGTAGTAAATTGACCCTTGAAGTGATGATTTCCTTTTTTGATGTCACGACGCTGAGGTTTGATAACTTTCTCCCAGACCCAACCTTAGGTTATTACAAATAGCTCCGCAGAGAATACAGCTGCCTCAGAGAACAGACCATAACCTAAGAGGAATGAACTTAGATGTGGATTTTTATCTCAATTATAACAGCAATTCGTAGTCCCTATTTCTTTCCAGGTCGATTTATTTATTAGTGAAAAGAGCAGTAAAGCTATGGCAGAAAACAGTATTAAATAAATCGTCCTCCAGAGGGCTTTAAGGGATTTGGGAGACAGGGAATGGGAAGATCCTCTACATCTTTGCCTTCAGTCAATGTCCTTCAGGCAGCCCAAGGACCTAGCACCCTGTTTTAGTGACGATAAAAAGGGACAAGGGCCGCCATGGCTGGCATCAATACTACCACTGGCGGCTTGGGAAGTGGTGCTTATTGTAGATTTAGCAGAACATGATTCTTGATCGCTGCTCAGAGATCTTCTAACAGAACCCTCAGCTCAAAGAGCAGCTCATAGAATGCACTCGCAGAATTTAACGACTCACAGAATATACTCAGAGAACGTGTACTCTCACAGAATGAAACAGGTCAGAGAACACACACACACACACAGAGCACGGGCCATTTCATAGGGCGAAATACCTCAAACGATTAATTCTGATGAAGTAATACACAAGGATTTAGTCCGCTGAATCCCTCCCCCCCCCCAAAGAAAGCGAAAACAACAACAGCAACAGAAGAAAGTCCCAAAACAAGTGCAGCATTCGAGCCTACACTGCAAAAATGGTGTTTAGATCCTAAACACAATTCTAAACATATTGTCGCAACGTTTTTGTAATCACATTAATTTCCTAAACATGTTTAGCCAAACAATGTGCTTAGCTCAAGTGTTTAGAAATCTAGGTGTTTAGGTTCAGAATTTGTGTTTAGATATCGATGAAATTTTGTGTTTAGATGTCTATGTGATTTGGTGGGAAGTAAGGGGTTTGCAGACATTGTATCCATTAAAACATAAAGGAATATCTTTTGTTTGTTTTCTCATTTACTGGAGGACATCAGCAGGTATTTGCACTGCAAAGTATCCAAAGATGTCAGCCACAGCTATATACACATATATGTACACACTGCATTAGAATAGGAGACTTGAGGAAGTACAATAGGTTGGCAAGAAGGACATTGCTTTATACTTTACAAAATAACATGACATAGGTGTAAGTCATAGAGCTCATTGATTATTTTATGGTAATGATGGTGGTGTAAGTTGAATTTAGTTAATTTTTAATTGTTTTGTCTATTTTCTTAACATTTAATGAAATGACACTATGATAAACAAGGCGTTTGGGGATATTTGTCACAACAATTGATTATAACTGTGTTCAGATAGTCCATTCAGAGGTAGTGCTGCTACCTTGTGTGGATTTGATATCCAAGTATCTAAACATATTTATGTTTGAATCTAAAACCTAATATTCAACTGTTTAAACTCTAAACGTCTGAACATGTTTAGCAAAAATGTTTATGTATTTAGAATAAAAGTGTTTTTTTTTTCTAAATGCGTAGTTGATGATACACCTAACTGATGTATATGTTTAGGTTTTAAACATGTTTAGACCTAAACATGTTTAAAATCTAAACACCATTTTTGCAGTGTACAGGTGTGGTTCAACCCTACCTCCCAGGCCGTACCTACTAATATACTATAATTTAGACGTTTTAGTGCAGCAAGTGTTGTTGATTTCATATAAAATATCTATTTAATACTCTTCATTTATAGAATGATAACACAGCTGTGATGTATGGTAGGTGGTAGTTGTAGGGTCATTCAAGTTTTATTTAATACACACAAAGAGGCAACGTGATACATAGACCAATACCCCAAGACCATTCTGCCTAGCTATTGAGTCACCCATGTGGCTCCTGGCTAATGCTAGATTTCAATCATAGAGGAATTGGGGTCACGTATATGGACAGGTTCCCCTTGTTATATAAGTTGTGTGTACCGACCAACAGGAAACTTCTGGAAATGATTAGTTCAGCATGCTCCCCAATGAAAAAGCGCAGAGACACTGTAACCTAGTAACAGATACACAATCTGAAACCCTCACACACAGAGCTGCTCATGAGGGAGAAGGTTCTTATTGAGCTGCCCTGAACTGCTCCAATGGGAAGGGGACGCTCCCAGCTGCTCGTTGATAAAGACAGGGTGGGCCCGGGGCGGAAAACCCTCTCCCAGTGGACCCGCACCAATACAGTCTGCTGTGGCCGCAATAGGGGAGTAGCTGGAGCTAAAAATAAACCTCTAATCTGCTCACCATGGCCGGGAGGAGATCACTGGCTCACGTCTGGGCCACAGTGGTAGGACTGTTATCAGTTCCCCAATGGTGGCTGTGGTGGGAATGTGTGTGGTATTGTGGTCTAATGAAAACAGGTATAGATCACCCACTAACCAATGACTGTAGCACAGAGCCGGCAGAGTGGGTTGGTGCATGGCGGGGGAGGAGGTACCAGGGAGAGTGGGCTGCTGATGGGGGGGGGGTACCAGGGGGAGTGGGAGGTATGGAGCTTTAGTGGAAAGAGTGTGGTGACTTACGGTTATACCCAGTGTAGATTGAGAGCATTTCTCAATGCTAGAACATACAGGTTGGTCTGATATTGATGGGCGTTATAGGGTGGCTACATTGATAAACCTGTTTCAAAGCTATAGTGCGAATATAGATGATATTGGTAGGAGGTAGAGACAATAGATTACATCAGACTAATCCCGTAAAAGCATCGGACTAAGATTTATGACAGACCAGATGGTAGTTTGGATGTAATCCATTTCAGATTTATATCAGTTATAAAATAGATAGAACTATACCTGAGTCCCAAATTAATTTGAAAAACTTTCAAATCCTGGCTTCAAGTGAAGTACCATCATGGAGGGTGAGCCGCTGGCGAGTGAAGTCTGTGACTAATAATGCGTCGGTAGGTTCTCCAACTGTCTAAAGTTCTATTTCCTATCACCAGCATCCTCTAACGTGTAACTGCTCTTCATTTAGAGGGAGGGCAATATGATCAGTAGTACCTCTCTAAGGAAACTAATTAATGCCAGGAGAGCAGCCACACCAAGTGGAAATACATGTTATGGAAAGGAAAAGAAAACTCAGGGATCTAGCTACACTGATGAGGGATGCATTCAGAGAAATGGCGGCTTTGGGATATCATGTTCAACACTGTACATTGTAGGGGAGCCTTAACCTCCTCCTTCAATCTCCCCCATCCCCTCCATCCCTGTGATCATTTGACAGGTCTTCGCTTTAGGCGCTGGAGGAAAAAGACCTCTCAGGTCAGTGGTTCTCAGGAGGAAGGAACCTGTGTGAGGGGAGCAGCCCCGTGCTGGACCCCAAGGCTAGGGGGAGCTGTTCCATAAAACAAGTCCTACCAAAGGAATGGGACCAGCCTGTTATGCGGTGGATAGGTGGTTATTGTTAAAGGTTGTGGAAATTTCAAATCTGAAAGAGAAGGCCTTTGTGAAAATAAAAATGCATTTAAAACCATTGGAAACCATTGGCATGATCTCCATATCCACGCTTCCTTTCACTTTCAATCTTCTTGAAAGAGTACCTTGAAAGTGAAAGGAAGCGTGGATATGGAGATCATGCCAATGGTTTCTATTGAGAGATAATCAAAGATATCCGATACTATTTCTGTGAAGCTATCGTTATCATTACAATAATAAGCATTTTTCCCTATGGAGCAGTATAAAGGCCCACTGCATGATAGTGCTGGGAATCTAGTAGCTTTTTTCATTGCAAACATACACTGTAAAAATAATTCCGTCGAAAAAACGGAGATTCTCTGGCACCACCCGGTGCTGGCCAATCTCCGTTTTCTCCAAAATCACCATATTTTTAACTGGTACTTCTCCATTACCTAAAAATGTTGATTTACCGTTCTTGTATTAACTGTGATCCTCAGTTACCCAGAAAATGGAGATTCTCTGGCACCATTGGGTGCCAGCCATTCTCAGTAATAACTACGGTCACCATTCTCTTGGAATTACTGTTACTATAACGGAGAATGTCTTTCACCCAGTGGTGCCAGAGAATCACCATTATTTCAACAGAATACTTCAAATCACCATCATTTTGATATGGCATCAAAGGATGGATTTTTATAGTATTTCTATAATGCAGTTCACTTGTGCTCCAATCCCTAGTTCCATGAAAGCATCATAGAATAGTACATCACACTTTGTAATAGGGCGGGCAAGTCTCGTGACCTAGATAAGGGGTCGGGACCTCCCTTTATCGCTCAGGGTATTACTGCTACCATAAGCATACAGGTGTTGCCCTGATTAGACCAAAAAACCCCGATTTTGGACCAATATCTCTGAGGAAAATAGCTAGCTAAATGAATCACCAAGTGCTCCCGATTTCAAGCTTTAAAAATCTGAAAGTCATCCTTTTATATTCCTATTAGAACTGGACTTAGAACCCACTTTCCAAGTGGCTGTCCATGGACATACAATTCCTTTGTGGCCTAATGCAACATCAAGGCCATATGTGTGAAGCATTAGTGAGTGTCAGTGTGACATGAGCATCTCACCACCACTTCTTGTCTTCTAGGTGTGGAAATGTCACATTTATAGGTGTGGAGGCTTAAGGCTAAGCTTGGGTAGATGGGGGAGGGGGTGATGTTGCGGCCTAGGCATGGAGTGGCTTCATGCATTTAGTTGTCATACTCACACTGTCACAGTGAGCTGTTGCATTACATGCTATAGTGACAGTTTCAAATGCAGTCCCCCATGATATTTTAATTACCATACCAGTATAATCATACACCAATTGGATTATTGAGAGTTGAGTTCACATACTAGTATGCAATAGCCCATAGCTCATTTAATGTGCTGTCTAACATGAGTGTGATAGCAGGGAAAAAGTGTCTTGTTAAAGTTTTTTTAGTTGAAAAATCACCTCCATGTTATTTTTCAGTGTGCAGATATTGCATGATATTAGGAATATGCTTGGAATTGACAATTTGTGTCTGTAAGATGCAGAAATGACAAGAAATGTTTCCAGTCCATAGACATTGCACTGTGAGCGATAATAGGAGGTCCTGACTTTGAGATTTCTCGCCTATTCTCGTGACCTACTTTCCCGCCCTATTACAATGTAGGGGTAAAAAGCACCCTAGGATTGCTACAAAGCAACATGCATGGACAGAATAGGTGTTTGTCTCATCAAAATATCTCACAAAAGTAGATTACCATACCATTAACCATATTCTCACAGCCCCATAATTGGCTATCGACATCGGTGTTGCATTTAATTCAAAAGTTGTAAATCATTATCATTTTTGATACATTAAGAAGTGTCTGTAGAGTAGACTCCTCAAGGGAATCTCATCATGAAAGAGGCTGCCACCTGGTGTGATCAAACTAAACAATAATCAATACACAAATTCCCCGTAAATTGATAAACAGTGTTTCGCTGTAGTGGATTACGGATATTTAATATTGATAAATAGTCACTACACTAATTCACCATAATTTTTACTGCGATCCTCTGTAAATACATTACAGACACACAAGCACATATGCTTCACACACACACAGGGACTGAATCAATACAAACATCAAACCTTTTTATATGTGGAAGATCATTGTTTTCTATGGCACCACCTACTCTCAATTTTCGAAACTGAAATACACTATGCATTATTATAAGTGCTTTGGTACATACCTGCTTTCATAGTATTCAGGAAAACGTATTTTTCAGAACATGTTTTCTGGGTTTGCTTGTTATATGCTCAATATCTACAAGGTTTCATCAGGATTAGAATTACAGAGATTCATTGCAAGTTATGCCATACTGTGGTTCATGATAAATGTTTTGAAATATACTCCTGAAGTCTCACGAGATTCAGAAAAAAAGGTGTTTCTCTGTATACTAGTTTACACGATTACCTTGTTATATGGTCAATGTATACAGAGTTTCACCAGAATTTCAACGTATTCAGGAAAAAGGTGTTTCTCTGTACTTTTTTACAATATATCCTTGTCCTATGGTCAATATCTACAGAGCTTCACTGGATTTGAAATGACAGAGTTTTATTGTAAAATCAAACGGTGAATCTCTATTCAACGGAATATTTTTACAGTGTACTGCCCATCAATAGGACAGGCTGGCTTGCGCCACCATCTCTCCTGAACGTTAATCTGAGCTTTTATTCTATTAACCCTGCTCATATCCTTTGTTCAGCTGCTGCATAATTAACTCACCCTCAGTGGGTGCCCATCTGTCCCTTCCTATTGCCCCAGGCGTTTGTTCCATTCTCCGAGAAAATTAGATTACTTTGCTTAATTATGCAAGACAGGTCACATTGATTTTCCCTTTGTAGAATTCTCAAGAACCCATACTTGAAGATTCAGAGGGTAGATGGTAGGGGGTGGGCTTGGTAGTGGAAGTTCCTATGTTGGGAAGTACTGGCATATGCAGGAAGGTCACACTCTGAGGAAGAAGTTCTGTACAGAGGGAATCCAAACACAAGTCGGTAAAAGAAGGGTTTATTGTAAGATAGTTACATAATCATATTATATTGAATATATAGGAAAGTTGAATGGTTATAGTAAAGCTGCGATCCTTGAGTGATTAAGGCACAATGATACCAAGCACTAGCCAGCACATAGGAAAACACCTTCAAAAATAAGGGAAACATGAGAGTTACATGAAAAGGTTGTAAGGGGGTAAGGTACAGTACAGCTAAAAGTCATATATGCAGAACATAACACTGAAACCCTCCCAACCCATGTCCACAATGAAGGCCAGAAGCAGCAGCCAAATGTCCTTGAACTTGATAAAGAAAGATCCACCTCTGCCCGCAGCTATGTCCAAGAACTGGAGTAAAGTCAGCAAGGTACACCCTCCCCTCTACCCTGACCTTGACATTAACATACAGGGGCTGTCTAGGAACTAGGCAGGGATGAGCAACTCACTTATACAAAAGCACACACACAGGTATACTGACAGGTCAGAAGCCACCCTCCCACCTAACAGTGGCCTACCAAGGTCTATGATAAAAAAAATGGCCCGATAAGTGGTGAGTAGTAGAGATCATGGCAAGATACTAGAGGGCAGGTGATTCAGATTTTAACTCGGAGTAATGTTTTATTACTAATAGGAGGATGCACCAACATAAATGAATTAATTACAGGCTAGGTGATAGGCAATAACCACACACACCACATCCCACATATGATATATACATATACAGGCACTATGGACATACCTTACTTAGGACCGCAGCATGAGTAATGATTATGTGGTGGATTAGTAACTGTACAGGAGATTGTATGCTGTTATCATGTCAACAATGCAATAAACAGGTAATCTAAAGTTGGACTTTATGGCCCAGGCTTTATGGATTAGGTGATCAACTGCACTAGTTCTCTACCGAGCTACTATCCCCAAGATGTAATGCACTCAGCAAATGGAGACAACACTAATAAGCTATATCTTAATCACCTTAAACTCTTTTAGCGCAGTTCAACACACTTCAAATAATTATTACCATTTTTAATTAATTTGATTAGAGATCTGTATGAGACTAATATAATCTGATCGAACCCTCCAGCACTTTGTGCCGTACTCATTGTACGATCTCTTATTGATAAGATCCAATTTACGACTTCTCTGAACTTTAGTATGAGAATTCAATACTGCAACAACAAAAAGATGTTTCGGAAAGTATGTATAGTAAACCTTGATGATTTTCTAAAGACACTTACTGACTAAGAGATCCCTCAGAGCATTTCTAATGGGTGCAGTCACGACTATCTATCATACCTGTAGGCTCCATATATCAGAAGGTGCTTGTGCCTAGTGCAGCGTGATTTGGGCTTTTATCTTCTTTATTGACCCAAGATGTTGCAGGAAGGCGTGTGAGGTGAAAAGAGAAAAAGGGTAATACCCTTAACCCGTATAAATATACGGTGCATCTCAACATCTGTAAACATTTTAACTGCCTTCCTTTCGTTAGAGTGGCTTAATGCTCAGCTATTTTCATGATACACTAAAGCACTATGTAGGGACTTCCTCCTGGTGTTTAGAAGCATGTTCGGCTGGTATGGTGTATGGTTACATAGCGGCATGGTATCCATGCATCCTGAGGACAAAGGTGCCATAGAACAGTCTGTCAGCCTTCTAAGGAGCTTTGAATCGTTGATTACGCGTTTAATTGATGAGCAATGTCACATTAGTTAGCTTTGTATCATAACTATGTGTCTGCCCTGCAAGCTTAGATTATTCATTAGGTACTAGGATGTTGCAATCAATGAATTTTAGTAATGCTCGTTGCAAAATGGCCAAACGTACAAAACTAAATACATGTTTGCGGAAACCAACAGACCATACTTATATGGGCTGTCTGTAAGCCTGTGTTGGAAGGTCTGCTCCTTATCGAGGCAACATGAGGTAAATACACCAATAAAAACACGCACGGCTTGAGCCTTATAGACAAGCTGCTGCAGCCGAATGTTTGTTCAGCTGAGTAGTGTTTTACTATATAGAACCGTAAGTAGTACATAGAGACAGCGCTTTGGACCTGGCTACCCCCTGTAAGTAGTATACAGAAACCCGTTTGTCTCAGGCAACGATAACTTGTTTAACATCAGAAATTAAAATTGATACTAATTCTTATAGATTAAGGTATCTGGGTCAGTGTTGGAAAGATTTACTAGCCGATGTGGTGATGTAATGACATCCTAATGTGTGGTGTTGTGTGTAGCCCCATGGGGCTAGAGTTCACGCCCGATCGGGGGCATGGCCATAGTTTGCCCAGGGTAGCACATGAATACTTTACAGCACCTTGTTCTATGGTGCCACCATTACACACTTAAAGGCTGGTGCTAAAGTAGTCCTAAAGTAGCTCCTCTCGGAATTACCTCCTCCAAACTAGGCCTTCATAAATCTTACAATGATCCTTGATCAGATTTAAGTCATATTAATCGTGAATCATGTATAGTTTGTGGCACACCTCGACGAAGGTAGCATTCCCATAGCTCCATTTCAAGTTCTAATTTTATTGTCGATGTGGTTTGAATAGCATTTACTCTCTTTACAACCGCTGTATATCTGGTATACATGTGTCTTGTTTTCCATTTTCTTTTCAAATTTGGGTATTCCTCATGAAATGGCCATAACTAAGTACTGGAGAGGTAATTTATTTAGAAGATAATTATGTACACTGTCTGCCCACCCACCCTCACTTGTTGACTCACCGTCCCCTCAGACATCAGCAATCAAATACGAGAAGAATCCTTCAATGCACTGTTATCTACAAATCATGACACATGGATGCAGCCTTGGTGGGCGACTAGCAAAATGGTGGATTCAAACATAATACTGACTGTGCGAGGTGATACAGTGCTGGTGGATCGGTAAGTGACCTGCTGGAGTTCTATCAGTGCACCAAGAAAGGACATGGACATGGACATGAAGCCATGTTACATTATGTCATCGTTAGTGGGTTAATAAGTGTGCAGACTTTATGGTGACGTGCACGGATGGCAGCATATATCCCACTTCCCTAACTTCCCCCACTTCCTCCAGGCGGCGCAGGAAATCCCTTTGATCTCAGGTCACGTGACTAAGTCTGTGAACTAATCATTGCAGATTAAAAGGCCACTCAAAAACCCTCCAAGAAGGTGGTCATACAGTGCCTGCTCCTCCCTCAGTCTCTGTGCTACTCGCTCACCCTACATCCCTCTATATCTCTAAGTCTCCTCTCACCCCCTGACTCTGGCTTAGTCTGGCAATCGTTGTTTGATATTATGCTCCATGCAGCTGTCATCTAGGTCCATGCAACCAATGTCTTTATACAAGATGATATAGGGCCTATACCCTCTTACACTGGTTCTCAAAACCTTACAGATGAAGGCCCCGCTAACTTACACCACCAAAAGCCCAGTGCATGTCCGCATGAATTGCGGTTCAAGGTCACAGGTACTGTAAACACTGTCAGACACTAGCTGTAGTGGGAAAGGAGCAGTGGCTGATGTCACAGTTGTGGTTACCTGTGTAACCACAACTAGAAACCCTGTATGATCTGTGTTGACTAGAAAAACTGAGGTGATATAGAAAATAAATTTCTTTTATGAGTTTTATTTTGCCGCCTTAATTGCACGATTCACTGGGTTCAGAACCTTGAACCAATAATGAAATGCTAAAAATCCCTTTGATGCTAAAATGAGAGATTTAGAAGCAGGTAGTTCCATCGGATTCTAAGAAGTTGAAGATTACTATTAACCCCTCCAACAAAATCACCATAGATCATTGGACATGGACAATTGTGGGTGGGAAAACAAAGAAAATGGAGAGGTAAATAATATAGATCCAGTATCTATATTTACAGCAGCATCATCAGAGATCAAGGGAAAACTAATAAACGTTAAAGTATACGTCCTGCTGCTCCCATGTGCAATGATATCCCTCAAAATTGCCACAATCAAATTATATCGAGAACAAAAAGAAAGAAATCGATAAGTTGTCAGAAGATCTGATTCAATATGGGGATTGGAGACTCCCAGACCACCGGAAATAGATCTGAGCCTACTCCAGCGACGCCTACATGTCACCCACACTACTACTATAAATAGAGCGTCCCCCGACTCACCCTCCAACTCATCCACCGACCCACGTTTTCCTTTTCAATCACCGCTATGTGCCATCTGGTGGTAAGGGATGACAAATCAGATCCGACCACGTCGCCATGGCAACCAGGTTGTCTCCTACACCTTGCTGGTGAATGAATGTCGCCATGACAGTCTCGCATAGTCTCGAACCGGACCAGCCACGTGATTAGGAAATGTACCTCAAATTACTATTTTCTTCTTTTGCATCCTTTTTTGTTGTTCATATTCATAGTGCCAATTATATCAGTGCAGTTATTACTGTGCATGATATAATATCGTGATCTGATCATGGCGGGTAGTGAAGGTTTGACCCAGCTGATTAGGGTTCATTCTCATATTGCGTGCAATGTCTGTGTAGAGGCAGTCTGCCCAGTAATGAGACTGCCTCTTACATCAACCTAAATCTCCTTCACATAACCATCTATAGAGATCCCCCACCCTCTAATCTAAGGTGGATCTTAAAACTGTCACTGTCAGAATATAAGCATTGAGGCAATACCCCCCTCCCCCAATATGATTTAATTTGATCAGAGTATAGAACTATAGTATGAGTCGCTCAGGTCCTTCACTGACCAGGCCTTTGGGTTTATAATTGACAAGTAATTGACTACTCTGAATGATTTGTTCCAGGATACTGAGAGCTGGATAAACATTGCTACTGATAAATGTTCACTGTAAAGGTATTGACGTAGAATAACACTCGAATCACCTGTAGGCGTACAGTAAGATTCGTTTTTTTTTCTGCATATCTGCAGCAGTTGCTAAGAGTGTGACAACCGACATCCCATAACGACAGACAACTGCAGAATAACAGGCAGCTATGATACATCCTGTTGTTATGTCTCTGTCCTCTCTGTCATAGCAGTGTTAATAATTGTTTTAATCGTCCTTAGTAAAGAAGTTGTGCAAAGCTGTGGATCACATGTCAGTATCAGTGTAATACTCCAATCTTTCCTTTTACACATTTACATCCAACAGACAGCAGAAGCTCAGCTGTAAATTGACCTTTCACTAGATCTATGATCTACTCTCTGGAGTAATATCACTGCCCGGCTGTCAGATACAGGAATATGTACTGCTTCAATTTGTTTCTGCATACATGGCACATTGTGGGTGATAACTATACAGACATATTTAAGTGTTTCAGCCTGCACGATACATTAGGCTACGCGATATATCTATCCAGGGTGATTATATTGTCCATCATTCTAGTTATCTCAAATGTATAGGAATAATCAGCCTTCATGAGTATTATATATTTGCGACAATAAGTATATATTGGGCTTTAATCATCAACAATAGTGTCAAATTATGTTTTCCTCGCATGCACCCAGTCAGTCAGTTCATAGCACATAATGATACATAACAAAAAGCCATCCTGAAATACAATTAAGCCGCCATGTGCCATATAGTGGCCTTTTTACCATAAGGGAACCATACATTGTCTCAGCCTATAACTTCCCCATGCTAATCCTGTTTACGCACCCTGCCAGCTGTCTTGGTAACGACAGCACATCATATCGCTTACCCTGCTGAACCGGACGTCCTGGGGCTTTTTATGGTTTCACTAATAGGAGTTTTGTGGAAGGGATACGCGTGCCAGGCACACCATAAAACTGTCTGTCCCACCCCGTGAGTCCATTTATACATATAAACTGCCATTCTGGGACTTCCTATCAAGTTCTACCCCCCCCCCACTCTCTACCTGCCACAATGATACCCCCATGTCCCCCACGCCCATCGAAGGGACTGGTCATTTGATAGCAACAGGGGAGAAAGGGCTGAATATTCAGTATTTTATTCATCATCATCATCATCATCATCATCATCATCATCATCACCAGCACCACCACCACCAGCACCACCACCACCACCACCACCATCACCACCAGCACCACCACCACCACCATCATTATGATCATCATGACTACCACCAGGACCACAGCTCTCACACCCGGCCCACACCACCCTCTGCTCCCCTACTCACCGCCTCACGCCTCTGCCTCCAATTTATTGGTCTTCATTATTTATCACTTCATCCGGGTAATTACACCGTAGGTGGTCACGTGACCCAGAACCCTTCCTCTGCATGAATATTCCTCCGCGTGTCCTCCGGCAGGTAAATCACCCTATTGGAGGAATTCTCTTCTCTTTCTTGTATGTGTTTTTTTTTTCTGTGGGTGTCTGGTGGTCTCTTCATGCCTCTCGCTAGGAATTGGGTGCATCATCACTGGGCATGGGAAAGTTAGACCTGATATTAGACGAGGAAACCAAGAATTTCAGGTATGTTATCAAGGGACGGTGGTCACTGTGAAGAGAGCCCATTCTGCTATTAAGCAGGACAATAGACAGGTTTGCTAATAACATGTACTGCCGTAGCTGGAGGTAACGCCCACTACTCATGTACCAGCATCCCATCATTAGGGACAGTCTATAAGTGACAGCAGTCAGTCCTGGATAAGCCCCTAACATACCAGTTGATGAGCACCTGTTCGACCACAACATGCTCATCCCTTCCTTACATGCTGAATGATTTTACTCACCATATACAGACTACATCTATCTACAAGGCAAACCTGGCCTGGTTCCCCATGGTCACATTCTCCACTGTAATCCCTTTATATATGCTATGAAACCAATTTACAAATGATTGGAAACCAACCAATCGTCTTAAAAAAAACTTACTCAAAGTACTCCTCCAATCACTCCTAATTCAATGTACAATGTAGTAGGTATTCTCTCGGCGGTTCACATGTCGAATTTCTCTTGTACATGCCTGTACTTTGCGAAACACGAGCCCAGACCAGCCGGTGAAGAACACGTCTTTAGGAGTAATTCTTGTGATCCTCCAACTATTGTCTTACTATATCCCTCACTTGCTCACAATCTACTCCCTACTTGATCCTTAAAACTGGGTACATCATTCACCACATGAAATGGTCATGAGTTGTTCCACACATGCTCACAAGAGTCATAACAACTCCCAATTTTGGGCATGATGTACACTTTAATGATGATATATGGATATACGCATTGTGACCACAAAAATATAATAGGTAGTCGACAGTCTACTACTTATCTAATAAAAAACACATGAATGCTGGTTATTTTTGCCATATCGTGGCCTGGGCTGGACAATTCTCAAAATGAGCAGGTAGGAGGGTGTGGGAGGGAACAGCCCCCTGAACCAGGAGGAAGACTGCAAGAAACGTGATGAGTCTGCAATTTCTGCCATCAAATTACATTCAACACTTTAAGGGTCATCATGATCCCGCCAGGTCCGTGGTTCTTTGTCGTTAGGCTGTGCCAATGCAGCACCAGATGATGGCCCACCAACTCTGCATTGGTACACCATTTAATACAACCATGTGGTTACCTATCAACCCTGCAGGGTCTGTATGGTGCATGAAGGCAGCACTGGTGATGAAGCCACCAATTTTACATCAATCTAATTATGTGGCTACCTATAAACCTGCATGGTTTGCATGATGCATTCAGGCATACAGCACTGGTGAATTACGCGCCAGGTCACCGTGGCAGTGAATTGAAATAACGCATTAATAGACAAGGAAGCCCTTCGAGGACTAAAATATCGAAAGCTAAATTTATACAGATTAGAGCATATAGCAGAATAGGCAGGCTGTTAGTGCAGATAAGCCCCTGGCTATTGGCGTACAGGACTGAAATGTTCTCAGTAATAGAGTTGGATCAATGCCATGCAATGCGGTGCCTAGATAAAGTATCCTGGAATTACATGCTCATACCATAGGAACAGCATCAAATACGGTCTTCAGGTGCAGTCTTATGGACGGCTTTAAGATCTACTGGGATCTTTACTTGTGGACCAATGTGATTACACCTTTTTAGCTATGAGGGTGGGGGTGGGGAGCGTGGCCCTCATACCTCTCCCAAATTACGAGAGGCCTCTATATACGGAGAATCCAATAGGCTGACTCTCAAGATGAACTGCCTGAGAAATATATATCCATGCAGTCCACCACCATCTAATGAACGCTCTAGGCGATTTGAATCCACCGGTTTCCGAGCAGTTTGAATACCTGGTCGACTTTGATGATGCCCGGAATATCAGACAAATTGGAAAATAAGATGTATGAAATTAATTAATCACTGCAGCTGTACCGCCTACCGCCTTTTTAAGATTAAAACGAATCAGGACAGCCTGCGGCTGAATCCATCCTCGCCAACAACAACCAACTTCAGAGTTTACTCAACAGCATCCTATTCATTTTGTTTTGTATTGTATTGTATATATACGTGTATACATGTTCGTATATGCTTATTCAATTTTATCAATGCATGAGAATTGGAGTGAAAACTGTGGACGTTCAATTTAGTGTTCACTTCAGAAGTGTATACAGGTTTTCATTTTTTCTTCGAGGGGCATAGTCTCCCTCCATTTCTGGGATGGTGGGAGGCCCCTGCCCCCCACCCTAATCCGACACCCCTGACCCCACCATGTATAGGTGGCTCTGAAGTGGCCTGCTCCATGTCAACTTATGCAGATATGAAGCACCAAGGTAGCCATATCAGTATAGCTGTGACTGGTCCCTAGGGTAATTGTAATTAGGTGCAGATCTGTAATTAGCTGGGCCCTCATTAGTTATCTTACGCCCCATGTCTGACATTAACATTTCAGACAGCTTGATCTACAGGTGCCGGGGGCTGAGTGTCTTTATGCCTTTCACAGCTCGCTATATTCCCATTGCTAATGTCTGAATTCACCTGGGGCACGAAGGAATTAAATAATGTATTTATGATATGCATGATGTGTGGATCGGCACCAGAAGTTGACAGATAATAGTAATGAAAGTCTCAGGCTAAGCTTATTGGTTTGTGGGATATATCAAACTGCTAATTATTGCAACTGCCTTTTTAAATTTATAGCCACCTGACCTGAAAGATCTTCAATTTCACATTTAAATGTATTTTATAATTCTAACCTATTGTTCAAATTTCAGGTTATATTCACCTGTCTGTGTAGTGCAAATGGTCAAATTACTAACTGCTTTGGCCAGCGAGTTCGGCATGAATGTTTACCTCTTGCTACCAGGCTACTGATAAGCATACTGGTTGTCTGATTACCTGAATGACTGATTTACAAATTACCCTTTGCCGTGATCCTACTTACTGTCATGATGATTTGCCACATCAGAAAAGCTCTGCAGCAGCTCAACCCTAAATAAGAAATTCTTTATTGCTACTTCACACAAAGTACACCAGGAATAAATGCACGTTCAATTCACCTTTCCCTGAATAGCTTTAGCTGTTCTGTATTCTGTTCTGTCAATATAATCGAATTGAATTTACACTGATGGAGTGATTAAGTGATGTTATACATAGTTAGATAACGCCATATTAGACCCATGAAGATATAAAAACCTGTACCTGCAGGTCATTTCTCAACATGCTACGACTGCCACACTTCAAATCGTTGTGGGTTTACCATTCTAACCCATTACAACCCTATATCTTGTGGTCACTGAAAATTGCACTGTGCGACTGCCCTACCAAACTCTATGTAATTACTGCAAAAGATGCTGATTGTACAGCATAGTCTTAGGACATTGCCTACGATCACCCACTTGACGATTTGAATTGTAGTGGCTATGCAGAGTCGTACCATGTTGAGAAATGCCTTCCAGTTGCTATATCAAACGAAATGTGTGCCTTGGTAATGCAGCCATTTGCTAACGTGATGTATATATGGATTGCATGAAAACGATGCGAATTCATATATGCGCAGCACACATGGTAAAATGTAGGACAAATAACATGTAGGTGAGAATCGACTTGACTGCAAGAAAAGCACTTTGTGTTGAATATCATATTCCACACGCACCATGCTGCATATTTGTTGAGTTTAGCCGTATTTACATTGAGTCTGATCCTGACATGGACACCTGTCCTTCTTAAAAAGCCAACCTCCAAGGGAATGTAGAAAGAAATAATATCAATACAACCTCTAAGCTGAAAAGACAGAAGGGTAATGTCCATAGTGCAAGTAAACATGAAGTTATAGAAGTGGTAATGCTGACTACAAAATCGTTTGAAAGCTGCATTCTGTTCTTTCTCTACAAAGAGTACATAGTATATAAATGAAACTACGGACTTTGGCGTAACGTCATAACACACCAATGTATCTTAGGTCCCTAGGATTTATAACCCTCTAATTGTATATAACAGGTGGTTGTAGGTAATGATGTGCAAGTGCTCTGTGCGATCACCGCTTATGTCGACAATAACATAGTATTTAGTAGAGTGGTCGTAGCAATACAGGTTGATACCCAATGATAAAGACCTCTAATGACATGCCTCTCACTAGAATTTAAGTGGGCCCAGTCCTGGTATCTTGTGCAGTAACTTCCAGACTAAGTAGATAACACAAATTCACACAATTACCTGTTGGTGGCTTAGGCTGAACATTCGCATACTGAGTATTGCATTCGCCACCTAAAGTCTTGTTACAGAGATCCCTGTGTACATGGTCATTATAGAGTGGCTCACAAGCGACTATGTGAAGCAGAATAAAGCACAACGCAGTCTCCTCCCCTGCCCTAGAAATTGGCGACTGGATATATTGTGTTCAGCGATGTGTGACCCGTGATAAGCATGGTAGGCGGAAAGCAGATGGGAAAACATACTGATAAGTACAGTCGTCACCACAGCGACCATGAATCAGCGTCCAGTGGGGAACTATAACTAGTTACCACTCACCAGCAGCTCGTCTGGCAATATTGGTCCTCCGTGCCTTGTACGACAGCTAATAATGGCTGTGTTAAATGTATCAAAGATGGCAGTGATTTCATGGATTGATAACGTTATCCATGCGTCAGGAAGAGCAACATAATGCATATATGGTCATCAGCACCATCCAATTGCCTGTCGGCACCTAACCCAAGCTCCTCATCTGACTGTCATTCAATCGTAGCTCTTGATGCCGAACAACTACCAAACAAAAGCTCGCATTACCTAGCCCTATACCAAACCTAGCTCCCTATCTCTCGTGCGCCGGGATGTGGTGGTGGTCATAGGGAGATTGAGGTCAGTCAGATTACCTAGCTCCTATTGCCTAGCCCCATATAACCCTAGCCCTTATTCCACCCTAGCCCATACTGCCTAGTTCAGACCACTCCTAGTCCTTATGGCCTAGTACAGACCGATCCTAGTTCAAACCACTCCTACTCCATATTGCCTAGTTCAGACCACTCCTATTCCTTATGGCCTAGTTCAGACCAATCCTAGTCCCTATTGCCTAGTTCAGAGCAGTCCTAGTCCCTATTGCCTAGTTCAGATAACTCCCAGTCCCTATTGCCTAGTTCAGACCAATCCTAGTCCTTATGGCCTAGTTCAGGCCAATCCTAGTCCCTATTGCCTAGTTCAGATAACTTCCAGTCCCTATTGCCTAGTTCAGAACAATCCTAGTCCTTATGGCCTAGTTCAGACCAATCCTAGTCTCTATTGCCTAGTTCAGACCAATCCTAGTCCCTATTGCCTAGTTCAGACCAATCCTATTCCCTATTGCCTAGTTCAGAGCAGTCCTAGTCCCTATTGCCTAGTTCAGATAACTTCCAGTCCCTATTGCCTAGTTCAGACCAATCCTAGTCCCTATTGCTTAGTTCAGACCAATCCTAGTCCCTATTGCCTAGTTCAGACCAATCCTAGTCCATTGCCTAGTTCAGAGCAGTCCTAGTCCCTATTGCCTAGTTCAGATCAATTCTAGTCCCTATTGTCTAGTTCAGATGAACCCTAGCCTCTATTGCCTAGTCTAGGCCATTCCTAGCTCCTATTGCCTAGTTCAGACCCCAACCCTAGCCCATATATTGACTTGTCATAGCTACACGTGCCTTGTCTGTAGGTACAGAGTCGTCATACTGACAACTTAGGTCGTCAGGTAGTTGTTTTAGGTATTGTCAACCTGAGGACCTAAAGTCCTCACCACTGACTAGTTTCGGAACTGCCAGGTTTTGAGTGTACAGCTAGCTCCCTCCATTCACCCCAATCCCTATGCCCTGCCCCACCTGCCTCTAGCGTCTATTTCAAATCCCCCAACCACATCCTCAGTGCAACAATGCCCAGGCACCACCTAAACAAAGGAGGCAAATGGATGGATCTCCCACACAAAACATGATTCAAGCGGCATGGCGTCTCCACCAAAAACCTTGTCAGCTGAAATAGAAACTGCAGTTCTCTGATCCATCTAAATCGGGATGCCCGTGTTGCTTGAACAGTCAGTGTGTGCCTGACAAAGATGTCTTTAAATTCTCTTCAATTGAAAACCCCAAACATTCTGTTAAGACAGCTTGCACCACAATGCCACATTCCCTCAGGAAATGAAGGCAGCGTCTGGTTAATAGATGGTGATGATGTTCCCAACCACCAAGGGTTCTAAAGGGACGGTGTTAAGTCCCTCACCCAAGGTTACCACTCTGATGTAACATAAGCCAGAATACAAAACATGATTCAAGCGGCATGGCGTCTCCACCAAAAACCTTGTCAGCTGAAATAGAAACTGCAGTTCTCTGATCCATCTAAATCGGGATGCCCTGTTGCTTGAACAGTCAGTGTGTGCCTGACAAAGATGTCTTTAAATTCTCTTCAATTGAAAACCCCAAACATTCTGTTAAGACAGCTTGCACCACAATGCCACATTCCCTCAGGAAATGAAGGCAGCGTCTGGTTAATAGATGGTGATGATGTTCCCAACCACCAAGGGTTCTAAAGGGACGGTGTTAAGTCCCTCACCCAAGGTTACCACTCTGATGTAACATAAGCCAGAATAGTCCGTTGGTATAAATATTCCCAATAAAGAGTCAATAATTCACAATGCATATCATAGCGATAGGGATTCCACATGAAATTTCTGTACTATTTAAAACAGTTTACTGTTTTGCATTGATATCCAAATGTGAAATGTAACTGGTTTAGATTCGCAACCCGTACGATAGTTTACTGTTCAGCCAAAGTCTTTTATATCGGATAAACAAGCATGACCCTCTGTTTGTGACAATGCTTAGATTATGGCTACTTTGGATTATGGACTCTTATTGGATATTTTCCTGCTTTATATTGCTTTTATGATATGCACATACGTCATATAAATGTTAGGTGACCTCTCAATTCAGCATAGATATACCAATATTGCTCTGCTGTAGTACTTACTTACCAGCAAACCCAGTGTTGTGAATGGTTACTTTCAGCACAGGTGGAAGCATTGCTCCAGGCACCCCCTCATGATCACCCAGTGTCACCACATCTGAATAGCTCCCAGGGCAGGCATGGAGTATGGGCTCTGTGAATCAAAGTCCCCAAGGCCAACGGCTCAGCAACAGAATACCAGATCAGGGGGATGTTTCAAAACATTTAGGTATTTGGTAGAGCTATTAGCACCTAGTATCACCAATTTAAAAGTGCCAATTTTCTAATATATCAATCTGTTTCAGAACTAAATATAACACAAATAGAGCAACGCCTATATTAGGGTGTGTATCTCTCCTATTTTAAGATAGCAACTTTTGAAACAGATTGATATATTAGGAAACTGGCACTATTAGGCCTCAAAATGTCATTATATTTGAGCTCATAAGTTCTGACAATGCTTCCTCAAACCATTAACATTCTCTATTGGCTAATTGTATGCTAGTATGTCCCTATTAGATCTTTATAGGCATTTTGATAATGAATTGGAATAACTACCAAGCTAAAAGATATTAAGTCATTGAATTCTGGTGGATATATGTGTAATACACATACTTTACCCCCATATGAATAATTTCATCAGAATTACATTTTCAATGTCCTCAATATATCCTACGTGTACCTCAGAGGTGCCCGTAGAAATCCAGTTTTGAAACATGCGAAAATATAATATTTCAGTTAATATAACTTTTGGTGACATTAAATCCATTCTGAAACAGATTGACTTTGGCTATAATAGAGAGATATTAGGCACTATGCCATAATTTGATATAGCAGACACACTGAAAACCTAGAAGTTCTGAAACTAGTCAGCGGTGACCACTTTAGGTCCTCAAGTTGACGATACCTAAAACTACAGCTTTAGGTAGTCAAAATGACGACTTTAAGTCGTCATCCTGACGACCTGAGTCATCAATATGACGACTTTGTACTGTGAGTATTGTCATCCTGATGACTCAGGTCGTCAGGATGACGACCTAAAGTCGTCATTTTGACTACCTAAAGCTGTAGTTTTAGGTATCGTCAACTTGAGGACCTAAAGTAGTCACCGCTGACTAGTTTCGGATCTTCCATGTTTTCAGTGCATTAAAATATCAAATATAGCACCAAAAGCCAATATAGCAACTTTGGAAACAGATTTGCCTAATATGTCTAATGATAGAGGTTTTGAAACAGGCCCCTGAGTACACGGCCCCAAGGTCTCCATCAAATGTGAAAACCTGTAGGTAGTATAGCTTGTCTATATCGTTAGCCTTTCACAACGGTCGAAACATACCGGCACAATAGTAATGGAGAAAACATCGATCAGTGATATTACAATGAAGTACATAGTGTCCAGCTTGTCATGCACGATTTCATAAATCAGCGTTAATCTAGTGTTTTACATCGACGTGACTAAATCACCACAAATGAAGAGGAAGGGTCTTGCTAATTTGAGTAATATCCATAGTAATATCCTATATCCACTAGTCTAAGACAGTTACACTTAGAAGCAAACCTGGAGACTTATTCATATGAGTGTTGAAGCGACTGAATTCGCAAGTAACTTGGAAAGTATAGGTCTGGCCACTTTGGCACTATAATGACAGCAATGCGGAAGACTTACCAACAATTATATAGAGCTGTAGTAGTTGTTCATATTAAGAAATATCACAAACAAAGAAGAAACATACTCCATATGTATTGCACACCCGTCATTTTGGATTTTGCCATCAGTCAGGTAGGACTGAAATGTCGTAAAACTGCCAACAACCATTAGCATATATACATAGGGGATGTTGTAAAATTAAAAATGATCCTTTGTACGCCAAATTTAAAATCTAGAGCAATTTAAGGGCATACTTTTTCGATTATCATGTTTTTAAATTCGCCAAAAATCAGGAACAATTGAAACGAAGCGAGTTACTGTCCCAGCCGACGCACATGCGACACCCGATCCGGCCAGAGCTGACACCCTAAGCTGACACCTCCATAGAAAAGCATTGAGTGCACAAAGCGACTTGCACCCATTCTCAGATTACCTACTTTTTTAAAACCTTAATATCACAAAGATAAGGACCAGATAACAGGTACCAAATACACCTCTATGATCCTGAACATGTACACCATCTCATGACACATTTCATGTTCTCTCATATTTTATCATTTTGATGTTATTTGAGGGTGAAGTGACAGTCCCATCTCTAAAAGAGACCATTTTGAGTTCTTAATTTTCGGCATGCCCCCACCTGTCTCTAAAAACGTGGAAAAGTAAACTTTCCAAATTAAACAGTGCTCATTTACCTCTGTTTGAATTAGCCTCCGGGAAAAGTCACGCAATTATCACGTAAGTTATCTAAAGGTCGAATCCCACGATGCAAAATAGAAATATGTTGCCATTTGGTGTACTCCTTGCATATTGCAAGAGGTATAACAGTGACAGGGAGGGAGTTATAATGGCAAGGAAACTCTCGTAGATTGGTAGACAAATCAAGATCTAAAGATTTAGATATTTGTCTGAAGTCTGTTGCAAATTCCAGAAACTTACGTACATGAAGGTATGCGTGTCCCCTTCAATTTGTAATCCAAGTTCCACATTGCAATTTAATCCCTAATCCCATGTTGCAATTTCGTCTCCATAAACTATACACAGAGTTCAATCTTAATCTACCTTGTACACTGGGGTTGCCCACATTATCTTGCAATTGCAATATCAAAAGAAAAAAAATGAAATAGCAATTTTCATAAAGCTTACTTTTCTCATAGGGTTTATATTGCAAGGCTGGGAGGCCATTTCTATTGCAACAGTGGAATTTTTAAATTGCAATAGTGTGCTAGAGTCCTTGCAATTTGCAATACAGGCAATGCTCCTAATTTTCAAAGTTCCCGAATTGCAGAATCTTTTGAGGGACAGATCTCATCGTGGGATTCGACCTTAACACTAATTCCGAACATGGAAAACACGAAGCACTATGTGTGACGCAGGTCGTGCTTTTGACCTATCTTCTATTCAGGTGAGGAAGATAAAACCGATAGAACCCACATGTGAATATAAAACATTAGTCCCCAAAGAATTAAGTGTGTACAGGTGGAGAGGATCGAAGTGTAGCTCTGCGTGTTAAACTCGATGTGATACACATGAATACCAGTACCAGGTGATGCTATACTCCCCACATAATGTACCAATATACATCTTCTACCAGGCTATACTCCAGTATCTGTCCCATTGTATATATACACGAAAAAAAACGGCATTCCTCTGAGACAAAGGAATACATACAGAAGCATCTTTAGGAAGCTCAGGAATCAGTCTATGAAGTGAGTACGTTTTATAGATTTTCCATTGTCACACATATACCAAATGCCTCTTACTGGTTTAGTGAGTGCAATTGGCTCATCATATTGATGTTAAGGTTGGGGTATTATTGGGTGCACATCTAATCGGATAGCTATAATGGCAACAGGTGTATGTCAAGAGTCATCGGTCTTTCGGTTCAAGTTGCTTTTCAACTACAGATATTGCACACAATGGCTGATTATGGTGAATCCTCTGTATTATAAAAAAAGAGAAACCAGTCTATATACAAGATGACTCGACAAATATAACAGATAAGTACATTTTAGAAAAAAAAAATATCGAGAGTAGAGGATCGGGAATTGGTGACATTAACTGCTACTAATAATTGTGTGGTCTTCCACCTATGCTTTTACAATAACTCCTATTTGGTATATCTTAGCTCCATATATATATATATATATATATATATATATATATATATATATATATATATATATATATATATATATATATATATATAGTATGTATGTAGTACATGTATATACTACACACACCTATATTTTACCACCACTCAGATCTTTAGTCTAGATTTGTGAAGCATTGTTTAGATCACCCAGAATCTGCTATATCAGCTTCTGCAGTCACAAGGCTGGAACTGGGTCCAGGCTCTGGAGGGGTGCACAAGGAGGTGGGCAAACAAAAAAGGAAACTGTGACTGATTTACAGCACACCCAGGTAGAAGGACCTGGAAAAGGAGACCAGTTCAACCCACCCTTACCTACACGAGTTATAGAAGCGACATTTAGCCCTGAAGGGTCTTGTCTCCTTTGTAGTCACTTTACCACCTTCACTTAGAGGCAGTATTTCCTGTACCTCGATGTGCTGTTGTTTAACGGTCCCATTACCATGTGTGTCCTAGACAAAGGCTTGTTGTACAGTGTAAAGGTCAATAGATGATAGTAAATACTACAGGTGAACATTTAGACAATCTATAATGTGAATTTGGACAGTGGTTCTGCTAAAATTCATCCACTATGATGTGACAAATTATAGTTCATGATACTGATTAGTGGAGTTGTAGCCATAATACGGAAATCATCAAAACAGTAGATCTAGGAGAAAAACCAGGAGTTAAATAATGACAAATATACACCAGTGTTTAACCATCTCCCATAGTAGTGCCTTCGAGCAATTAATGGCTTCTTAAATACGAATCGACATTGGCCCATCCTCCTCAGCAGGAACCATTCTTTTAGAGGCTGATCACATCTATGCAAAGTTCTTTGTCCCCCATAATCTAATGCACACTTTTCTAAAGCATCTGTCTAAAATAATCGTAATGATCCAACGCAACAACCTCCCACGAGTACAACGCTCCAGGTTGTAGGGTTTGTAGACTTTGGGCAGAAAACTGGAAATATTACCTTTCATGATTATTCTAGGTAGATTATGTCACATACTCTAAAACCGGCAATGCTTAGTGTCTTACATAATTTGATAGGCCGTAAATAGCACACAAACAGCCATGCAGCACAACATAACACCATGGAACACTAAGCAAGGAAAAAAACAACATAAAGAGGCTGACTCAGTGAGTTGGACTGACCCCAACAAGGTCTGCTACCAGCTCCCTTAGTTGAAGCCAAATCGATATTCTGAATTAAATCGTCCCCCATTTGCGGTGGCAGTCATCCCTCTTATCGGCCGGCCATGGTCGTCTCCTGCCGCCATGACTAGGTCTCAGCAACCTGGTTAAAGGGGTATAGGGTATAATGAGCTGATACCATTGGTAAATGCTGCAGAGGGGAGGTGGTGGGGGGTAGATGGGCAGGGGAAGATGGGGTGTACCATTAGTAAGGTAGAGGGGTTATGGTAGATGTGTACCATTAGTAAGGTATTGGGGTTATGGTAGGTGTGTACCATTAGTAAGGTAGAGGGGTTATGGTAGATGTGTACCATTAGTAAGGTAATGGGGTTATGGTAGGTGTGTACCATTAGTAAGGTAGAGGGGTTATGGTAGATGTGTACCATTAGTAAGGTATTGGGGTTATGGTAAGTGTGTACCATTAGTAAGGTAGAGGGGTTATGGTAGATGTGTACCATTAGTAAGGTAATGGGGTTATGGTAGGTGTGTACCATTAGTAAGGTAGAAGAGTTATGGTAGATGTGTACCATTAGTAAGGTAGAGGGGTTATGGTAGATGTGTACCATTAGTAAGGTACTTGGGTTATGGTAGGTGTGTACCATTAGTAAGGTAGAGGGGTTATGGTAGATGTGTACCATTAGTAAGGTAATGGGGTTATGGTAGATGTGTACCATTAGTAAGGTACTTGGGTTATGGTAGGTGTGTACCATTAGTAAGGTACTTGGGTTATGGTAGGTGTGTACCATTAGTAAGGTAATGGGGTTATGGTAGATGTGTACCATTAGTAAGGTACTTGGGTTATGGTAGGTGTTCCATTAGTAAGGTAGAAGAGTTATGGTAGATGTGTACCATTAGTAAGGTAGAGGGGTTATGGTAGGTGTGTACCATTAGTAAGGTAGAGGGGTTATGGTAGGTGTGTACCATTAGTAAGGTAGAAGAGTTATGGTAGGTGTGTACCATTAGTAAGGTAGAGGGGTTATGGTAGGCATGACCATTAGTAAGATACTTGGGTTATGGTAGGTGTGTGCCATTAGTAAGGTACTGGGGTTATGGTAGGTGCGTAACATTAGTAAGGTACTGAGGCTATGGTAGACTTGTACTATTAGTAAGGTACTTGGGTTATGGTATGCACGTACCATTAGTAAGGTAGAGGGGTTATAGTAGGTGCGTAACATTAGTAAGGTATAGGGTTAAGGTAAGTGTGTACCATTAATAAGGTACTGATGGAATGCGGTGGGGGCTAACCATTTGTAAGGTATAGTTTAGGTGTGGTTGTGGGTACCCCATTGGTAAGGGAGTGGTGGGGTTTACTATAGAGTAAGGTAGTGGGGTTTGTACCATTAGCAATGTATAGGTATAGTTCAGGAGTAGCAGGGTGTACCATCACTAAAGTAGAAGGGTGAACCATGTATGGTGGGGTGTCACATTGGTATCTCGCAAACTCAATGAACCTGCCCAACTCTGGTACCCCGTGTTTCTTTTTTCACATATTTACCTTACTTTTATGGCTCTGTTGATGCCAATGGGACCATAATATTGGTGTATGCCTCCCAGTTCACATGCACAAAAGCCTTGTATATCTGACTCTGATTCCTTAGTTTATCCTCCATCCCGGCCATCATAACAAACACATTGCTTCTCCTTCCACCTCAGGTGCGTCCGGAGGGAGGGTCTTCCCCCCAAAAAAGACGTGCACGTTTTTGCATTGCTAAATGATTGTTTAGATAGTTTGCCAGATGAAACGTACTCGTTTTTTTAACATCTCAAACATCCCCTACACGTTTTCCTCGGTACTCTCTGGAAATATTTACAGTGGTTCTTCCTCTTTATCTAGACTGTCGATCGAGGTCGATTCAGAATAAGGAGACAATCATAATCAGCTTGTAGGGACTTAACGCCTACTAGCATAACCTATTTTTCTTAGATGTTTCAGATCTTTTCATTTACAGATACTTAGGTGTGGTCGATACAATTCACATTTTACATATATGCTACGTCAGGCAATTTTTGCAGCATTGCCATTATAGACTGGCACCCCACCCCCAGCCCAAACAAGAAACCTTAGGCACGCAATGTTAAGCTGACTATAATGTCAACATCAGCATCAGCTAAAATAGGGTTATTCTCGGTTCATGCAATACACCTGAACATGCCATATGTCTTACAGGTGGATGGGACTGAGAGTGTCTGTTTCCTATAACAATGTACCACTCAAACTAATGATACAACTGTAAATTTGGCAAGTAAGTCTAGACCCCAACTTTCAACAGGCTGTGCAACGATAACAGGATTTTGTTATGAATGTATGAAATGCTTACGATGCCATATGTACATAAGCACATTTGTCTCTCACGAGGCCTTTGCTGATCCTTCAGTTTGGGGTAGAATCCAGTTGGGGGCAGTCTAGGTCACTGAGGTAGATCCAGATGGTCATTTTGGGCACAATAGATCCCCCTAAGTCTGAGATATTGATATTTCTGCTGAAATCCCCTAGGACAATCAGCAGTGGAATTTGGCATACTGCCAGATCAGCGCCAGATTCCCATTGGATCTGCAAAAGACAAACTCTACTCAAGTGTATCTGCTAAGGCCGGCTGGCTCCATCTATTATCGCCCACATCCCAAATCCTTGTATTATCACTCAATCTCGACCTGCTGCATGCCTCTTTCAAGATTACCGTAATCTCTCGCGTAGAAGGCGCAGGCCGCGTAGAAGGCGCAACCCCAACTGCAGAAGGTCTGTTTCACGAAGAAGGCTCACCTACTACCCCTGGATCGTTTTTTGCAATAACCTTGTGTATAAGGTGCAACCAAAACTTCTGGGGCATGGTTCACGTAGAAGGCGCACCTTCTACATGGATTACCTCGAGAATGTTGCCATGATGCTGGTTATATAATTTCCAGAATGTGACAAACGAGGTGTGAGCAGAAGTGGAACTTAATTCTAACATTGTATCCATAGTTTGAATATTGTCTTTTTTGAGTTATCTGAGTCCACATCACCATCAAATAAAATAGGAATGCTAACCTAGCGTCATTTGGTGTCAGTTCTAAGAATCATTCAGAACTGACACCAGATGGTGCCAGGATAGCATTCCTATTTTATTTGGTGGTGATCTAGACTCAGATAACTCAAAAAAAAAATTCAAACTATGTTTGGATAATGTGATCAATCATGTTCATTGCCTAACATGTCACAACATTGATGGATGCTCAAATGGAGAAAAAGAAATGATAATGTTAGAAATATGTTCCACTTCTGCTCACACCTTATTTGTCACATTCTGAAATTTACTTGTTCATCGTCATGCTGACTTGATGATTCAAGGTACCCCACGTATAAGACGCACCCCCAACTTGGCAAAATGCTATAAGGTGCACCTGGTACCTGACTGGCATATAAGATGCGCCCTATACACGAGAGATTACGGTACATAGATTTAGCTGCCAGAACGGCCACTAGCGTATCTATACTAGTTTCTCCTGCTTTTGCAAACAGACAGGCATTTGAAGACTGATTTCTTTTAACAGAAAGAGAGATGGGGGTTACCTGATAATTATAGCCATTCTTATGTAAGAAGATGCAGAAGGCATTTCTCTCCCTGACTCTCTTATTGGTGTACGTTTGGCTGATGGAAACCGTCAAATAAAGCACATGACAGAGCATAAAAAACATTGCTTTTCTGCATTGTGAGATATAAGGGAGTCAGTCATCTGTCTCCTCAAGGGCCACTCAAGCAGGTTGTAGTGGCGCTTTGCTCATGTTATTGATTTTAGAAGACTCAATAAATGTAGTAGATTTCCAACTGGCCTACTTGAATGCCACCTCCCCAGCAGGCTCCCGCCCTCTCCCCCCATAATCCCACCCAATACACTGGGAGCTAGATACTCCAGGCAGTCCCCAGTGGGACATGCCTCCACTAGCAGTCACTTGTGTCCTCATAGTCATCTCCACCGAGGAGGCTCCTAATCATGAGTAATTTCGGATGATTGATTGAAACTTTAGGCAACAATGTCCTATGGTTTATCACCCATTTCCCATTCTAAGGTTGGGACGCCAATAACGACTACGCCTTTATTTTGACAGTATATAGGGGTGCATCCACTGCGACGGATGGACCATCTGTCTCCCTTCATCCGTCATTTTCTCCATAGAAATCAATGATAAATGATACGGATGAAACCCACGGATGGTCCATCCGTGGGCAGTGGACGCACCCCTTATGGCAAGTGAAAGACCTTTAATTTCAGAGCTCTTCTAGTGGTCGATCACTGGAAGTATACATCTCATGGATTTCAACTGTTTTCATATGTCCTAAATATTATTGAGGTCAGGTCCAGGCAATCGCACGTTCTTTCACATGAATTCCTATATGGCTTCTCAGTATAAATCTGATATCCAGAAATCGTATATTGCTTCCTTTGATAAAAAGAAAGAAAGAAAGAACTACCGTAAATCCTCGTGTATAGGATGCCCCTCGCATATAGGACGCACCCAGAGTTCAAGTAAATGCTTTAAGGCATATCCGGGGTTATTTTTTGGTAATTTTAGTACTGATCTATAATTGAAAATCCTCGCATATAGGACGCACCCACAACATCTGACCATCCTATAGGACGCCCCTGGGGTAGTTTTAGTGTACAAGACGCGTCCTATATGCGAGGATTTACGGTACATAGTATCAGCTTATTTTATTTGGAATCCATACGAAATCATCCTTTTCTTTCCAAGGCTATTATCTATAGGAATTGAGACACTGAACCAAAGCCTCTCTCATTTATACTGATCACACACTCACCAACCTGACTATCTGTATCAACCAGGGAAATTATCAGATGCACAGAGGGGAAATGTGTAACTATTACCATAATCCACTTAGGTATGTGTGCTTCTATATGTGGTGTATATATCTGGATCTTTGACGTTATGATTCTTGTGTGACACATCAAAGACCATTTTACCTTTTATATTGACTTTGTGGCACTCCACCCACAGCCTGCACCTGGTGAAAACACATTCCACCTGCAATTATCTATTAACATTCAAACGTGTACCGGCAGTAGGAGACTGTCCACACCAATCAATGGCGAATTGGGTAAAATTTTGCCAAGTGGAAATGCATGTAAATTGAGTAAATCTGCGTTGGTTAGGTCTGTCATGGCCATTATAGATTGTATGACATATCCAGGCATGTCACCATGGCGGCATAGATAAGTGGCAGTATGAGGGCAGTACCCACATTAGCGTGCTGATACATTCAACACCAAAACCACCAACCTACCTACTACTCCCCCTACATCTTTAAAGTCCTCCAGGCTCATGGTCCTTGGTCGTCATCCTGTACAGATGCAGTGCTGGTGAGTCTCGCCTCTACTGCATCAGTGCTTTATACCTTAACAATCCCTGGCTAGGCCAAGAAAAAAGGTGTGTTTCAAGTAACATGAAGTGAAATGCTCGGGTCGGTAGGTTGGATTTTTTTTTTTTTTTTTGGGGGGGGAGGGGGGGGGGAAATATCTTCCTCCTGTCCAATGCAGGCATGTTATATATCAAGAGGAAGACAATTTCAATGCAAATCTGAGAGGAAATGTGGCCACAATAGTCCGACAGTATATAAGGGAGTTATCATTATTTATTGGGGGGGGGGGTTGAGGGGGGGGGGGCTTAGTTTAAAGGGGAGCGCAAAAAATTGACTGCTTCCGATTATTTTTCATCTTTGTTTTTGCCTCTGGCCACCCATATTCTCAGCTTCAAAATTCTGTAAGGCCAAAAAATATTTATTTGTTTGTTTTGGGTAACCCGACCATGACTCGCCTATGAGTCACTGAGACTCAGCATGAGTCTTTGAAGCAGTTGAAAAGATTTTACAAAATAATAAAATACTTAATTTTTTTCAGCATTTTACATGAAACACACAACTTTTTGTTGCCCTAATCCAAGTTATTTTAATAACATGGCCTAAGCCAAATAAATAAAAAGTGTATTATGAATACTGGTATATTGGCTTATTCAGTGCATAGAGATCTTTCCAAAAAGTGGTCTGCCATTTTTGTACCTCTATTGGTATGTTACTATGGTCCTGACCAAAAAAAAAAAATAGAAATCAGCCCTGTTTTGCTAGGGTCGGCCGGGTTACTGGAAACACACCTTTTTTTTATCAGGCCCTAGGTACACAGTAAAACTATAAGAAATATAGTATACACTTCTGTACTAACCAACTCCATGAGGAGTGTAAAACTGAAAAGCTCAATGCTAGAAGGGTCAAGCAACTTGCTTCCATAATATATAAGCAATCCATCAGCTTAGGGCTTTGCCCTACCAAAAACGCAAGGACTAGCAGTGATCTTAAGGTAAGATTCCCATCCTATAAGTGCAAGAAACAAAAGTTTAAAAGGTCACCACAATACCGCAGTGTGAAGCTCTGGGATCGACTCATGCCAGCCATTCAACAGGCCAAATCAGTGGCAAGCTTCAATAACCACTTTAACAAGTACAAGCTTCCCCAAGCACTACCAGACTAACCGCCTGGTATTGTCCGTTGATTCTTGACTTACCTGACTCTTGAGTCTCACCATACCTCACTGGTTCCCCTCACTGTTTTCCCCTCCCCCCCCATCCCATTTGTATCTCATTGTATTATATTGCTCAGTATACCACCTGCAGAACATGCGAGTTGATATTAGAAACACTCTGTCTCTCTGTCCGCTGACTATTGCTGCATATAGATGGTAAATTCACAAACTCATCTCACCTCATTCATCACACTGTATCACCAGTAGAATTGCTCAGCAGTACCTGGCAAACACTGCTATTTGCATGAATTATCATTTATGGTATATTTGGCAAGTAATAAGCGTAGTATACATATTTATGTGTAATGTCCATGTTTGATTTCTAAGGTCAAGTCCAAATTCATATATTTACATCTAAACAGAGCTTAGCCACAGCAAATATCTAATGCGAGAACGTAAGGTAACGAACATCATGAAAATGAATGTCATATTATTTGCAAATAAAAAAAAATCATGAAGGTAGAGCACGTTAAGGCACTATGTGGCCCTTAGAGGGGACTGGTGCATAACGGTGCCAGGAACTGGCAGTCTCAGCACAATCCCTCCCCTCTCGTACCAATAACCTCTAGACCCCCTCTCACATACACACACTTGCTGCACCATCCACAACCACTTATATTCTGCTTATTCCATGGGCCCGCATAGCTCTGGTTCACCACAGAGCCGAAATTGAGTCAAATAGCTGAAAATGCTATCAGGTGTGGCTGGTGCGCGGCCAGGCTGGTCTGTATGGATGGAGAAGGGGATGTGGGCGGTGATGTGACGACAGTGGGTGAGTGTGAAAGGACAAGGGGTACGAATCTAAATGGATGGGAAGGTGGATGTTCATCCTGTCAATATCACTCATCAAAGGGAGCAAGCATAATCATGAGTGGTAAGATGAGATGATTAGGGGGATGGCATCGGAATGACACATTCAAATGTAAAGGAATGTACTACAAAATAAACTCCCAAAATATAACAATACCTAGTATAGTATACTACAATAAATGTAATCAGCTATAATTATGGTCGTGTCGTGGGAGTTATGAATAATGTAGTTTATTGAGTCTATGTGATAAATCACCTCGCTTCCCTAAATTATGAGTGCACTCTTCTCATACTGTTGTATACACGATTTCCAAGGGCCAGGGGCCATGAGCCTCGTTTCAGTGAAATAACTGTCAGATCTATGTTCAGATGAATAATTCCAGACCTTTTCTTGTCTCTCCAAAACCAAGAGAGAACTAACACGATTCATATTGATAAAATGCATTTTTCATGGCTGAGGCACTGAAAAGAAATGGGAATTTGTTTATACCTGTTGCCAACTAACCAATTCTATAACATTAGGTTAGTTAGAACAGTGGAAGTAATTTGTGAGTAATTTATGTCTCTTCGTATTTCATCAAAAACAAATATAAACCCCTAAAATGACATCCAGAAAATGACATCCAGTGGTGATGAGGTGATCAGCAGCACTGCAATGTTTTATCATGGCGACAAAGGCACGGACCTGGAAGCTTCATGTGGGTCTTCAATGTGTTAAACGGCCGTTTTTATTGATTAACGCTCCTTCAATACTGTCCAAATGAGTGCTAACGACCATAGGGCTCATATGGCGTTACAAAGACCTATATTGTTAAATGCATTGATACCATGCTAAAGAGATTGCCCACAATAAGCACCACACATAGGCCGATAACGGCCGTATTGTCCTCTCACTTTATGCTGTGTTAACTGAATTAAAGTGAGGATATGATGAAATGATAATCTTAAAAATTGAAGAAGGAGATCACTAAAACCAACTCATTATGGAATTATAACGTATCTTAAAAATGGAAGAAGGCGATCACTAAAACCAATTCGACCAGTATAATGTAGCATTGAATGCACACATGCAGCAAATTACACCAGGGTACATGAGGTGAGGGTCGGGATTCACCGATATCTTCTGGCTGAGCGCCATTATCACGCTCTGTCAAAGACAAAGAGATATAGGGCGCAGACCTCATTGGCTTTTTTTTGGTATAGTATCCGTATTGGCTCCCTTTTGCCTAGACACTAAAGGAAACAACAAGGAATATAACCACGGTTTACTGCCAATCTAAATCCACACTCATGACAACCCCACTTCACCCACCAGCATATGATATGAGGAATTTGTGTTCAGAAGCACCTCACCACTCAGGAATAGTTGAAATTGATGTAAAATCCTTAAAATTATTGTCTCAACCAGCAGAAGACCTCAACAACTGCCGGTAGAAGCAAAATGCACAATGGGAGCTGCAATGTAAACACTCAGTAACAATGATATGATACTCTAATTAGACCCTAATAGAAATAAGGGTTCACTGGGTATCCTTAAGGTTGTAACGTGCAGCATAACAGACAGAAACACGACAACTAGCTTCACACAACCATACACTGCTCCTTTCTTGGTTAGGGGTATTAACTTGCCTGGCTTTGGCCAGGAAAATCATTGCTCAGTACCAGACTGCCCTCTAGTTAAATTTCTCTTTTTGCTAGATATGAGTCTATTCTCCAGCGCAGCACTGGCCAGCCCTTTGTGGGTGAATTAACCCAGTAGGGACACCATTGATGGAGGATTATACCTATGGCTAGTTGGTATCCAGGACCTCTTTCGTGTGTCATATTGACAAATGGACTTGATGCCTGAAGGCACAACGTGAGCCTTATAAGGTTAGCTCTTCTCTCCCAACTACCTTTCCTCCAGCTCATAAAAAGGTCTGACCGACCGTGTCCACAGTTAGCCCAAGCTGTCCAGCTGAGCAGCTAAATTTGATGGTCTTATTATTTCTAACGGAATTACTGCAAATCTATCGAGTTACTTCAATTCATGCTACCTTTCTAAGTTATACGGCCATAATCTGGGGTGAAAACAAGGGGTGAAAAGCTTCCCCAGTTCTACACATATTTAAGATTTGTACAGACAAAAGAATCATTTTAGGGAATTCATTGTCATAGACTAGGCATCCATTAATAGTTTACTCTGGTAATGTAACTAATTTGATTGCACCTGGCTAGCCGCAGTAGTAATTGATTTAATTTAGGTATAATGACTGCGGAGACTGATATGTGTTGACAATGTTTACTGTTTATAGCGTCAATGAGAGATGGCAACGTTACAGGCAGAGGAAGCAAATCTTCATTGGGGGGGGGGGCAGAGGGTGCCCTATCTTGACGACCTTGAATTGTCGGCTCAAGTGCAATGGCACTATTATACATACCTATAACATGTGTATAGAAAAGTAATTTTTGATGAATTTTAGATGTGATTTGAAGCACAGGCCTCCATTTTTCTTACTCCATTATTTTAACATTCTGATTTGAGATGCAAATTTTTAGCTTCTTGTTCAATTTATAATGGATTCTTGGCAAATTTGGGGGGGGGCCCAGACATACTCAGGCCCCACCTCCTTTATGATTGGGGGGGGGGCTGGGCCCCCCTGGCCCCCCCCTTTTCCTACGCCTCTGTAATAGAAGCCCATTTAGAAGCCTGGAGACATCAGCTCAAAACTAACTGTTTTGAGATATTTGCAGAGACACACACAGTTAATGTAACTACAGTCAAACACGTGTAGCTTAAGCGTGTAGTTGTAATAAAGCCGTATGTAATAGACTACCCTTGGACTGTAGTCATGATGGAGTCAAATGACAATGAAGCAATGCCATCATGTAAACCTGTCCATGTTACATGTGTTCATGTATCATGAAGGAATGTAACTAATAATACCTTGGGTAAGAACAGACATATAAAATACCCATAATACATCAAAGATTAGTGCAGAAATCAGGAATTCTGTGTATAGCCGGATATATCATGGCTCTGCTATGTTAGAGTTAAATCAATTTATGAGATGGCTCGAGCCCCCCCCCCCCGAGCAAAATTATGTGGAGTTCCACCCTCCCACATTTTTTTTGTTTTGTTTTCATCATGGGGAAGTGGAACTAAAGGGTTAGTGCATGAAAGGGCAGAACTCATCACGGGCATGAAAAGGGGGAACTTATCACAGGCGAGTGGAACTAACAGGGGTCGGACCTGAAATCACCCATTATGCATACTTTTTTCAAAGAGCATGCCCCTGCCCCCCCCCCCCAGCTTTGTCACTGTGCTTCGCTCGCGATTTTTGTCGCTTCGCCACTCGAGTAAAAACTATTGAGTTCCACCTAAATTATTTGAGCTACCCCCATAGTAAAGTTTGGCTACGGGCCTGTAAGCTATAAGTCTGAAATAGACATAGGCCTATGTATAGAGGAGTGAGGATAAAGGCAGGGAAGTCCAGTCTTGAATATCTCAACTCGTCTGTGATTGAGTGCACCCCGAGTTTTCCTTCAACGCTCTAGTAGATTCACTCTAATATGTGGGACAGAGTAAAGAGAACACATTCCACATTAGCAGCTTATAATTACATTAGCAGCCTATAAGCTGCTAACCAGGCATGTATTTTTCAATTAGCACTAAATGTTCTCTGTTTTTAACTGGGCTCTCTTCTATCATGCCAAAAGTCCAAACATTCAACATAGGCGGCCTATCTCCTATAGGGCCTGAGGCTTAACCAAATATACTATGGCCCCAGTGGCCGATGTTTGGGTTACGCTGGTCATTAACAGACCATTATTGGATCAGGAGCTCCCCCTGGCTGCATCAGTTGCTGCTGCTGGGTTGCTCCTCCATGCAGGGGATAACTCAACCTCTCCTAAGGCTGCAGGACTCCCCCTTCTGCACTATCATTACTTCTAGCATGCCTGTAGAAAACAATGGTTAACTTGGGCGAGGTTGTGTATCTTAGGACTCCTAAAAGAGATTAAGTAGGCACACATGTATTTTCGACTGCCACTCTGAAATTAGATTCAGTAGGCAGTCTCACAATGGCCAAATTGCCATCGACCAAATTAAACAATTATAAAAGAGACAAATTTAAAATGTACGATATGGCAATGGTCTCAGTCTGCAGGGAAAAAGTATATATCAATAGTAAACTTCGAGTTCATGGTTCGAAGTGGGCGATAATGGAGGAATGTTGTTTGTGTCGGCATGACGTACTGTCGACGTAATGACGAAATACAAAGGATTAGACCCTACAGGCACAGACCCTGGTAGACGGAACAGCAATTACTAAGCGGTTACAACGATTAACATGAAGTTTTAGCTGCAGGCATGGTGCACAAAACTTCAGTCCCTAGTTTTTGTTTGCTCATTCAATATAGAAATAAATAAACTAGGACCGTGAGAATGTAGAAAGGAATAACACTAGGGGAAACAAACATAGTTCTAAATCTGAGCTGTACTTTGTAAAGTATATATTCCAGCTCTGTCTAGGATCAGAGAATTGATTACCTTTTGTCAAGGGCTTTGGCACTGTAATCGCTACAGAGGCCATGTAGGCCAGCGATATGTAAATGAGCCCCTCATGCGTGGAGTGTCACTGTATGCACGAGGAAAAGGAGGTCACAGGACAACAGGGGGGGGGGGGGGGGTTACAGGACGCAAAAGTAGGGATGGTTACTGGACAAACACAGGGGTAGTTACATGACATACAATTAGGGGGTGGTTACAGGACACAAAAGTAGGGGTGGTTACTGGAAACACATAAGGGTAGTTACAGGACACACAAGGAGGGGGTGGTTACAGGACACAAAAGTCGGGGTGGTTACTGGACACACACAGGGGTAGTTACAGGACACACAAGGAGGGGATGGTTACAGGACACAAAAGTAGGGGTGGTTACTGGACACACACGGGTAGTTACAGGACACACAAGGAGGGGGTGGTTACAGGACACAAAAAGAGGGATGGTTAAAGGACACATAGTGAGGGGTGGTTACAGAACACAAATGCAGGACATAGACCCAGGGGTGGTCACAGCCCAGTAAACACTATACCAAAATGCTATGTAGCAATTTGGTCCTGTGACCACCCATTCCTCATGTTGTCCTGTGACCACCCCTAACTCAGGTTTGTCCTGTGACCAACCATTCCATGTGTTGTCCTGTGACCACCCTTTCTTTGTGCTGTCCTGTAACCACTCCATAAGGATGTAGTCCTGTGACCACCCTTTCCTCATGCAGTCCTGTAACCACCCCATAAGGATGCAGTCCTGTGACTACCCCATAAGGATGTAGTCCTGTGACAACCCTTTCCTCGTGCAGTCCTGTGACTACCTCATCCCAGTTTGTCCTGTGACCTACCATGCTCAGGTTGTCCTATGACCACCTTTTCCTCGTGTTGTCCTGTGACCACCCCATAAGGTAGTCCTGTGAATACCTTTTCCTCGTGCATATAGTGGTGCTGTATGCATGAGCCCCTCGTGTGCATATCATCAGCCGGCGATGTATAACGCTCCGGCCATTGATTAGCAAATATATCTTTTTTAATACGCCTCTTGCTATTGTGTTTTTAATGGTTAGCTAATCACTGCTAATTACCAAGAGACGTCTGGAACTGTTCTTTTGATATACTCTGTATGACTACATATATGGTGAATAATTATTCTGAAAGGGACATTGATAATGAATAATCAGGACAGACAACATCTAATGAGCTCCTAAACAATTTTTTTCAATTTTTTATAATGATATTTAATGTGACCCTGTAAAAATCCTTTGATCTAATCAACTCCTTTAAAAACTACCACGAAAGGTGTACTTAAAGGACAAAGCCAGGCAATGTCAGCAAAAATAAGTTTATTCATAACTTTGGGGCCTGTCGTAGGATTATTTCTATAACTCAAATGTGGGCCCTGTACAAAATATACGAGAGATTCATTCAGGAAAAGCATCACCATATTGATACTGCCTGATGTAGGGGAGGTCAGAACCCGGATGTGGTGATCAAAACGAGGCTGAGCCCCTTGGTGGTGGGGATCAGACAACAGATGAGACACATCACTCAGACTGTTGGTCTAGCATAAAGCGCGGCAGTAAGTACATGCACCCGAGCACTACAGAGGGCCCACGCCATCACAGGGCTTACCCCCATGATATAGGCTCTAAAGCTGCATGCCTTACCTCTACCATCAGCCATGTTATAACTCAGAGGCCACGTGAGGTGAGCCTACAGGTCTCGGACCACCAATACATTTCTCATAATCTATTATAGCTCAACCACCGATAAAACTCCCCTATAATGATTCAAATCGCCCAAAATGATGACAAATTTTTAGATACATCTTTTATCCTTAATCTGAGATGATAAAAAATGTTTTTGACCAATCCAGTTTTTTTCTATTGGCCTGCATGCGTACCTACCTACATTATGACCTATTCTGCACCTAATGATTCAACAGTGCTCACTATTTTTTTAATGCCACCCACCAGTGCCTAACCAAAGGGCCAGTGTGTCACAGTTTATATTCTATGAATCAGTACAGTTTAGTGATTTATTTGATGCCTTATAACAAAGCTGGCAATAATTTCCACACACTTATATATAGACCAATCAGGGGCCACCATCTCTTAGCTGCCTACATATACTGTATGATCGTCGTCACTGCGGACCTCTATGGTGGTCCGAGATGTACACCATGGGATATATCATCCTTTACATGCACCAACATATGTCTTCTACCATGAGGCTTTTTATTTCAGCTGCCATTACATAGAGCATGTACAAAGCAAACATGTGATCATGCAGTCACATGAGATGCCATGAGCAGATAGCATCCAAAATAGTATTAGCCCTATCATATCGTGTTGTAGAGAAGAAACAGTGTCCTTTCTTCATGGCGTTCGATGGTCTAGAGATAGTTAAGCTAGAAAAATCTAGATAACATATAGGGGCGTGTGATAAGTGTTGACACTCCAAGCCTGAAACTGGTATTTGATAGTCGATGTGTCAGATGAACATATATTTTCTCCAGTAAAGGAGGATGAAGATAAAGCTCGCTGCTCTCTGTCTTGTATAACACCCCCACCAGAAGAACGATACAACATCGCAATAGCGGCATCAGAGTCATGCGTTTATACCTAGACTACAGCGCACCGGTTCGTTTTTTGTATGCATTCTTCGAACGACATCTACCACGGCACAGTCCCCTACATACACCATTACTTAACACATGTATGAGGTACCTCCCATTTCTTCTGTTCCTTTAGCTGCCTATCTGCCAGAGTGAAGATGAAAAGGACTTCTTCCTCAGATAGTACAGCCATTGGTTACCCACAACCCAACACGTCAGGTAGGAAGGTCACGCTCTTCTCAAGGGCCGGCTAGGAGACCTCCTTACATACAAAGTCTAGGGCAGGGAGTGTGAGCAAGAGCAGCAGGAGTGGGGGAATAGAGTAGTGTGCATGCACTGATGCCCTGGATGACGGCTCCCTATGGTAAACATCTTATGTAGGCTATTAGCCAATTTCCTAATCCTATTATGGGGAATGCGATGTCTCAGGCCTCGCTCTGGAGAATAACAATGTGCAGTTTGCAGACACCGCATATTTCTTATCTATAGTAAGGCGGGAGCTGTGTTGTACAAGGGAAAAAAAATATGGGTGAGAAAAGACAATTACAGGATTTCTTTCTCACGTCTCTTCTCATCCGAACCTCAATTTGAGAGTAACCTTTAGACATGAGCTGCCGAGGGAGAGTGTACACTGATTAGATCTCACTAGTCTATGTGCATCTAGTATGGACTGCCACAACAGCAACGTCTATGTAATTTAAGAGATATATGTATTGAGATTAGTCGGCCCCTATATGGTCAACGTCTATACAATCCCTGATACTAGGCAAATAGCAGTACATGAGATAATGTCTGTGTTAGGGAAATTAGAAATACGGGAACATAAAAATGATAATAACCCGTTTAAAAGTATAGAGAATGTGCCTCTGATTTATCAATGCATTGATTATGATTCAATGTTGATGATTTAAAGTGATGTTTGGGAGTTATTGTAATCAATATTAATGTCTCCAAAGCCAGCTTGCCAATCTGACCAAGTAATGACAGCATGCAATCAATCAATCATGTTATATAGGTGCAAGGCTGTGGTAAGCAATGATAACTAAAGCCTAAAAGCCAGCTGTCTCCCTCTGCCTGTCAATGTGATAGATGATGGTTAGGATACCACCATGGTATTTGATACCAATCGATATGGCTATCTGGCCTGGGTGACCTTGTCATTGACCTTGACCTTGATCAACAGTGCTTGTCTGGGAGGGACTGGTCGGTTGACTGATAGGTAATGGTATGGCAGATATGTGATATCGAATCAGCTCGTTTCTACCCCATCTAACTTGCCATATACCCATACATAACACCTGTTGGAATTGCACAGATGTGGAATTAGGTTGCGTTACGCCATGTCAAACATAGTTTGCTGCGTGTGTGCATCATGTGGATGCGGTTGCCATATCCACTGCACATTAATATCAATTTGGAGGAAACATTTCCACATCGCATAACAATTAATTACGTACATCTTCTTTCATACCAGTACTGCCATTTTTCTGGATTCAAATGAGAATCCAAATATTTGCCACGCAATCCAACCATAATCTGGTAGTATCCATCATTTGGAAAATGATATAGAAGTCCTAAAACGACGAGCTCTACATACCTGCAGAATTAATCCAAGGTCGTCTCTATGAGCATTCGGGTAAAAAGAGACACCAGCCGGGGATATAAACATTGCTTGACACATTTTCATGGTGACAAGGCCATGAAATATTACTACAGTAGTGCCCGCATACCTGAATGATTTGTTCCAATATGACTCACAACTCCAGCATTGATGGACGATTTGATAGGCAAAATGTGTTGACTACAATGCCTGGAGAACTAAAGAAAATAAAAATTTCATCCATCACTTTATAGTAGTCTATAGCAGCTCACGGACCATCATTATTACTAAGCTGTTTGCACTGTCCTGACATGGTAGGGGGGTTCACATAGTACTACCTTTCTAGGTGGCTGTTCATAATGCCCAATCAAAACAGGCTGCGCATATTTTGACTAGATATGAAGACAATTAAACCCACGTCAGCCCTGAGCGGACAATGAATAGGAATACCGTTATCCAGTTATGACGATGTAAAGGGCACTCTATATATGGTTGTATTGTAAGGCTTATGGCACCAAATGCTACTTTACTGTGTTCATTGAGTGTGAGAAGGGAATCACCCATTCCATAGCCCCCCTCCATTCATCATTGGTATATATACAGACATCCATACAGGCTCCCTCGCCGAATGCCCCATCAGTGCACAAACTACCGGCATACATAGAACCATCACTCGCAGAATACCCCACTTGACAATGCCTCTCTGCCCATGGCCCACACAGCCGATGATATACGCACAAGGGGCCTGTGCATACAGCACCACTATATGCACGAGGAAAAGGTGGTCACAGGACTACCTTATGGGGTGGTCACAGGACAACATGAGGAAAAGGTGGTCATATGACAACCTGAGCATGGTAGGTCACAGGACAAACTGGGATGAGGTAGTCACAGGACTGCATGAGGAAAGGGTTGTCACAGGACTACATCCTTATGGGATAGTCAAAGGACTGCACGAGGAAAGGGTGGTCACAGGACTACATCCTTATGGGATAGTCAAAGGACTGCATGAGAAAAGGGTGGTCACAGGACTACATCCTTATGGGGTAGTCACAGGACTGCATGAAGAAAGGGTTGTCACAGGACTACATCCTTATGGGGTAGTCACAGGACTGCATCCTTATGGGGTGGTTACAGGACTGCATGAGGAAAAGTTGGTCACAGGACTACATCCTTATGGAGTGGTTACAGGACAGCACAAAGAAAGGGTGGCCACAGGACAACACATGGAATGGTTGGTCACAGGAAAACATGAGGAAAAGGTGGTCATAGGACAACCTGAGCATGGTAGGTCACAGGACAAACCGAGATGAGGTAGTCACAGGACTGCACAAGGAAAGGGTGGTCACAGGACTACATCCTTATCGGGTAGTCACAGGACTGCACAAGAAAAAGGTTGTTACAGGACTACATCCTTATGGGGTAGTCACAGGACTGCACGAGGGGAAAGGGTGGTCACAGGACTGCATCCTTATGGGGTGGTCACAGGACTGCATCCTTATGCGGTGGTCACAGGACTGCATCCTTATGGGGTAGTCACAGGACTGTGCGAGGAAAGGGTGGTCACAGGACTGCATCCTTATGGGGTGGTCACAGGACTGCATTAGGAAAGGGTGGTTACAGGACTACATCCTTATGGACCACCCCTGTATCTTTGTCCTGTGACCACCCCTCCTTGTGTGACCTGTAACTACCCCCGTGTGTGTCCAGTAACCACCCCTACTTTTGTGTCCTGTAACCACCACCTACTTGTGTGTCCTGTAACTATCCCTGTGTGTCTCCAGTAACTATCCCTACTTTTGTGTCCTCTAACCCCCCCTGTTGTCCTGTGACCTCCTTTTCCTCGTGCATACAGTGACACTCCATGCACGAGGGGCTCGTTCGTATATCGCTGGCCTTACCCACACTTCAGCACACAATATGACCCTGGATGTATGGTGATCACACCATCAAATCCACCATTAGGTGGTTTGAACATGTGTATGCAGTACTGTTATCATACAATACTATCATTACATGTAGGCCCCAACCAATTTGGGGATACTTCCGAGGAATTCTCTATTCATTCAACTAAACTAGAGCCTTAATCATCAACTTTAGGATTTTCTATGGTGTATCTTAGACATACTATTAAGCTTTACAAATAATTAAAACTGTCAGATAGACAAGGAAAATGTCGTGTCATCGTCCTTGACTATAAGAAGAGAACCAATAGTGATAACTGTGTATAAATGGTGGTTCCATGGAGCATATAGAGATATTACTCTTTAAATGTAACAAACATTGTAATTAAATATTATTCTGGCACATTTCGTCTTTCCTCAGAGAGGTTGTACGTGACCAGAAAATCTCGCCCATTTTAGCTACATTAAGTTTTGCGAATCACCTTGTGGAGGAATAGGAAAAGAAGAAAAACTTTCAAACAGGAAATTAAGGCTCAAGTTATTTCAATGCTCCCGTCAGAGTGACGTGAGTCATGCAAGAAAGAAAGGCTTCACATGGATACATGCTGATTAAGCCGTCTCCTTATATGCTCAGCCTACCGAATCCAAAGTTTAAAATGAGACAAAAATATGAACGACATAGCATAGAAGATGAACTGTATTTATCCATGCTGAACATCCTTTCCGGCTGACCGATCAGAAGTATTTTCGGTAGAGTCAGGGCCTTATTGTCATATGAGCTGCTCATATATTAGAGCTGCTCAGAGATCAACACATAACAATAACACGATCTGCGAAAAGGAACCTTATTTCGGGGGGAATAAGGCCCATTTTCCCAGTACAGGTCACATTATTAGAAAGGAAACCCCACTCAATCAATATAACCTCCCTCACAAAGCCAACCACCTGTAGACCATACATGGCCGTACTTAATGGTAATAGAGGCTGCACGGAAAGTTCCCATCTGTCGCCCGATGGGTTGTTCTCCCCCCTCTATACCCAGACCAGTTATTTGCCTCATTTGGAGGGAACTTCCACACAGGCCTCAAGTATTACCTGTCCATGAATGTCCTCTCAGTGATCTGGCCCTATTCCTTTAGATTATGTGGGCATTCAGTTACTAGCTAGATGACTCTTGGACTAACATTGGCTTAGTATCGCCGAACTCTGCTAACAGACGAGAGATACTTTAATGTCCATCTGTTTATTAACTGCTTTGAGATAATTTACCGTCTAGCTTGTTGCCAACCTGTCTGAAATGGTTTAAAATCACACAAGCCTCAACTATGGGCCTACTGGCCATGAGAACAGTAAGTTAGTTCTGAATTAGAGAGGCTGCAATGCAGCGAAATGATTAAAAAGAAGGCAGGTAGTAAACAGAGAAGGCTGTAATCAAGCCAAACTTTAATCCATTATTTATGTGGCTTTCTAGAGCTGGATACTGCGCACCAGGCGAGGAGCAGCTCAGTGCACTTTTAGTCACGCATGGTGAATCACTCACTGCATACAAGAAATGTATAGGCAGTTTGAGCATATGGCAAACACATAGTAAGGTAGCTCTATTGAGTGATGTTCCAAATCATGTTAAGCCATAACTCAAGCTGAGATTTCAAACTTAGTCTATATTGTTCTTACATCCAGCACTGACTCTCATCACCTCTATTGTGGTGTGTGAAGACATAGTTTCCTTTTTAATTGCAATGGTAAATGACTTGTGGGTAAACACTTATTAAAGCTAAACTATAATGAGACGTCTCATTACGCAAGGTAATGGGGACAGAGGCAGTGCCTACAAATGAGCTATTAAAGATGCGTGACGAGGCTAATAATAGCATGCCCGCTTCTGCATCAACATCCAGACCTGTCTTTCAAATCATGCTACAGGCATAGCATCATAAAAAGGAGCTAATTCAACACGGGAAGTGTTTTTATCACTATCTGATAGCATATTCTCATTACTTAGACTCAGAGACCCTGCCATGAAACTATGGTGTAAGAATTTCCAATGTTCCGATATTAATCAATGGTTTCTCTTTTGTATGTTTTTTTAATCAAACTTGTTTATTTTTCTGCAGAGTAAGTTGTATAAACAACTCAGAAATGAATTCAGTTGTATCATAAGGTAAAATATATGATGCTGCAGTCCAATCAACAAAGGCTTCTTTTGCTTTAAGGTCTACATGACAGCGATCTTATCTAATTTAATGCAGTTTAGATGTCATTGAAGCACGTGTTGAACTGCTGGCCTTGTCAATATGAACACAATATCAGGGTCCGATCAACAATAACTGCACTACTAAAAAGAAATCCTATTACAAAAAGCATTACAATTGTCCAGATCATTAATCTGCAGAAAGGAATATCTCGTTTATCTGGGCAGCCATGCAGAATTCAAACACAATTAGACCTCATGGATTCCTGAGATCTATAACGCTTGGAATCAAAGAGCACAAATCACTCTGAATAAGTTACACTTTCACTCTCCATCAGCACTCCATGGTGACATTCCTTAGAGGAGAAGGATATTAGGCTGCAACCTGCTCAGTGGGAAGTCTTCCAGGGCAGGAACCCAGGGACAAGGCCATGTGCATTAGTGTCTGAGTGTGGGTAGTGGAGGCATTACTGATGTCAGGGGCATCCATCCATGGTCAGTGGGTGACCACAGGGAGGGTCTGCCTGCTAATGGACACTGTGGTCTGTCTATGTGTCTTGTCACAATGGTGGATGGCCACCAATACCTCCTACCAGGCACAGCCAGGTCAATAACCTGTACATATACAGAGGCAAGCAAGCTCTTTGTAGCTTATTGCACATTAGAGTATTGTCTCTCTTTGTGGGCTCCATCACATGACCTATATCTGTATACATTGACATTGTCTCATGAAATAGTGGATTGCTAGATTCATAATTCACCAGGCTAATAATAGTATTGGGAGAATCATATTATAGTGATGATGTTTTATATATTATATAGCCAATATATTTTAAAACAAATAAACGCAACTACAACATCAGATCACAGTTCATAAAGCTTTATGACAGTTACAATATCTACACTATTGATCACAACGTTTCAACAAATAATTTGTCTTCTTTAGGTGATAATTACAATGATAAGCTGGGCAGAGGTCATCCCCAGGAGCACACGGTACATTGGTGCTTTCCCTTTGTTCACTTTATTGGGAAAACATTAGCAAAGGAAAAAAAAACATCACATCTGTGAAATTCACCTGCCAAGTCCAAAATTGTTTCTGACATGTGTCTCTTCCCCTGGAGAAAATTGGCTAGCAGGTAAATAAGTTTCCCATTGTTCGTGGCCAGATGTTTTCTCTCTGATCAAGATGTACTTTTTTTCTTTGTGTGCCTTCTATTATTTATACGATATGGCAAGGTTGCACAATTGAGAGAATGGTTATTGAAAATTATGCAAATATTTCACACGTATGCACATTTACGTGTTTAAAAAAGTAGACAACGCAAGAGAAAATCTTAGTAAGTATAGACCTATCTACAATGTTACTGATGTATCCTTAATGGGAATGACTTTGCAGTATATATTCCTCACATTCTAAACACACAGGCATACATGCACATAGGGTAATACGCATGCATCCCTTCCAGCCCCCCCCCCAGCCATTCGGTGCACTGCTTTCATTGCTCCGATTGCTCTGTTTGTTGCGGAGTCCACACATAGGTCTGATAATTTTAACTTATCTCACAACATAAAGTAAAAGATAATTGTTCATTTGAATGAAGGTATTAAACACACTTTGAATTATGATCAACATGCACGTTTTATATATTATGTGTGTAAATCTGAATGCGTTTGGCAATACACAAACGTGCATGTCTAATTCTGTCGTTCTCAGGTGGTTTAGCAATATTATATCCTTATTTTCTTTTCATTTGTTTTAGAGGGTAAGGGTAAATATAGCTGTAACATTTTGGTATTGTAGAGGTGAGATAGTGAGAGACACATGGCACCAATTCTCCATGTACCCATCAATATGTGATGTATGTTCCCCATCCCCATAGGACCCTACCCTACAGAACAATAATAAATCTAACCATTCACCTCTAACCTTTCCACCTAGGGGCGCCACTGGTCATACAATGCAATAGCTGCGCCACCAAGTGGACATCCCATAATAACAAAGGGTCGGCCAGGGGCAAAATGTGAGCTGACTACTGATTGGTCCATCTATAAGCTCGCCTACATTTCACCCGAGAAAATGGCCAGAGAGTAGTATTTGGCCTTGGAGGCAGTGCAGGGGCTGGGCCCGGTCCGTGTTGGCAATTAGGAAGTTGTCCTACCTAAGTGTAGGGTCACTGGTGTAGGGTTAGTGTACGGGGTGATATGGGGAGTCAGTGGGTCAAAGTTAATCACCAGGGAATATCATGCTATTGGCTTTTTGAGCGTAATATAACTTTGAAGCACAGCATGCCAACCAATTGTTTTACCGATTCTAACTATTCTGCATCATAGTGGCTTCTTTGCAGAATGACGGAATTACGGTGCGGTAGACAGAAGTTATGATTTGAATATTCAGGTTCTACCATGCCTGATATAAACCTGTTTCCTGTGCTATCAGAAATTACCCTTACCTCTACACACCATATATTTTGGACAGACTCGTTAGTACTGCATTAGTGTAATACACCCTTAGGATTTACAATCCATAAAACAGAAATGCACTATTGGTCATCTGTTCTCTACATTTCAGAATCCACTCATATAACTTCAGACACCTAGTTTTGATTCTCAGTCCAGTTCAATGCTTATACCTGTGTGAGGACGTATAAAACATATTGCTCTGGCTTCCTTCGTCCTTATAGGAAGACATGACGCTTCAAAACTGCGGGATTCATTTTGTAAACGTGATGTAAAAAATGCAGTTCTTATGAGGAATTCGCCAGCAATGTAAATTTGCATCATGTTAATAAAGGGGCATTGTAGATGGAAGCAATGCAAGAACACTTTCTCTATCCGACCATTAATAGGGATGTCAGAAACAAAGGTAATAACTCAAGAATAGTTTATGACCACATTCTGAGACAAATATCTATACATTTTAACTCTATATTAAGCTCATATTTATTCCCATAATATACTGCGAGCAGTCATGCAGAGGAAGTAGACATAGTGGCTCTGTGGTTTATTTTGACCGTCGAGTAGGCAATGTCTTCCTATTAAGAATGTCAACTTTATCAGATGACTATCAGTTATAATACATCACGTGTAGGGGAGCTTCACTGTAAACAGCTTTGTATAAAACCTTATCAGATGACTATCAGTTATAATACATCACGTGTAGGGGAGCTTCACTGTAAGCAGCTTTGTATAAAACCTTATCAGATGACTATCAGTTATAATACATCACGTGTATGGGAGCTTCACTGTAAACAGCTTTGTATAAAACCTTGTATAAAGAGCTCTCTCTATATATAGCTGCAGGTGGCTATATTTAGAAACTAGCAAATGCTGCCCTTGGGTGCAGTAGGCACTTAGACAGAAACCATTGATTTCCTATATCAAGGATATGAATCAGTCGATGATGTTTTACACTCCTACTGACTGAAATCATTATAGTGCTCAGATGTTATTGAATACTTCCTAAAGCTAGCAAAGCAGGTGTGTCCATAAATGTCTTTCATGGTCATCGACGGAACTCGATACCATGTTTGTGATATTCAAATGGATGGCTCAAGGCTCAATCACAGATGTAATCAGTAAGAGAGAGACGGAGAAGATAGACATGGACAGAGGAGACAGAACACATTGTTTTAGCACTTTTTTTTCAACACTCACCCCCAGGCACCCCTCCTCAGTCCTTGTGACAGTGGTGGCTTTAGATGGGGGCCCCTTGGTTTTTGCCAGTGCGTTTAATTACATATTTTGAACCCTAATATTTGCTAAAAAAAAAAAAAAGGGGTGCGCCCCCTCCTTGTGGGCCGCGCACCCTACTATTAGGAACCATGAATACCAAACGGATGGGATTAAACAATCTTAGATAATCATTAACGAGGATAACCTTCTCCAGTTAAACAATATAAGCATATGGCACTAAGATTACTGTATTCGGCCATGAGAAGTGCATAAATGGTATCAAATGATTTTTGTCTCCTGACTGCTGCTCTTGTTTTTTAGCGGTAATAGGGTCATATTTAAATCCGGTTTGTAAGCTGTGCATTTATTATTAGTAGAGCAGTATAGTTCATACATGTGGGTGCAGTACATTATACAACAAAGAATCTACATAAAAGGTAATAGTGTTCTAGTTTTAGTTTATATCCATGTTCCAATCTAAAAGCATTAGCACAACTGCTCTGTAGGCCGAAATACCTGCCTGCTCACAGGCGGAATCCAAGATGTATACAAGTCTATAGTGGCACAAACACATGGCTAGTGTGAACTAAGTACTCACTGTCAGTTCCTGGAAATTGTCCCTCCTATTCACAAACATGTTGTTTTCATGTACATCAGCTTATATTGACTGAAACATGAGATATATCCAATAAATCTGACATGTTTATCTTGAGCTTAGATATCACTACCTCAATGGCCTCCATTGTCAACATGCTGTGGTGCTACCTGATGTTAGACTGCTCTTGAAACATAGGGCTAACCAACCAAGAATAGTGTAGTCTTTTTGGCACTAGGTGGCTACACCTGGCTTTAAGATGGCCGACAATGATTTGGAGTTAGGGAGGGAGATTTGAAAATCACCTGGATTATTAATTATTACAAGTATTTCAAGTGCTTTGTGTATTGTGGATCTTTGGATATACATTGAGGGAAGTGTTGGTGGAACCATTGGACCTGAACAGTAAGTACTTCTGTGAGAAATGGCCACTCTGCCAGATTGGCTGACCAAACAGACTACAACAGACACACTTGGTCTCTGAGGTTCCCTCAGAGCGTCTACGGAGAACTGCTCTGTACCACACCAGTTTATAAAAGTAGGTTTATGAGATCGAATATCAATATCAAATGACATGGAAAAAGGCATACAAATAGTTATAGCTACAGACATGTATCAATGTACATAATGTAAATTGCGTCCACCATCTCAGGGGCGTAGGAAAGGGGGGGGGGAGCAATCATAAAGGAGGGGGGGGGCTGAGTATGTTTGGCCCCCCCCCAAAGAATTTGCCAGGAATTCATAATAAAATGAAAAAGAAGCTAAAACGTTGCATCTATGGTAATGGGATGGGCGGGAAACTAGTCTCAACCACATGCGCAGTGTAGTCCTCTCTTGTAGTATAGACAGTGTCTGACAGTCAGCAAAGTCCCCGGTCACCCCCATGTTTACACAACCCACCCAATCCACATGGCTACTTTGAATATCCATTCCCTAGGTATCCAACATCTGACCATAGCACTCTTACTAGGTGATAGGGCACACTTAATGATTGCTTCTGTATAGGTCACTTCAGGCAAACAATCCAATTAACTACATTGCTTTCTGGGTATGTGTTGGGTAAGGTGACAATATCTCACCCTCTTGCATTTCATATACACATGATAAATAGGATCATAAGGCCTATTTCTTTTAGGCTCAATCATATAACTTCCTCATTTTCAGAATAAAGTTAGAAAATGTATTAGTATCAGCTTTGTATAGCTCTTACAGTGTCTTATTTTGGATATGTTAAATGCTCATGGAATGTCTACTCATGGTGTAGCTACCTGACCATACTCGAATTGGTCAGCACTGAGGGTTATCACACTCGGCTTCGCCTCGTGTGATAACCCTCAGTGCTGACCAATTCTCGTGCACCTTTGTCTATTTATCAGATTAGAGTATTGCAATTCATTAGAGTTTACTTCGTGGGGACATATTGCCAGTTATTGCCTTCCATTGCAGAAGGACACCCAATATGCATACTCTATATAGGGTGTCCATGTACTGTGTGTGCATGTAGATCCATATGCATGGATCTACATGCACACACAAGGTAGTCTGGTGAAGGGTCCCAGTGCAACAGGCCCCCTAACACATGATGCTGTTATCTGTCTGCTGTATTCAACTCATCGGGCCTCCTCCCACAGGCCCACTGTGCCAGGGACAAAGGAAGCCTCTCATGATTTATTAATGAGACAGATAACTCACTGACCCAGCCAATCCGGCCCTCTCAAGCCTGTCTATTTATACCACTATAGCCCAATACAAGTTCCCCACACTCGTCCAGGTATATGGCAAGTGTCCTTATTCAACGCTCCCTGCATGTCTCTGTAGGCTATTGACAATGCATTGGTTGTCCATAATTGTGCTTGGAGACAGAGGTGGTAAATCCTATTTGGGGCTTTATGAGCCGTTCTGCTATGTACACCATTGAGCTGCTTATGGATCTATACAGTGAGACATTTGGTGTATTATGGGGACAAAGAGGGTTGACTGGAGACAGCACATAGGGAGTTAATGACTGCTTTATTCTCCCACATACGCTGGCGATAATTGGTGATTAGAGCTTCTCAGACTCACAATTATCACCATGTTACAAAGCATGGTAGACTTAAAAGCCCATTGTATTTTATCTCACCTGTATATCATCTTTTTTGTTCTATAACAATATGGCTAGATATGTCAATGCTAACCCCTAAAGGCAGAAGCAATATTCAGGAAGTCCTCATACATTATGCTACCAATTATTGTTATTCCTGGGAGGACAAGTATTGAAACAGCGAATGGAGGAAATTATCTTATTGGCTGACGATGCATCCCACTAGCTCTGTAGACTTACGGTTGGTCTATCATTTCCTGATCGGGATACACACCAAAAAGTATACACATTGTTTACTATGTACAACAGTACATGAACAGATGCAAATGCAATGACCGTAAATTTTCAGTACATTTATAACATCACCAATAGGGGACATTTATAGAATGCATAACATCGCATACAGAATGTCCAATGTGTCAGTGACATCACTCCTCAGCATCCTCCCCAGAACTAACCTCCCACATCTCCACTACCAGGTAAACACCACATGCATATTGATGGAGAAAGGAGGACTGCGACTCTACTGTCATTTTACCTGATTCTGCCTGGATAAGTAAGTGCATATATTGATTAGTAGGGCTGCTTTCCAGCATGTCTGTTCCCTGTGTCACCGGTGGTACTATGATGTACCATTGTATGCAGCACACATCCAGATTATGGAGAAGATGGTTTGGGTAGTGAACAAGTAATCAATGGATAATTCATGACGAGTGTGTGTTAGTGAACAAGTAACCAATGGATAACTCATGACAAGTGTGGGTTAGTGAAGGATAATGACACGAGGCCGTAGGCCGAGTGTTATTAGCCTTTGCTAACCCACACGAGTCATGAGTTATCCATTGACTACTTATTTTATATCACAAAACCAATAAATAATCAATATTATACCAATAAATTCAAGTTGAAAACAAAAATTATTCCCCCTCCCCGGGACTCGATGCCAGCCATTGTGTGTACACGATCGGTACATACACCTCCTCGCCCAGCAGCGGACAGTGACAGCGCACACGGCGAAAAAAGATGCGCCCAAGCCGGGGCTCGATCCACGGACCTGTCACGGCTGAGCGCAACGTGCTAACCGCTAGACCACCGTGTCTCCTCCTTCTGCGCCCGGCAGCGGACAGCGACAGTGCACACAGCAAAAAAAGAAGCTTCTCGCGGTTATGGTTGTGTATTATACACCTCGTCGCCTGGCAGCGGACAGCGACAGTGCACACAGCTTCGTATCATAGCAAGACCTGGTTCGAACCGAGCATATCTCGTCAGTCCCTGTGGCGCAGTGCATAGGGGGTTGGATTTGGGATGTGAGACTGCAGGTTCGATCCCTACCCTGGCCTGGAAAATTCCGTGGGTTTTACCATGTAACATATGACATGGAAGGACATGAGAGGCATGCGGTTATCCTGGATAACTGCACACCTTCCATGGATAACCACACGCCTTCCATGGATAACCGCACACCTTCCAAAATTGATGGTAAAGCCTACCGGGTGTGCAATATCGACAGATATGTGGATGGGAATAGCCACCAAAAAGCACTGTGTAACCCACAAATCGTGGTATAATGAAGGATAATTACACGAGGCAGTAGTATACACAATCGGTACACACACCTTGGCGCCCGGCTAGGCTTGCTAGGGGGGTCACAACCCAGAATGCTGGGGATTTTCACACTTTGAACGTATAGAAGTTATATGTGAGTGACCTCCCCGGGCTTTGTATCATATCCAGACCTGGTTCTAGCCAGCCACTACCAGTCAGTCCCTGTGGCGCAATGCATAGGGAGTTGGGCTAGGGATCTGAGACTGCAGGTTCGACCCCTACCCTGGCAATAAAAAATTCAGTAGGTTTTAACATGTAACATGACATGGAAGGACATGAGAGGCATGCAGGTAATCCATGGATAACTGCACGGCATGTGGGTTATCCATGGATAACTGCACGCCTTACAAAATTGATGTTACAGCCTACAGGGTGTGCAATATCAACAGGTATGTGCATGGGAATATCCAGCAAAAAACACTGAGTAACCCAGAAATCGTGGTATAATTTCTGATAATGCACAATTTTTATAATAAAAATGACCATAGAAATTTGCAATAATTTACAGTTCTATAGAATTGTCTAAGAATATGTTGTAATGAAAGACAATTTCGCTGCATATTTTTGTGCTTCATCTCCATAAACACTTCAAACTGGATGTCACTGCATGGGCTTTGTTCTCCATTATCTCTATTGATTCCAAGTGCAAATCTAATGTGGACTTTGAAGCAGGCATCATATTTTGGTGTGTGTGTACTTTATGATAAAATGTAACTAGTATTCCCCTCATACAGATGAATGTCATTGCGCTGGACATATAAATAATGATAGTCCTTTTATGAGCCTTGAATACCGTTATAAACCTTAAACTGTATTTTAAAAGCCATTAAAAACATTGACCGCCAGCTGTCTTAATATGTCATAAAATATATACGTGCCTCACCAATACTGTCACTGATTGTCTCACCAATACCTCCTCTAACCACCTCACCAATATCTCCCCTAACTGCCTCACCAATATTGTCCCTGAATGCATCACCAATAGGGTAGATTAACCTAAAGACGACCACATACCTAGAGTCGACCACCTGTCACTTGTTTTTCTCACTTTCACATGTAGTGTATTGGTCTTAAAACCTAATATTATTAAAATAGAGGTGTTATAGTACCCCATAGAATGATAACAATTGCTCACATATACAACATTTTGACTCTAGGCATAGATAAATATCTTTGCTAAAAGATAGCATGAGGAAAATTGCAGAAATGGTAAATACTTTCTGTATAGGACTTATTTCTTAGAACATACCAATTTCACCTTGAGATGACCACCATTTCACCTTGAGTCAACCACTCCCTATACACCTATTTGGGCACTTAATTGAAGAGAAACAATTGATTATGTATGATTACATCACAAGATTCATGGCCAGACTAGTTTGGGATAGAAATCTTCACTGGATTATGCTCTGATGCATACATTTCAATCTTTACTGTAATGCTATGGTTATTACTATGTAGAGGAACTATTTGATTGATACTGAGAGTGTGATGATAAAGGTAAGGAATGGATTATTAAAGTTCATATTGAAGGTCTATTAAAGTACATTAATAACAAAGTTTCTATAACGCAGGGTTGGAAATACCACTTCTATTTTGATGAGATTTACAATATCCATGGCCATAAAATTGCCTCCAATTTCCATCCTAATTGAGTCACTATAAAAACATACATTTTCTTATGATGCAATAGTTTTAATTACACCATTTTACTGCATATCTATAGAAGACACTTATTCTTTTTTTTTCAAATGATAGTTCAATGACCATAGCCCCATTAAAAGAGTAGTTATCAAGTGGTCAGCTCAAGGTGCAAGGTGGTCATCTCAAGGTGAAAATAAACTGAGATGGTCTTAGAAATGATGAGAAACAATAGATAAACTTTACACATGGATTTGAGAAAGGTAATTGGTCCAAAAGCCCAAATAATTGTCCTTCACTTAGTACCATGGGGAACCCTAAGGACCTATTAGACTCAAAGATATTAGCTACTACATTTCTCTTATTGAAAACCTGCACAGGAACGGTCATCTTTAGGTTAATCTACCCTACCTCCTCTAACTGCCTCACCAATACTGTCCCTGAATGCATCACCAATACCTCCTCTAACTGCCTCACCAATACCTTCTCTAACTGCCTCACCAATACTTTCACTGACTGCATCACCAATACCACCACCAACTGCTTCATTAATACCATCACCAACTGCCTCACTAATACCATCACCAACTGCTTTACTAATACCATCACCAACTGCTTTATTAATACCATCACCAACTGCCTCACTAATACCATCACCAACTGCTTTACTAATACCATCACCAACTGCTTTATTAATACCATCACCAACTGCCTCACTAATACCATCACCAACTGCCTCACTAATACCATCACCAACTGCTTTACTAATACCATCACCAAATGCTACACTAATACCATCACCAACTGCTTCACTAATACCATCACCAACTGCTTTACTAATACCATCACCAACTGCTACACTAATACCATCACCAACTGCTTCACTAATACCATCACCAACTGCCTCACCAATACTGTCACAGACTGCATCACCAATACCTCCTCTAACTGCCTTACCAATACTGTCACTGACTGCATCTCTAATACCTGCTCTCACTGCCTCACCAATACTGTCACTGATTGCATCTCTAATACCTGCTCTCACTGCCTCACTAATACTGTCACTGACTGCCTCACCAATACTGTCACTGACTGCATCTCTAATACCTGCTCTAACTGCCTCACTAATACTGTCACTGACTGCATCTCTAATACCTGCTCTAACTGCCTCACTAATAATGTCACTGACTGCATCTCTAATACCTGCTCTCACTGCCTCACCAATACTGTCACTGACTGCATCTCCAATACCTGCTCTAACTGCCTCACCAATACTGTCACTGACTGCATCTCCAAAACAAACACTAACTGCCTCACCAATACTTGCTCTAGCTGCCTCACCAATACTGTCACTGACTGCCTCAGCAATACCACCTCTAACTGCCTCACCAATACTGTCTCTGACTGCATCACCAATATCTCACCTAACCGCCTTACCAATATTGTCTCTGACTGCATCACCAATACATCACCTAACTGCCTCACCAAAACCCTCTCTTACTGTCTCACCGATGCCACCCCTAACTTCCTCACCAATACTCCCCCTAGCTGCCTCACCAATACTGTCACTAACTTCCTCTCTAGTACCATCACCAACTGACTCACTCTCCTTTTGTGAGAAATGTCAACACCAATGTTATAGCCCACCAGGAAGCACCATCTCTTTTACTCTCTTTACCACACCCCCTCTCCTCTCTCACCTGTACTCACTGTTACCTTTTGATCCCTTATTACGGGGTTGTATCAGCAGAACTGCTGACTGAGATTTGTACAAATCAAGCCACTCAGGGACCAACACTCAAAATTAAATTTTAATAGGTACAGCCAAGTAGGATGCAATAAGCGCTTTGGAATCAACGAAATTTATCGATTTCTAAAAAGGTAGATGTCAGTGTTGGTTTACGGCTTGTAGCTAAGTATGGCATGAAAAAACTTCCTATATGTGAAGAGCCACTATTAGTTATTTATAGAATAAATCTGAAATGCTAAATTCAAGTCGTACTTACCATCTATTAGTAACTTACAGAGTAGAGGGTTGGCCAAGGACGAGCACATAATCACATTCTGTAATGAGCCTATTAGCCTTACTGAGAAATGCCCTCGTGATCGTAGTATCACCATCTGACCATAGAGTTGGCGACCAGCATATACATCCTATACCAACTGGCCGGTAATGTAGACAATTGCACACAACTGGTTGATCAACCTAGACCAACCAATTCTCAACATTATCGATTCCAATGTTCTGTGCCCTTTGAGATATAGTTGATAATGGAAGTTCTGATGATCAAGGTGCTGAAATATTAAGGTGACTACAGAATAAGTGGTCGGTTCATTTATATATATATATATATATATATATATATATATATATATATATATTTATTTATTTATTTATTTATATATATTCCTATTCTGCAACAGAAACATTCCGTTATCGCTGTCAAATGACTTAAGGGACCTTGATAGTTAAAATGACATTTGTCTTTATTAATTTTTAGTTATCTAAATAGAACTCTATGCTATGTGCCATTCCGAACACACTCAATACCAGCTCATAGAGACCCTACGGAACAGAGATTTCTATACAGTGAGCAGCTCGCCCTAGGTATGAGCAGGTCTAGGTAGGTGGGGGTCAGGCAGGTCAATAGAGGGCAGGTGGGGTTGCTGCAGGAATCTGTGACATTCAATAGTCCCAGTTACCCCCCCCCCCCATACGCACACCACACTCCTCAATAGAGCCTCCAGCGGCAATGAAAGCCATTGGGAGGAGTTGCTGCTCGAAATAAGAGATTCCTTTCCTAGCGGCTAAGGTAGGAACTAAAGACTCTTCGAGAGAGACCTGATGATTAGCCTAAATAGAGCGGTAAGAGAAGCATGAATATTTAATTAGGGAGCTGTCGGAGGGATTATTAGTTTGGGAATAGCTCTAAGGTGAAAAGGCCTACAGTGTTTGATATTAGGACTGACTCCAATCTGGCCCCAGCTCGACCACTAGCGTGAGTCGTCTTTGGCGACCAGTGTTTCTGGGTAAAAGTAGTTCTGGGCGCTGGTTGCTGTAGTGGTTAAATGTAGGCAGGTACAGTGCGTAATAATATTCCCCAGAATATGGGGACCCACAATCCCCAAACATGAGAGAGGGAGTTCCCTGAATACCGACCGGACGTGACTGGGACTGGCTCTGACTGTTGTATGGCCTATTGAGAGAAGCTATGTAGAACAGTAGGTTGGCAATGCCGCCATCTTGGTGATTTTGGGATTTCCATGTAATAATGTTCCAACTCAGCTCCTGCCAATGTTTAGAGCCAACGGATGTATATTTTCACTTAAGAGTCTAGCTCACTTTTCCAGCTTCAGCCCATTTCCATCCAACTAAACAACGTCTATCCAAACAGTGTCTCACCCCTGGAGGGTATTTCTATAGACGAATAAAAACAACCAATATGACTCAGTCGTACACAGCAGCTCTATGAAATGGCCCTTATCATACATGGGAACAGTGACGAAACGGTTAGACATGGCGACTAGATCTAGAAGCTATACGGTTGCTCTGTGCGATTAGGATGTAAAAGATGTACAGTATGCTTCTGGTAGGGCCTGAATAGCTTAAGTCGCAGCATGTTAGGAAATGCCATATAGTACACCCATTGCAAGGCAGACGCCAAAAGCTCTGCCATCACCTTGTCTCCCTAACGTGGGATCCCAGCCAGGCCCTTTGAAGTTTGGATGTCATAATGACCCAAACACGGCAGTGGTACAATCAACCCAGGCACTGTTTGTGTCCCCAAGAAATGTTGTTCAATTATATGTAGCTGCGTAGAAGGTAGAAAATGATTGATATATGCAATGCAAGAGAGTGGAAAACACGAATGACATCTTGTTGATCTTTTAATTCATACGAACATGGATGCAGACAGACACGTGTATTGATTTCCACGTCATGATCATTGGTTTTAACCAGAGTTCAATGAGGAATTCCATGTACCTTAGTTGGTGAGTGCTAGGTGCTTAGCATTTCGTTGCAAGAAAGCTATGTAAGACATCGGTTTCATTAGGAACATGCCCCATGACCCCAATTACCAAGGTTTCTTGGCTGCACCGGCAAATTCACTTGCTTGATATTTCCATCAATCCATTGAGCTACCTTTGCCAAAATGTTTACCCTGTCCCTGGAATGTTTGTGATAAATTCTGTAAGTTAGCCTCTATATTAGGTTCTAAAAATGCACCAGAACGCACCAAATACTCTCTAAAATCAAAATTTTTCCAAGGGGGGGGGGGCACGTCCACAGATCACACTACCATTGTCGCTTGCAAATTCAGTGTGCTTTCCTTGTGATGAGCCTAACAGCCTTTCAGCTACACCCTATGGCCAAGATGAGCTATCTCCCTTTCTCACGGATGTAAGTTTTCAGAATTTTGTCTGATTTAAGATTTTTCAGAGTTTGATATGACTATAGATTTACCAAGGTTCCTCTCTTTGATTAAAGATTTTGTATTATTTTTGAATGAATTCGGACTTTCTATGGATATCTTCAGAATTTTATACTGTAAACGTAGATATTTTTGCGTGTTCAGAGCAGGAGGTTGTGAACACTACCCCTGCCTCCCCTCCCCCTGCACCTGCCTGCTCCCCCCCCCATGAATTGGACAATCTATAAGGGATAAATATTCACAATGTACATAAACTCGCGAATATTTAATTTCCGCAAAATTGGCGAAGATATGTACATTGCGAAAATGTGTACGTTTACAGTATACACCCTGACTTACATCCCTGCAAGTTTCTTAAAATCTTGGATCCACCCCTTAAAGATTCAGCCCAAAGGAGTGTGACAATATTACTTCGTGGCTTATAAGTTAGGTCACCCTTAAAAATGTGTTTGTTTCCTGTTCAGAGGCCCGGTGGATTTTTTTTTTGTTGAGAATGGAAATCATTTTTTTTCTGAGTTCTGAAAAAGATCTTTTTTAGTCCATCAGCACAGGAATCTAGGTTTCCAATCACTAAATCTTTAATAGAAGGTGATGGCAAATTCATGCTGTTCCCGCTCACAATGTTCATGAGAATTACAATTTTTCTTCTAAAAGGGCTTTTTTCGTCCCTAACTCATGGGGCTGAAAATCCCACCCTCTGTACAGGAAACGACATATTCTTAAGGGTGGCCTTAGAAGTATGTCTTATGTGGAAATTATTTGGTTCTCGGCTACAGCCCCTCTAGCATTAACTGCAGGATTTTCGGATATGCCCAGCCCTGATCCCCTTAAGCGCTGATTCCATATAAGTAGGGCAAAAAATCCATAAGGCCTAAATCTGTTTCCTTTTCCCTACTTACTTTTTTTTTGCTTCCACATAGGCAAAAAAGTACAAAAAAGTATACTTTTCCAGTAAACTTGTACTTTTTGGGGAGAAATTTATACTTTTTTTTCAAGACCTTTACGTTTTTTTACCTCTTCACCCCTATCCTGCACCTGACCACACATGGGGTAGTGATTAGGGCACAGGACTCTCAGTGCATAGATTCAATGTATGAACCCCGACTTTGCCAATGAATGTCTTGTTGGTTTTCACATGTGATAGAGATGATGAAGAGAACTGACTAAGACCAAACCAAGCCTTCTAGCCTGTAATTAACCAATTTCAAGTATATCCTTTGGTTTTTGCTCCTTGCCCCAGCCTGTCTTGTTTTCTTTTCACTATCTCTACAGTACAGCACCATAACTATGGGAGATTGGGGCCAGCTTGGATTACCTTCTACACTAGCCTACCTGATGTTGGAATTGCTTATACTACTAACTATGGGAAAAGATGCGACTGCAGAAAGTTCTCATCTTGTATTTGTCTGGGACTCACCGAAATGGTGATCGGTTGGCCAAGATTTGAGACTTTAATGGAGAATTACAGCCATGTGAGTTAGGCATTAGGAACATCATTTCAATGTTAAAAAAATTTTGTCACTTTAACTTTTTCGACATTAGAAATGTCATTCAATGTTAGAATGTCATTTCAATGTTGAAAACGTTCTTGAGGCATTAAAAATGTCATCAAAATGACATTTCCAATGTACAAATGACATGTTTCATTTTAATGTCGGAAATTTCATTCAACGTTGAAAACATTGTTTGGTTGGTGCCCAATTTTATTTTTCCTGCTAAACACTTTCATCAGCATAAACACTAATCAGCATTTAAACACTTTTTTTCTAAACACTTAAACACATTTCAAGAAAAAGTGTTGAGCTTTTCATGATGTGTTCAGAATTTAAATACATTGACATAAAGTGTTTAGACATTAAACACCAGTGTTTGATTGTTTGGTTCCAATCCAACTCACTAGGTGGCAGGGGATGCTCATAATGGTACAAACTTAATATTCTGATAGACACAAATGTCTGAATTGGGTATCATAATGATAATACACAATAACTTGATAGGACCTAGCATTGGAACTTCATCTTAGAATGAATTTGTAAAAGAAATGTTTACAAATTTACCTTTCCGTTTCTGCGATTTCAATGTGACCCATGGTAAACACCCATTTTGTGGTGCTAGGAAATAATACATACAACCTGGTCCAGATTACTGTCCATCAAAGTGCTTGGACTCGTTTTGATTTATCTCAAGACTTGTGGGCATAGAACATTGAATCTATGTTTATGACTGGATGATCAACATCAATACACCAGCCTTCCGACATTGATCCGACATTCTGAACCTGCTGAAACACATTGTTGATATAAACACTTAACAGATCTAAACATATCTATCTAAACAGTGATTTTCCACACGTTATAATTACTAAACACATTTGACATATCAACACTAAACACCTGGCAAGCCTAAACACTTTAGCGAAAGTGTTTAGGATAAAGTGTTTAAAAATTTGTTGCAAAATAGTGTTTAGAAACGTTTAGGATCTGAACACATTTATTACAGAGTAGGGCTCCACACTTTTATCAAAGACAGTGCACCTACAGCCTAGACGTATATCAAACATTGAGGTAGTGCTGATATGGCTGAAGTTAAAGTACTAGTAGAATGGACAGTCTATACACCGTTATATAGAACATGACACACAGGGACAAGATGTATCTCCCTATCCAGACATGTACTAATTACTATCGATCATAGGGAATCTACTCGGCTGGACAGCGTCTTAATTACTCTAATGATGCTCATTTTGGGCTAGGCCAGCATCTACATGGAACCTGCATGCAATGGGATAAGACATGGCGAGGTAAAACCACCAGCTACAGATAGCCAACTCAGGCCTGTCCTTTACAGCTTTGTGTGACATGTAAAACGCTGTCTACACGATGTTACAAGGCTTACATCTATTCCTTCTTTATCACACACCCAATCCCATCTTCAAAATAGAAAGAAAACGGATTCAAATGAAAAATAAACAAGGATTCATTGACAAAATCTTAGATTCTTAATTTCCATTTTAGTAGTGAATTTAGACGGGGCCTGCGGGGGTGCGCACCCCCTTCTTTCCCCTGTGCTTAAGAGTCCATATATATTTGCTCCATGTGAGCATCAGATCTAGCCAAAAATAAGGCATGAAAAAGGGTGTGCCCCTTCTTTTCAAATTCCTGATTGATTAAAGTCAGCTTCCAATATACCGTACCATTTCCTCTCATTAGTCAGTAAAGAGTTGAAGTGTATTCAGGATGACTTCTTCTACAGCAACATTTCATTCAAACTACACTATAATCCTCACACAGCAGTTTTACAGTGTATTCCTGGTCTACACCAGTAGTCCATGTTAGTACAATCCTATTGACTTGATTGGGGTTTGTGGTGTATGTGCTACAGCAGTAGTTCATGTTAGTACAATCCTATTGACTTGATTGGGGTTTGTGGTGTATGTGCTATACCAATAGTTAATGTTAGTACAATCCTATTGACTTGATTAGGGTTGTGGTGTATGTGCTACACCAGTAGTTCATGTTAGTACAATCCTATTGAATTGATTGGGGTTTGTGGTGTATGTGCTACAGCAGTAGTTCATGTTAGTACAATCCTATTGACTTGATTGGGGTTGTGGTGTATGTGCTATACCAATAGTTCATGTTAGTACAATCCTATTGACTTGATTGGGGTTTGTGGTGTATGTGCTACAGCAGTAGTTCATGTTAGTACAATCCTATTGACTTGATTGGGGTTTGTGGTGTATGTGCTATACCAATAGTTCATGTTAGTACAATCTTATTGACTTGATTGGGGTTGTGGTGTATGTGCTACAACCAGTATGTGCTGCGTATTTACAATTTGGGCTCAGAGTGTAGTCCATACGTCATGTGATGACCTGTCAGACCTCCCTCCGTTTGTTAGATCATAGAAGACAGGTTATCTACAATGTGCTGTCTAACTATAACAATATCCCATGCCTGGTTCTGTCCACACTAGCAATCCTTATCTTGGTTATCTAACAATAAACCCAATGGCGGAAATCACACAGACAACTAACCTCCAGCAATTAACAGTCAGGATACTAGCTCACCAACTGCTCATGCATTCACCGGGCATTCACTCACACATAGGCTCGCAATTTGCTCATTTCCCCCTGAGAGACCAATGGCATTGGTTTGTCTGTGAAAAGGCCCCTGTCCACAAAGCCGTCTGGGTCAGAGGCAGGAGGGACCATTCAGTACTCCCTGACGTTGAGCAATAAACACCTGCTCATTCCACTGCCATTGAGCAGCTCCTGCAGCTAAAAATAGGAGGCTGGGAGGTGGCGATCAGGTAGGCAGCAAAATGTCATGGGTAGCCGGGCAGACTGCGGTTGGCGAATGGAGGGCCATATCACTGATAGCGGTCACTTGTCGGCCTCAGCCCAGTCTATTGATGCAAACCTGTATATTGGGCAGCTGTTAGCCTGGGTGGTACTTCCGGGATCTGAGTCTGCCTTATAAGTAGGTCCCCTATCTAGGCCAATGTAGCCTAGAGCTACAAGGATAGATTAATAAGAGCCAGATATCTTAGAGAATGAATTGCCTTATTCTTGCTGTATGACAACAATTATTCCCATTCTGTTTCAATAAGTTCCTCTCTGCGCTAAACAAAATTAATTCACTGTTTGTTTGGAATATTCCGACATCAGAAGCTCCCATATAATTTTTCCTCTCAATGATTGGGGGGAAACAAGATAATTTGAGATGCCCTTCATGGAGTGTTCTTATCGGTTCTTATCGGCACCACTAGTTCATTTTGATAAGACGTAAAATGGGAAATAAAATCCTCCTTTTTGGTGAGAAGGGCATCAACCTGGCTACAAGGTGTTTATCAAAGCCTGCGGAGTCCTGACTGAGATGTCAGGCCTCCGATACAACGCTCTTCCTACTGAAGAATCCCAGTCAGGTTTCTGATTATAGACGTGGCTATTTTGCAAGAGGGCATTTCTCAATAATGCTGAATAACACTAATGAGTCATGCTCACCTGGTCCAAACAATTGTATTGAAGGGGCTGGAGACATTTTAGTTTTTGCACATCTATGTCATTGAAGTATGGTATCAGCATGGTATCAGTATGATGTTACAGACCTGTACAGTACCATCGGCTATATGTGTGTAAGTATGGTATCAGCATGGTATCAGTATGATGTTACAGACCTGTACAGTACCATCGGCTATATGTGTGTAAGTATGGTATCAGCATGGTATCAGTATGATGTTACAGACCTGTACAGCACTGTCGGCTATATGTGTGTAAGTATGGTATCAGCATGGTATCAGTATGATGTTACAGACCTGTACAGTACCGTCGGCTATATGTGTGTAAGTATGGTATCAGCATGGTATCAGTATGATGTTACAGACCTGTACAGCACCGTCAGCTATATGTGTAAGTATGGTATCAGCATGGTATCAGTACAATGTTACAGACCTGTACAGTACCATCGGCTATATGTGTGTAAGTATGGTATCAGCATGGTATCAGTATGATGTTACAGACCTGTACAGCACTGTCGGCTATATGTGTGTAAGTATGGTATCAGCATGGTATCAGTATGATGTTACAGACCTGTACAGTACCGTCGGCTATATGTGTGTAAGTATGGTATCAGCATGGTATCAGTATGATGTTACAGACCTGTACAGCACCGTCAGCTATATGTGTAAGTATGGTATCAGCATGGTATCAGTATGATGTTACAGACCTGTACAGCACCGTCAGCTATATGTGTAAGTATGGTATCAGCATGGTATCAGTACAATGTTACAGACCTGTACAGCACCGTCAGCTATATGTGTAAGTATGGTATCAGCATGGTATCAGTATGATGTTACAGACCTGTACAGCACGGTCGGCTATATGTTTGTAAGTATGGTATCACCATGGTATCAGTATGATGTTACAGACCTGTACAGTACCATCGGCTATATGTGTGTAAGTATGGTATCAGCATGGTATCAGTATGATGTTACAGACCTGTACAGCACCGTCGGCTATATGTGTGTAAATATGGTATCAGCATGGTATCAGTACAATGTTACAGACCTGTACAGCACGGTCGGCTATATGTTTGTAAGTATGGTATCAGCATGGTATCAGTACAATGTTACAGACCAGTCGATTGTACAATTTAACGAATGTTGTATATTGATAAAGTAATACTCTTATCAATGGAAGTTTACATGCGCTGAAGTACAAAGGTTATGAGCGCTGGTGTGAATATCTAAAGATCTATCAAAAGGGTCAAGTGACCTCAAGAAGTGGTCATAGTCACGGGGGCTCCTATTCAATCAATTAGATTATAATCTAATCGATTTCTTGGAGATTACTCCTATTGGCTCCTCATCGGCCCGACTCTTTGTCCAGTCAATAGGGGCCCGATAGGAGAAGTTTTAGTGAGGATACATCACAATTTTGACCTCTTCCACCAAAGAAAGAAAATCTGTAACTATTGTCAGGCTGATTTTCATAGAGGCCGATATGTGGCTGATAAAATCAAATCAGTTTGATATTATCGGCCACCTATTGGAAAGAATCGTCAACCATTGTTTTGCATCGTCGATACTAAACAATTCCAAAAATTTGAGGTATTCCACAGAGCTCGATTTCAGATTGATTTTTGGCTGATAGCTGCATGACAATCCAAAAATTGGCGCTGATGCAAGCTGATGCATTGCCGATCTAAACCCAAAGCAAAATCCGGCAATAATCGTTTTTGGTGGAATCACTGTTTATGTTGGCTACTTTTTATTAGAAATTGATATTTTGAACTGACCAATGAGCGAATTAGGTTTGGGGGCATCTATATGCTGTAGACACCTGGGCCATAAAAAGGCATTATGTTTGCAAGTTGGATAGTACACGATAGTTTAAACTGACCAATGACATGGCTTCATTTTGAAGCGTCTATTTTCCATAGATACCTGGGCCATAACAGTATCGTGTTCTAAGCCGGATAGAAACCTATATGGTGTTCCAATGGGATACAGATGCCCTCCGTTGGGCATCTATATCATATAGAACCTCATAAAGGTTTATATCCTATAATAGACCCCCTCCTTCGTCCGGTGTCTATAACCTGTAGAACCCCAGCAAAGGAGGGGGCCTATATCCTGTAGAAACCCCATAAAACTTTCTATTCCATAACGACCATTTCATCAGCTTTGATACAGCAGATGGAGCTAGTGGCGACCATGCCACTTTGCTTCTCCAACAGGGGCATGGCTGGTTAGGACTCCAGTACTTGTAATAGGCACATGTGTGTAATGATCCGGCCAATTTGTTGCTCATTATTTTCATTCAACATTGATAGTGTATAAAACAGCACCATTTCTCTGTGTGCAGCTATAATTTCTAAGAGTTGTATTTTACATTGCAAATGGGGAGTTAAGTGAGGGGTGTCTGTGCACTAAGGGTAAGCCTTTGGTGCCATGGGGTGGATGCTGGATATGACCATGTAAGCAGTGGGACTACTGGAGCGCCATCTAGTGTGTGAAACTGGTAAAACTAATGTATACAGCCCCTTTTCTGGATGTTGCTCTAGACGTTGCCTTCATCACTATCAGGTCTATTGGCGAGTTAGCAGGTTGTCCCATGGGCGCCACCATTACTGAAGCTTGTTATCAGCGAGTTCTACTGATAACAACTATCAGATGGGTACCAGTTGGCCCCCGAGAGGAGCGCAGTGAATTTGGTGTCATTTCATTGGCTGATAATCAAACCAGCTAAGGCCGTCGATGGTAGTAGGCTAAATACTATTTACTTTGAGGCTATAAATTTAGCTCGGATACCCTTGTTTTGTCCTGTTTTTGCTGCGTACTGAGTTTCCGGTGTTTGCGATGGTTCTCTTCCCTACCAGGTGCACCGGAAACCGGCCTGCCCCTTTATAAGCCTCATACACGGTTTCACCAAGGATTGAAAAGTGTGAGAGACTGTCGCCAAGCAGAGGCAATCCTAGGCATAGTAGTAGTAAGAGGGAGTAAAGGCTCTAGTCCCAAGTCTCTTTGGCCCACCTTGAAGGGCCTAGGATCAAAGAGGGATACCTCAGTAACCAGCTCTTGTCCCCAGTCTCCTTTGTCCACCTGGGGTGCCAAAGCACAGGTAGAAAATTGGGGGAACCAGCAATCGCAGGTTCACCCTTACATATAAAAGTAAAGAGGAAGCCTCACCGGAAGCGGAACTGACCTCGTGGCCTCGTATGGTGGTGGCGAAAAACTGGTGAGCAGCGGGTACTTTCCCGCCATTGTGGGTCAGTGCAGACGACTTCCATCAATAGAAGGCTGTCGTCAATACCGCGCGTCGGTTCACAGCCCACAGTGTCGAAAAGAGGCGATTGTTTACAGCGCTTATAACAGCACAATAAAGCCGTAATCATGCTGTGGACCACCATGGTAGGAGGAAAACAGTAAAAGATTCCTCCATGTTGCCTTCTAGAGGAGTTATAAATAGCAGTGCTGTTATCTTGTTTTTGTTCTCACTAATGAAATACCTCCCTAGGAAAACCAGTGTTTATTAGAGCCTAACTCTCTTCCTGATATAGAAAAAGGTAAGGAAGACAATGACATGGCACAACAGTTATCTTGCCTAATGAAACTGAGTATTTGGTAAACTCTCCAATGCACATCCATTAACACTTGAAGAGTTCGAAGGGCCTTGACTTTCCTATTTTCTAGCTGGTGCTGCATAAATTACATGTCATACACAACACCTAGAGGATAGTAAATAGCCCGACATATATTTTACAACTTAGAGATCGGCACGGCTTGGCACAATATTCCTCACCACAAAATTCAATAAAGACCACATCACCAATCTAACTAATACTTTTTTTTATGGGTGAATGCAATCCTGAGGAAAATATCACCCCTTTCACAGATATAATCAATCATTGAGGAACTAGCGTTTCCAATAAAAGCACTGGCAGATAGTCAATAACCATGCAATGAACACTAACTGTGAAATTAATAGACCTTTACTCGTAGAAAAAGTAGCAATCACAGAGCATATCCATCATATTGCATTTCAAATCACATCCTTGACTTCCCACGGCAAGACGTCCCCACAGCTACTTGGGATTAATGTGAAAATGATCACATAGTGTACTTGGGAGGGTGCTTTGTTTGTATTGATTTTCCCTTGTGCCTGTAAGAGGGCGGTGACCACAGCCTTTGTGAGGAGGGGATAGGGTATCATCAGTCCTAATGGAGCTTATGCTCGTTGATTGGCCCATTTATGTGATGATACCACACTATGCTATGTGACAACCCTAATAGGGGATAGGCAAACAGATAATCTGGTTCAAGAGGCCAGCCATATATAGATATGATACGAACCTCAAAAGTATGCTAGCATTTATCAAAATATTGTTCCTTTTGTTTTTTTCTCTCCATATTCCCTTTTCCTGTCTTTCTTTTAGAGTTGGTTCTTTCTCAATTCGATATTTTACTATTCCAAATCCCCTTATTTTACATATCGACATGTGAGATCAACTAGAAAAAAGAGACTTAGATGCAGATGTTTTAAGCTCCCTTCTCCTGGTAGAAAACAGTTTCTACTAAAATATGCGCCTGTCTTCGAAACCATTGATATAAATATAGATCTAAATATTGACTTGTCAATTTCATCCATTAAAACACAATAATAGAACCGTGGTGACCCCAAGTATCCCTGGTAAAATAGAGCTTTTGCTTTAGGCGACATTTTCTTGTCTGGCAGCCCAGGCAACGGTGCCGTGACATATGGACAATTCGTCTAGTGATAGGGAAGCCATAAAAGCCAAGCAATGTTGATAGACGAGGGGAAGGAGAAAGGTTTGATGTGGCAGCCAAAGAGTAGCGAATAAAGCCTTTGGCTCTCTCACAACTAATTTACGATGACAGTCCATTGGAATGCTTCTAATTCCTTATGTCATCGTGTCAACTACGGTATTATCAGCCGGTGCTAGGGGTAGAGAGTGGTGTAGAGTTGGGGCCATGGAGAATAATCAGAAATGAAGTATTTTCTCACTACCGGTATATATCGTGTCATATTTCGGTTTTTGATATGACCCTTGTTGACTCGACTATAAAGCAAGTCACTTTTAGTTTCAGTAGGAAATACAAAGTCAAAGTAGCAAATATATATAGGAAAGCTTTGGGAATTTACAACTCCTACCACTATAGTGTTAAACTTATTGGGTGTCAGGAGGGCAATTCAGAATTAGAACTGTTGAAAAATGCCCTCCTGACAGGTATTTTAGAGGACCATATATGTCGGACAGGATAATTTTGAAACCTAAAATTAATCACGGTAAATGGTATTTAAGTAAACTGTCTCTCTATCTCTCCAACCATTAATAGACATACAGTATATCATTCTTTTTATGACGGAAGTCACTATGACAAGCTATATATATATATATCGTGGACAACTACATTTACAGACAATTATACCTACGTTGTAGCAGGGTCTGTGGTCCTGGCCTTGTCTCCCCCAATGTAGCACTAACAGAATAGTAGTCTATCTGTACACAGCACTGACAGCTATAGTGTTCAGTCTATCTGTACATGCTTGTTAGCAGCTCTTAGCTATGGTCATGTGCTGCTAGTATAGCACTGACAGCTATAGTGTTCAGTCTATCTGTACATGCTTGTTAGCAGCTCTTAGCTATGGTCATGTGGTGCTAGTATAGCACTGACAGCTATAGTGTTTAGTCTATCTGTACATACTTGTTAGCAGATGTTTGCTATGTCCATGTGCTGCTAGTATATCACTGACAGCTATGGTGTTTTGTCTATCTGTACATACTTGTTAGCAGATGTTTGATATGGCTATGTACGTGCTGCTATTTTTTAGATATATTAGCCCAAAGTTCAAAAATTGCCAAAAATTGCCTTTTTTCAATTTTCACCTCACTCCAGGCTATATACCATCAAGCCAAGCAGCAACAGACTGATATAATTTTATCTCTACCTTAGTGGGGGGTCCTATCTAACATTTTCATGTGGTTTGGAGGTACTCTGGTCAGCATTCTTTTTCCCCCTGTTCATTTTTGTAACCAAATAAAGTTGATGTAATGGGCGTGATCAAAATAAAAGTACACTGGTATGCCTACTAAAAAACTATCCTCAATCTTCTTATTTCCCACCAAGATTAGGGTCCTCATAGGGGTTTTTCTGGTACAGAAGCTTAGGGTATACTTGCAGCCATGACTATGCAATACATATTCAAGTATTTTCAAGTCCAATTTGCTCACACCCATTACATTCATATTTCTGCATCCAGGACAAATACTATCAAAGATTTCTTTCTTTTTACCAGCCTAACAGGAAGATCTAGTGTTAATAAGTCAGTTTAAAAAATAACGGAGTCTCTACATGCCTTGGTTATGCCAAACAGAGGGGTCAACTGTCAGATGTAATGGGCGTGAGCGTAATGGGTGTGAGTAAAATGCAGTGCAAGAATGTTGGCACACTGGATGCATTCCAAATGCATATTTTTCTGTGATTTAGAGAAGAATTCATTTTGCTCACGTCCAATACATTTTCATAATTTTGAATATCTGCAATAAAAACTGACCGCTTGGGAGTTAGTGACTTGAATGAACCTTTCCAAAGAGCCAAGATATAGGGCTATCAATAAAATTAAGTTTCATGATCTAATTCTGAGTTTTCAAAAATGACCCATGGACAAGACTTAGTGCCCACTTTATGTGGATTGACCAACATACTTTTTAGCAGATGTCTGCTATGTCCATGTGTTGCTAGTATAGCACTGACAGCTATGGTGTTTAGTCTATCTGTACATACTTGTTAGCAGATGTTTGCTATGGCCATGTACGTGCTGCTAGTATAGCACTGACAGTTATGGTGTTTAGTCTATCTATACATCTCTATTAACAGCTGTTTGCCATGGCCATGTACTGCTAGTATAGCACTGACAGTTATGGTCTTTAGTCTATCTGTACATACTTGTTAGCAGCTGTTTGCTATGACCATGTACTGCTAGTATAGCACTGACAGCTATGGTGTTCAGTCTATCTGTAAACCCTTCTTAGCAGATGTTTGCTATGGCCATGTGATGCTAGTATAGCACTGGCAGCTATGTTGTTTAGTCAATTTGCACACCCTTGTTAGCAGCTGTTTGCTGCGTGTATGTGGTGCTGGCAGAGGCTGTCTGTTCCTGTCTCCTCGCCCCCTGCAGCACTGCCCCTAATGGCACACCGACATACAAGCAGGGATTACTGCGCCATAAAAGCTTTGTAAACACGCCCTGCATTTTACACCCACAAAAGATGCCCTGACCCAAAGGGCCAGACTGCACCGGAAAGCTGGGGGATCGAGCTCTTAAAACATCCCCCGCCACCCAATCATTAATACCTCTCAGAAAAGAAAGAAAGGGTTCCAGGGATCCGTCAATATTAGGCCAAGTGTGAGCACAATGCCAATGGCAATAGGCGTTGAAACATAGGTTTCAAGATGGTGTTCTTGTTCGGAGCCTATAGTGTAGAAAAAGGGAACTGTGCTCTTTGCTCTTGCATAAGGGTGTTCTCTATAGGTGGGGGTTGTATGCTCTCTTGGTATAAGGGCTTTGCATAAAGCGGAGAATAAGGGGCATTACACCCCCCCCCTATGCTGCCAAAACATCCCTTTCCCTTCATAATCATTATAGGGCACATCACGGGCGTGGACTGGTTACCAGATTTAGTCTGTGTAGGTATTATCCATATGCTATAGTAAGGGTGAGAAAGTAAAGGGAACAGTGCTGACCTCTGGTGCCTTTATTTGCTATGCACAGACCTTGATTACAGAGGTGAGTGGTTACTTTGGCAAAGTAACCACTCACCTCTGTAACCAGTCCACGCCCATGGGGCACATTATTCTGTTGCCCAAGTGTTTACAAGGGGGGCAGAAAGATGATTGTAGAGCCAGTTAGTGGGATAAATTATCACCCAATGAGTTCCAATGAAATAATTCCCACTATCAACTGCCCAATTCTTAGGAAGCAACTGGTATCCATTTGATAGCCCTTTACAGTGATAGCTGGCTTGATTTTTTTCTTCAACTGGCCCAATAGTGTCCCCATCAGATTATATTAACCTGATTAAATTGTCAAAATCTAAAGTTATATTTCCTCATTCCTGACACTGATCCCAATAGAATTTGGCAACCGCGCTTACTCTATCAAGTCTAGACTTTCTCTAAAGAGGTAATTTAGTTAGCGTTTAAGTACAATTCGTAGACATTATTTTGGTATGACTTGTGATGTCTACTGATGACTGACATTCATACATGTACACCTTTATAACACACCTGTATCATCTCCATTGCTCTGTTGATAATAATTATGTTGATGGCTTCGTGCACTAAATAAAACAGTGACGCCATTGATATTCATTACATTCTTTACCTTCCAAGCTCACCAATTCCATTTTTCTTTTTTGCAGGTCGCCGCTAATACGTGGACCACATCCGAACTGGTGGTAACGTCACTCATGTATTTACCGCAGGGCAAACTAGGCGACGTAAAAGAGAGATTTAGTCGTCTCTTTACTTACCCTAACAGCGCATGGTCTCTACTTTAGCACTTAGCCTGGCGAAACATGCGATTAAGACTGTGTAGCCGGATGTAATTGGCCATTGGCGCCAAGTACACGATGAGCAAACGACATAATAGTGACAGGATCTGCGAAAAAGGCCCTTAGCGCAGGGTGCAATAAGGTCCCTATTCCCAATGCATGTCACAAATTTATTATGTGTAACTAATATCGGGAAGATAGAGATGACACGAGGAGGCGCAGTTTGCTGAATGACCTGTGCGTGCTGTGGGTCTCCACCATGGCAGCACAGGAGCCACAAGGAAGTCAAAGCAATGATCACAGGAACGATCAATCCATCAAAGTATACATCATAAACCACGACAAGTACACCAACAAAGCCATACACTTAGACATAATAGAATAAAGCAGTAAGAACACGTCCCTTTTGTCTACCTCCGGAGATCTCGGGGCCATGTGACAACATTGTCGCGCGCTCCGACTCTAGAGGGCGCCACCGAGAGGAGGACTGAGAACTTTGTGGGGGAAAACAAAGACGCAACAACGTGCGCATCACGTCGTATTTCCGGTTCCGCTTGGGCAGTGTCTGTCCTTGAGGGCCTGGATGGTTGGGCACGCAAGTACCAAGGTGAGCTGACGTAACTTTTAACCATGAGTCAATTGATGTCAATTATACATGTAAGACAGACGGTTGTCAAGGATGGATGTGAGGCACCTATATTTATGTCTTAAAATGCCTCTCTCAAAGATTTGTGGGATAGGGGCAAAGTGAGACATTGGGTCCTCCTCAAGTCCCTAACTAGCAAATCATCCATATATCCCTCAGAATTCTGAGATTATATATGGGGCCTGTCCAATCAGCCCCTTTCTCACAACATTTGCGAGATAGGGACCATTTGTAAGAGAGGGCCATGTCAGGTATGTTTCAAAAACTTACTACTCCTCAAAATCCCTAAGAACCCCGTCTTTCATATCGTTTTTCAACCATTTGAGATAGGGACCATGTGTAAGCAGCCCCTATGTCACAAAATATTTTTGGGATAGGGATTACTTGTGGAATATGGACATGAATTGATTATAAGGTCACTATGTTTCGAAAACATATTGTCCCTCAAAACGCATATTTCCTTCAAAACACTTATAGATGTTAATATGGCCCTTTAATTAATTCACCATAGGGGTCCGGTAGAAAGGATTTGAGATCAATCTGGTAATTAACTACATTTAATGTACACTTTTTAGGGTGCATCTGGAGTACTTAAATATGAAGCCCATGTGATGTACTAAAAGCTTACATCAACAAAGCTTCAGGAACAACATTTTGAAATTTGAGTCATAATGAGTCTGCAAGACTCAAGGGACTACCGCATTTACCCTCATGGTGTCAGGAATGCATTGTCAGGAATGCATTGGAATACAGACCACTTGCTTTTCTGTTTTCTTTAGGATAATGCATTCAATCTAATCGGTACCCTGTATGCCAAGACATTTTTAAATGATAACTAGTGCCTTCGGCACTAGGGGGGGGCAGCCTTAACCCATGATAGGAGTTTTTCTTTTGAATACTTTAAAACACGAAAGTGCCTCTCAGTGCAGCCCGCTGGTGTCTTACAATAGAAGCACTTAACTTAGCGGCGCTTATCGTAGCAACAGGGCTTATCTTAGCAACGTCAAACAACTTTACACTCTCCAAGCAGATCATCTCGGAGGTTTGAGTTTTTTTTAAATATCTCTGGAACTATACATCCGATATTGATATATAACCTATCAAAATGAAGCTCTTGATGCATACGATCCAGATCAACCCAGATTGATAAGTTTACTCTATCGATGATGAAGGGAGGAGGGCCGATCTATTTGAATAGGGATCCAAGATGGCGTCTATTGCAGCTTGGCTGATGGATTTTGAGGTTATATAACGTTTACCAAAGAATAGACAGGATAGAATCTTAAAAGTAAAACCATATGACAAATCAAGTAGGTATTTCATTACTTATTCATGAAAATATTTTTGTTATCATGTATAAGTAGCATGTCGAGTTAGCTGGCACTTTCCTCACTGGTTCACAGCCTGAGAATTTTGCTTCATCTGGTACCCCAAGGGTACTCTACTTTAAAGCAGTCACAAATTGATCATTTCTAACCAGCGATCTAGCAACCCATTTTTATATATAGTGTAAAAACAGCTTCACATATGTATTCATCTTGATAACCCCCACCCCTTCTCTATGAGAGAGGCTGCGGGCTTTCGTTTGTAGAACTACATGTACATTGCTTCTTGTGTGAACATCTTGGGCCATAATCTGTTGGCGTACAATAATGGTTATAGCATATTACGGGGCCATGGATAGAAAATACACAAATGCATTTTGACGCAAAATAGTTCTCCCCAACAAAATAAATCATCCCAGCAAACACAACTGTACTGAACCACTACTGGCCAGATGATGGCAACTGCACCAGACCAGTACAGTCAACCCAGTACAGGGCCTTGTGAGGCATGTAAGAGGCACCAGCAATGGGCAAGTACTGGATGCCAGTACTGGTTCTGTACCAGTTCTGTACTGGGTCTGCACTGGGCCTATACTGGTGTTTCAATACTGGGCCAGTAATGGGCCAGTACTGGCTTCATGCTGGCATGCAAGCACAGGTGTTGGCCCCTTTCTGTTTTTCAATAATTATATAATAGGTTGGTTATATATATATATATATATATATATATATATATATATATATATATATATATATATGCTGTCCATATTGGAGAATATAATTGATATAAATCAACGTCATGCTTACACCTCACACATTAAAAGGCCTCACATTAAGTCTCTCCCTCACACCCTGTTGGTGTATCAAAGAGCCCAGAGGCAGTGTGCATTAAATTTAGCCATCCATCTCACTGCCTGCAGGTTTGTAAGTTTTGCTACTGACAAAAATAAGGTGATTAGCATAACATGATTTTAATTCTTCTAGTGCTTATGATATTTGGTTTGAAACTTTAAATCAAGTAGCTTTCCAATGAGAGGTGTTTGTTGGTAAACAAATTTGCCTTCACCATTGAAGCTTTTGACATTAAAAATTATGATCAATAAGAAAAGGAATTGGCCTTGATCCTAAATATTGTAATACCAGCTACTGCTGACATCTTGTGGTGTGGTTGGAAATTAATCAAGCCAGTACTGGACCAGTGCTGGCATGCCGTTACCGACATACACTTCTATAGACAGTACTGGCCCAGTACACTCATTCAATCACTGGCCCAGTATAGGTATGCCAGTAGTGGGCCAGTAATGGCATGCCAGTATTGGCATACCATTACTATACCAATACAATCTAGATTAACTGATGCTGTACTGGCTCAGTACTGGCCCAGTACTGCCATTACATGCCAGTATGATGCCAGCACTGGCACGGTAAAGATGTGTTTGCTGGGATTCACCCTCGAGAATATCAACAGGCATCACCCAAGGTTCATTTGGCATCACCCGAGGGCATCAGGTGTGACTTCATTATGTTTACAGGACTTATTTTGCAACAAGAAGAATATTCTTGAGTCTGCAAAAACACATTCTTGCAGTCCCAAGAATGTTGCTTAGATAACAGGGGGGGGGGGAGGTATAGCAACCTATGGTATTTAGAATATCGAAAATATATTCATTAGAGAAAAAGTTATATCATGTTCAAAATTGTACCAAGATAGCTCCATACATGACGATATCGAGATCATGAGCCCCCCTAATTGTCTCCAGAGTTAAAGACATCCCTAGGTACTGAGTCAAAAGTACACAAACGGCACGCTACCCCTATTATCAAGAACGCACTTTATTAATGCGTATTTAATGTCAATTGTTTGTATTGAGTTTACGAAGTTCACAGACAAAGACAGGATGACTACATATATACATCGGATTATAATAATCCAGACAGGCCGGGCCCCCCTTTAATAGTCTGGAAATGTATTGATATAGCTGGGTCCTTTCTGCAAATCTATTATAAACAAATTCCAAGACAGTCTAACAGTTTCGTTGGGATGTCTGGTGGCAGCAGGCAGATGGCAGGCCTTTGGTCCGAGTGATAGTACGTTTTAATGTTTTGGTAATATACAATCAATTAACACGCAGTACCAATTAACCACCAGAAAGGTGAACTGAAATACCCGGGATAAAATATAACAAATAAGTACTCATGGTGAGTAATCAGTCAGGAGGTTATTTCTTAAGGTACTACGATCAGACTAACAACTCCTAGCACAGTTGTAGAACTCACCTGGCAAAGTCAACGCAAACTTGTGATAGACAGGGAGATTATGTCCCCAAAAACACTAGTCCTCTCGTGTTTGATAACAGTATAATAAGGATATTCCTAAAAACTGTCACGTTGGATAGGGAAAAAATAAGACAAAGCTAGACTTGGGGGAAGGCCTATAGGGCTTAGTATGGACGTCCTGTTTGTCCACTATTTTGAATTTCTCTTGTTCAGGTAAACCTGACTGATAAGACCTATCATAATGGGTAACTTGTCCCTGGATAACACCCACTTCCAGGGACATGCTGGTTCCATCCTATCAGCTCTTATCAGTGCCTGTCGCAAAAAACCAGCTCCAGTCCCGCTTACAGTCTATAGGAAGCAAATCTTTATTGGGGAGTCAGGGGGGCCCACCCCATGTACACAGAGAGAACACTGATGGTTCTGACGTATACTACACACGCCAGGATTTGTCTCCCACATGACATGTATGAAGACAGGTCAAATGAGGTTGGAGCTCTTACATTTGGTTTGTCAACTCCACTTGACATGCCTAGTGAGGACATATCACATATTCCTGGTCCATGCACCTGAGTGCAAGGTACTGTGTGGCAATAAGGGTTGTGCACAGTTCTATTCATGAGTGATTGGCCATTGAGTGGGGATCAAACAGCCCCGGTGTGGGGTCATACCTGATGTCTAAGGGGTAGATCCAACTAAAACTCAATATTGTGTATTGATGATGGCACTAACAAGAGGAACCCAATATTAATAAAGGACCTCTGAAATCTACATAAAAGTATCATGGTATCACTGCTACCACATTATTTGATTATCACAAGGATATGGGTTTCCAATGATCTGATAGTCATTCATTTACAGAGGGATCTAGTGTATGGTTTGGAGTGAAATTACCACTGCTCCCCAACAGGGTGCCTGGAACCATGTGGCTGTGGTCAGCTGAGGGGAGAGGGTAGCCTAGGGTGTGTTGTGCGATCCTCAATTAAGTTGATGGTCTGGCCAGAAATAGTTTGGCTAGTACAACTACGTGAGAGGTCTATTATATAAAATAAGGGTCAAGAGCAGTCTATTGCTTTGCACCAATGATTGCATCAAGGTATGATAGAAGGCAGGGGATATCATAGTCCCACAGGACTGCAACACCAAAGCACTGTTCTGTATCTACATAACTTCTCCTTGTCTGCGGACCTCTATGCAGTCTACAAGACAAGGACATGGAGGTGCATGGCGATGCCATATGTCTCCATGTACTGGAGACACTGAGACTATGTTTTATAAATTCCGGGTCAGCATACAATCTTTTGATATTTCCACTGACCCACATAGAAGGTGTCTAACCCCTCCTGTTTAGTTATTCAGGGCTTTTGGTGTATACGGAATTAGCAGGTTTAATTATTAGCCAATGAGAGAGCTCCAATCTATTCACTGCGGTATTTTGGGCGCCAACTGGTACCCATCTGCTAGGTCAGGTCTTATCAGTGGAACTCGCTGGTAACAAACTCCAGTAATGGCTGCGCCCAGGGGACAACCTGCTACCTCGGAATATGTTGATATTCAATAACAAATGCCAATTCAAAAATGAAATAAATTTCGAAATAGCGAATGAAAGGGTGCAGAAACAACGATCCCCCTTGTTGAACATATTTGTATAGCAGCCCCCCGCTCCCTGTCAGTCTGAAAAATGTAGAATGTGGTAACGTCTATTGCTTAGCTTATGGTGAATCGGATGCAGGATAAAGCATTAAAATTATCAAAATAAATGTGGTCATCAGTTACAAGTGACACTAGTAACCAAGGTATCCATTCACATTGGCCTCATGATAGTACCACAGTGCAGCCAGGAATCGGATCATGCTAAACCCATTAAACAGGGGGCAAATTGAACATCCCCTACTCAAACCACCCCTCAGTTGCACCATAATGAGGTCCCAAAGACACACAGGGAGCCGATGCGAAGGGTCTGCAAAATGGTAATTACTACAGCGGGGCAAGGCCAGGCAATTGCTTTTCATCACTTTTGTGCAATGTTAATCCATGCATCCTTCTGATTGTCATAACAATAGGTGGTAAAACATATTGTATTATGGAAGAGATATGTCTATGAAGGGTTATTATTATTGCTACCCTATATATAAAAAGGCATTAGTTCGTCGCTGGTCCCCACCTCATTAAAATAAGCTTGAGTGCTTGCCAGGAACAGATAAACCAAAAGAGGCTAGACAAAAGTATGTATACTTTTTTTCAAAATTAACTCGAATTTTCTTCTTAAATTTACCAAAAAAAATTATTCTTACTGCCTGATTATCAGTTTAACTTACTCTTATCAATCCTACTCGTTGAATTGAATTCTAATTTAAAAAGAAAATCATTTCAAATAATAATCTGTACAGAGAAGGCCTAGGGCCTACATGACGACACAAGTGCAAAAATCTGACATTTTTTTCTACAAAAACAACATACATGTAAGGGGATATTGATTAATTTACATGCGAAAAGAAAGCTTATGTCCTTAACATAATGCTCCTCAAATTTCATTCCTTCATCTATTATAATCGATGAAATATCTAGGTTTAGAGTTCTAAATGGAGCACCTCCGAGAGAATCAGCTTGGAGAGTGGTTGCTACCAACATATTTTATGATGCAACATCATGTCTCTTAGCAACGTCATGTCACTAGGCAACGTCAGTGGCGTCGTTGAACAGGCCACAGCTTGCTGTAAACGTGGGCCACTATTTACCGTGAAGAGGGACCACTATTTGCCATGAAGAGGGGGCACTATTTGCCATGAAGAGAGGCCACTATTTGCCATGAAAAGGGGGCCCTATTTGCCGTGAAGAGGGAGCACTATTTGCCGTGAAGAAGGGGCACTATTTGCTGTGAACAGTTGCCCCGACACCTAGTATGTGTAATAAAAATGCCCTGATGAATAGTTCTTGGCAGAAATAAATTATACTTGTGTCTACGAGAAAGGGGGTTGGTGCCTAAGGGATGGAACCATATTTAAATTAATGGAGGCTGAATTCAACCAAGATTAAAACCACCATAATTCGGATTGCTGATCATTAGGGGACTCTGACGAAAGGATCAGTGAAGAAAAGGCAGCCGATTGGTTCTTATTTGTCTCTTTGGGGCCTTTTTTTTTCCTTTTTACAAAAGCTATTCCATTTCCCAACAAAATATCCCTTATGGTGGCCTACATTGACATAACCCCTATTCCGCTTGTCTAGATTGTTAGGAATTGATCATATGTGGTCTATCTTAATTGAAATCTGTCATCTACTCTTAATGCAGTGAGAACGAGGAGCTTTGAAAGATGTGAAGATATATTTGCATTCATATCATGGCCTATGGGGTTAATTTGCTTTTAGATAAAGAAAGACAGCTCAGCTCCATTCAAAATCCAAGATGGCGGACCCAATATACAAGAATATTGTGGTCACAAATCATAGAAGGTTTGCATATGACAAATTTGGATGTATTCCAGCTCCTACACTTAGGATTTTAGTTTTCCCCCTAATTCTTTTGGCTCAAAATGTAGGACTCATTGAGATCTTCATGTTACATATGGGTTTTGATGGTCCAATATGCATATTTTGGGCACCAGGGGGTTAAAATAGGCCCAAAATGACCAATTTTGTAGGGAAAAATCAATAAATCCATTATTTTTCATAATTTTTTAAAAATTTGACAATGAATGGGTCCTTCCATTTATTACCACTGAAATCTGAAGGGAAACCGAAATTTTGGACCTAAGATTGCCTTCCTACGGGCAGTTGGTCTATATTTTTTGAGAAATTAACTTTTTGTAAAGCAGTTTGTCTGGGCGAAAATTTTAGGGCATATGACCCTCTCCTAAAATATCTATAATGTATATGGGTTAATTTTCTGTGCTAACATTTAGAGTTAGTCCCATGCTAAAGTAATCTGGAAAAATAATTGGAATTGCTCCATTATCTTGGCTGTGAGCAGGCCATGAGTATTTTTTCAGCCAGACAGCCTTTTTTTTGGTGTCTTCCCAAAATAGCACATTCCTTCTCATCCTGGCTGGGGTTTACATATTTAACTATATTAACTATGTCAGTTATTTACCCCCCACATATATCTAAGTGCCATAGTGTAAAACAGATAAATTATCCCTCATGGTTTGGAATAGCAGGGGGAAAAGTCTAAAAAATGTCTTGCTGAATGACATGTCTTGCCGAATGACATTTTAGTTACATGCTATGTTGAGTGGTTCATTTCCTAAAGATATTATCATTATACCTCCATGGAAATCTCTAGTCTGGACCATTCTGACCTGTAGATTATAAAAATTGTATTAGCATTTATGTCAGATGCATTCTTCTTATCCTAGAATGCATTCTTCTTATCATAGAATGAAGGTTCTTGTGATAAACCTTCATCGCGAATCTGTGGATCTGTCTTTCCGAATGACATTTGAGGTACAGCCATGGTGAGGGCTTGGTTTCCTAGAGAAATTATCATCATACTTCCATGGAAATCTCTGGTCTGGACCATTTTGACCTGTAGATTATGGAAATTGTATCAGTGTTTATGTCAGATGTGATATTCCTATCCTAGAATGAACGTTTTTGTTATAAACTTTTATCACAATTCTGGGAATCTGTCTTCCCGAATGACAGTTGAGTTACATGCCATGCTGAGAACCTCGATTGTGAGGTTTTCACATATTTTTGGCCCATTAAACCTGAAAGTACACATGATGGGCATTGTCTTCCACATGATTAAAAGTAACTACCTAAGACTGTGCCACTTTTATGTATACCAGCAAGTTTTGAAATTTCCTGAACCAGGAATTTCAAGGAATTCAGTGAAAATGCCATTTCAGGCCTGAAGAAAAAGGATTCAAGTGTAGGACAAAAGTCCAAGTCCTTTAGCTGCAGCTCTCTGAATCCTATCCTTAGACCCAGTAGTCAACAAAAGTTAACATAAAAGTTGACCAAATACATAAAGAATTAATTTTGCATGGCTTAAGGGAAAATACCCCCCTAATGTCATTCGGCAAGACACCTTTCCTGGGTCTTCCAGAGTAGAGATGTTCAGGGTGTTGCCACAGCAACGGATTTCATATTTAACTGAAAATATTTCGTGGGTAGTTACCCCAACACCTATACATTATCCACAAAAAATATCTTTCAGATACTCCAGGGTTTAATCTCCGGCCCCCAAACTCCACGGGAGGCCCCATCTGCCAACTTTCTATGATTTTCGACCTTGTATTCCATGCCTCCCATGGAATACAGCTGTTCTAGTACTAATCTATAGTAACAATCATATCTGCTATGACATAAGATTAGTTCTTTCATTAATCGGGCACACGTTTTTATCATCGGCGAACATAGGAGTGGGTTTGAGACAGAATGAAACCCTGATACATATTATGCCTGCTCACTTGTTCTGACGGACCCATTTGAATCTATGTAATAACAAATATGGCACTGCAAATGCAATATGAGTCAGTTCAGACTCATATTAAGTCCTCCTCAGATAACTATGATGATGATTTCATAGAACAGAGACAGATCATGAATAGTATACAAATATGTGCAGACTAACTTTTATATACCTCTATGAAAAGTACATGATTAGTCATCAAGGTTGACATGAACCTTTGGTTTATGCCAGTATCATGTTGAGACCATGTGTAAGTGCTACTCTGAAGGGGATTTGTTTTTGGTGTTGATGCATGGTTTTATGGGATTTATGTCAAAAAGTATTCCTTGATTGCTCATCTTTATCTGGTGCTGCCATTTTCCCTAGCTTTTTTTCAATTTGAGTGGTGACTCGTGGGAATTTTGTACATTTCATAATCAGGTTTGACACTTTTTTTTTTTTTTTTGGGGGGGGGGCAGATATATTCAGGCCCCACCTCCTCTGTGATTGGGGGGGCAGGCCCCCCCTGCCCCCCTTTTCCTTCCCTCTCAAGAAACCCTGACACATTTTTTTTCTTTTTTTTTTGGGGGGGGGGCAGATATATTCAGGCCCCACCTCCTCTGTGATTGGGGGGGGCAGGCCCCCCTGCCCCCCCTTTTCCTTCCCTCTCAGCCCCAACTGTAGGTCAGCACTAACAACCCCTATTTATAAGTAGGCAGTCACACCACCTGAAGCTACAGCTAATTATACATCTAGTATAGGCCTTCATGCCTGTAGAAGGTATCACTGTAGATCACAATAAAAAGCGTTGCACTGTTTATTTACATGGGCAGGCTAACAGTGTACGCCCCTGCAAAATGATGTTAGAAAAAAAAAACTGACCTTGGAATTTGGGGGAGTGCTCGAAACTGGAAATTATTATGTAACCTGTTCAACATTTGAGGGGGTCTCGTATTGAACCATAAGGAAAGGTAAGCAGATTTAGGCGCTTGGTGCATCTGAGTATCTTGTTTTGAGTAGATGGCCGAGTTCCCTATACACATGCGTCCTGATTTCAAAATCAATGCACAAAATACATGTAATGCTTAGTAGCTCCAAAATATGATATATAATATATATTTAAATTCCTTCAGTTGTATTTTTAGTTTGTCTTTGTTGGGGGGGGGCATAATACGTTCTATTTATGTCTAGTAATGGGTTATAACCCCCTGCACCTCTGTCACATATTGAAAAGGTCGTGATAGCAGCTACCTAGTTCAAATATAGCTTCTCTACTTTCCACTCCTGTTATCAAACTGAAACCTGAGTAGTACATACCATTGATGATAACACTATATATAAAAATGGGTTCCTAGATCGCTGGTTACAAAATTTGAAATTGTCACTGCTTCAGCCTACAGTACCCTTCGGGTACCAGATGAAGCAAAATATTTAGGCTGTAAAGCAGTGAGGAAAGTGCCAGCTAACTCGATCTGAAGTATAGACAATTAAACAAAAATATTTTCAAAACATTGTAGTGTTTTACCAACTTGATTATTCCTAATGTTTAACTCTTAAAGATTTGGAGAAATGTTTTATAGCCTCAAAAATCGTCAGACATGCTGAAATGGCCGCCATTTTGGATCTCAATCCAGATAGATTGGCACCCATCCTGAAAATATTTAGGATGGAAATCTCTCGATCTTTGTAGATCTAGATTGTACTCTTTGAGGGCTTTAATTTGATAGGTCATATGTTAAGATCTTTAGATCATTAGATCCAGAGAAAATCATAACTCAACCCTCCGAGAGTATCTGCTGGGAGAGTGTAGAATTGTTTGCTGTTGCTATGATAAGCATTGCTAAGATAAGCGTCGCTAAGATAAGCGCTTCTAGTGTAAGACACCAGGGGGCTGCACTGAAGGAGTGTATGAATAGCCCTACAGATCCGGGAATAGGCCATAGATTTCCGTGAATAGGCACATGTTTCCCATGATAGGTTCTATTGCTTCAAACTCTAGTGGCGAAGCTACTAGTTTAAATATAAAAAGGATTCAGTAAATCCATTACCAAACTCACCCCAACACCATATCCATTTCAAAGTTACTATCTAGATATCATGGGGGATGTTGTTGACTACTACATGTATTTGAGACCTAATTAGAAAAAAATACTTCCCCCACCGGCAGAAGCTGATACAACTAGCCTAATGATAGCTTGAAGGATCAGTATTTAATCAACCGTGGCGAAAAGACCTAGAAGGTGCAGTGTTATCCTTGGTGTTATTAGTTAACCAACGCCACAGTATTTCATGGCATCAAGATGAGCACCTGATGAGTAGCTCCTTCTAATTACACCTGATGGGAGGGATGCATCATAAATATATCCCCTATATCAGCATGTAATATAAATATCAACCTGAATTAATTGAAAAAAAAAGAACTATGCTACAATAGCTGTATGTAGCATCTACGATAAGCCCACTATATAACTGTTGTAAGCAATAACACTTGTGGATAATTAGTCGTGTATATATGAGACACCGGCTGCTGATAAAAGGTGATGTATGGCTAACTTTAAGAGATAACCATGAAGTTCTGTTTAATTCAATCTTCTGACATGAACAAGGCTGAACAGATAAGGTATGATTACACTAACATCTTTCCTCTCTTAAATCTTGATAAATGTTACTAACCTGATTATCTCGAACAATTTTGATGGCATGTGCAAGTGATTCCAATGATAAACAGGCATACAATATATCAATAGGTCTGGATATAAGCAGTAAGAATTTGCAATGTCAGCACCGGATGTTCAAAACAGGGGTCAAACTTGAGAGGGCATTTGATAGAAAACGCTGCCATAAAAGGCATTGCTTAGATCACATCTGACCTCCCTCCTATGGTCAGTAGCGACAGTGCTGAAGTTTGATATCAACTATAGGGTATCGGAAATTACCTGTCAAAACGGAAAACCACCATTTTAGTTCATAGACGTCCAGTCTTATCTAGACAGGGGCGGCGGAACGTGAGTGAAATTGGGGGGGGCAGGACCCAAAAAATTAGGGGTCATAGTGTGGTGTAAATTATGAACTTTCATCTTGAGGCCGAAGGCCCCGGAATTTTTTAGAGTTTTCTACATTCACTGTAAGAAATACTACATTTTTGCAGCACATTTTTACTCACTTTATTTTTTAACACACAACACACTTTTGCCAAACGTGTGTTAAGAAGTGTGTTCGTGTCAAAAGTGTGTAGAAAAAAGCGTGTTCATGTGTATAGTGTGTTAAGATTAAGTGTGTTATTCTATAAAGTGTATAGCTATGAAAGTGAGTGGATATTTCTAGAATGGAGTGGGGGGGGGGTGGCATTCAGCCCTTATTTCTATCATCTTTTCATGTTATGTATGTCATCTGTCCACGCACAGCATACCAGCATAAGCAGCACCAAACCTGAAATAAAAAATACCGGTATTAGGTAATCATTAGGAATGACACATAGTTGCAAAAGATATCTATATTTTATTTGTAATCACGCTGTAAACAATGCCAGCATTAGTATTACATGACCTATCCATAGGTTTAGAGTGGCAAAGGCAAGCTACCAGGGTCGTGGATCCACCCTGCTGATAACGTAAAATGGAGACAGAAATATTAATTGTTAGCATAAACGACATGGTAATGACTCTAAGGTACATATCATATATACAAGGATAGCCTGTAAGCAAACTCCATGCTATGTTCTTTTAGTACAAGAATAATAATCAATAGATAAATAGATTGTATAATACTTCAACTATGTTAGTTATATATGTACTAAATCATGTACTTACTTTTGCAGACACCAATGTTATGTCTATCCCCCTGTTCTTCTGCATTCAAACTGACCAGTGTAACGGTTGTTTGATTGAAATTCTTATCAGAGAGGTAGGGGATGGGTGGGGGGGGGGGTAATTAAATACATGCAGGGCTGTGTCAACATTCCCACGGTACAATGTGTTACACTGGTCAGTTAATGTATCCAGGGTCAACCAATGAGATAACTCCCTACATTCAGTGCAGAATTTTTTGGGTACATTATGTAATACCTGGTACCCATCATGCGGGCTGCTATTAGCCCTTATCTCACCAGCTTCCAGATAAAGCAATGGCGGACACACTAGACCTCAGTACTAAGCCCTATTGTACAGTAACACACTTTATAACACACTTTAGAATACCTACACACTTTGGAGAAAAAAAAACGTGTGTAAGTGTGTTAAGTAAAATGTGTTGGTACCTATAAAGTGGGTAAAATAGCAAAAGTGGGTTGAATATCCATGTATGTTGCTTATATCCGTGTTCCAACAACATACATTCCGTACAGTGTTGCTTCATTTTTAATGGATTTTAGATTGTGTCAGAATTGAGGAATTGTACCTTGATTTTGCTATATTTTAGGACAATCTGAGTCAAAATTTCCTTAGTTCTCTAAATTGTTGGGGGGGGGGGGGGCAAACCATACTTTGCCCCCCCCAACTTCAAAGGTCCGCCGCCTATGCTAGAGGCAGTTAGAGCTTGATTTCCTGCAGAATACTAGATTGTGGACAATGGGAGTACAGTTTGTGTGTAGGGGAAAGAATGAGAAGCTACATATGTCGGCTATTGCTTGACTTTGACTTCGAGACAGTACAACAAATAAAGTGACAAAATAACAAACAAAACAAACATACAAAACAACATTAAGGATGGGATTCTATTGTTATGACTTGGCGTACTTCCTCTATTACTGATAATAAGTACTACTTGTGGATTTTCCAGCAGTAACAGTATAGTTATGTACATGTATTACATTGGGCTAAACGTACCTTTTATGGTAAGGTATATAGTTCTATATTACATTTAACTTAAAGTACCTATTTCCTGCACAAAAAAAAACAACTAAAAAAACCCAAAAAAACAACTGCAAATCTCGGCATGACTCGGCATTGAGGGTTACGTTGGCTTATTTTGATCAGTTGAATGGACCTCTCTGTCGAATTTTGTCGTTTCCAATTTCATTATGGGAAATGATATATGGGAAAACCATCTGCATTCAAAGCGAGGCTCTATGGGTTCCATCAATATTGACACAGGGAAGACCAACATCAATGACAGAAGCAAAATGAATGTGCAAAGTCTATTCAACGCGGATGTGAATGGATTAAGACTGTCACATTTACCGTATTGAATTGAAGGTTTATTGTGATGCATTGGTAAAAGGATTAACCACCAAGGTTTTAGGTAAGGGTTTATAACTCAGGGAAATGCCATAACAATGTCATTTGTTTACAGGCCTGACTATCCCGATTTGGGCCTCAATGTAGGTTCAGATTGTGAGCAATGTTAGTGGAGCGGAAATTAGCAATTTTGCTGCCCGGCAACCATTGCCGTTAAGGCCACACTTAAAAATATGTCCGTTTCCTGTCAAGAGGGTGGGATTTTTCAGACCTATGAGGGAGGGAGGGGAAATTTCTTTTTAGGAATTTTTTTTTTAATTTGTCGCCTTGAATTTGTCATCGCGTTCTAGGATTGGAAACCTAGATTCTTGTGCTTTTTCAGAATGCAAGAAAACATTTTTCAGAACTCAACAAAACATTTTCCCATTCTCGAAAGAAATTCCACCAGGCCTCTGGACAGGAAACGGACATATTTTTAAGGGTGGCCTAACTCCCCTGCGTCTGTTGTATCAAAATGGCGGCAACACAGCGTCCCTTTCAGAACAGACGACAACCAAATCAAGATGGCCACGCCCTAAAAAGGAACTCCCAAAGGTGTACTGCACGTCTGGAACTTCCGGTTGTTGCTGGCCGTTCAACTTGGGTGTGGTTTGGTTCAGACACATAGTGAAGGAGGGCCAGGAGGGGAATGGGAATATAGCTATTATTTGATCAGCACGATGTGTGTTCGTTTCAACGGGAGATGAGGCACAAAGAAGTCTAAATAAACCTTTCTGGTCTGTTGGCAATGTCTGAAAACAGCATAATCTAACTGTGATCACAATAGGTCTTCGTTATAGACAACCTTTGTAGATCTGCACCAATATCGAAACAGGATCACAGAGATGAACAGTAGGAGAATGCCTATTTAACTTTAATTAATCTATCAAAAGAAAACTTCATTAATACTGACCAAGGCGTATGTGTATTAATCATGTAATTATCTATTGCCTATCCGAATATAGCCTTTGGCAATAGAATTATTCAGTTCACTGTTCCCATACCACATTGCCACCTTTATGGTATTGTAAGGGTTTGTGGCCTTACGGACCTGGGGGGTTCGGGTCTTACGATTCGGAAAGAAAGAGTAAGACAGTATTCCAAGTGTATGCCAACGGTTAGGTTTATTACTTAATGCACACTCACGGCTGCCGAATGATATCAAAGAGGCAGCTAATATTAAAAGGCAGTGGTTTACATAGTGTGGAGGCCAGAAGGGCCTCTGACGCAGCGGCTGAGCCCTGGGCTTTATATACGGACCCAGGTGTTCGTCGTCAGATGTCCCCACAGACCCGGATCGGTGCTGCCACCTATCTGGAACCTGAGGAACGTCCGACGACTCGACTCACCCGCCACGTCAGACGGTACCCAACTCCTATGGTTTAGTAAAGTGTACCTCTACACCACTCCCCCAGACATTTAGGAGGGTGTTATACATATAATATTACTAGGATAACATTTCTACATGTCTAAACCTTTAGTAATAGAGGTACAACCATAGGTATAACATTAACACTAAATAAATTGTGAACCAGATGTCATATATATATATTCGATAGTGAAATTTAGTTACATATAACGATTAGGATGTTGAAATATTATACGAATTACTTGAAGAAGAGACAGTTATGTGAAACGGAACTGTCTATTTAATTATTATACCACATAATATTGTATTATATTTCAGGTATAATTAATAAGACAAGTAATATGAATCGTATACATGTGACGATGACAGCTATATGTAACGGAACTGTCGATAATAAAACATATCACAAAATAACATCCGTATGTGTGTTTGTAGTCATTGACACCACATTTGAATATGTAGTCTTAAAGAAGACTGTTATAGTAACATCACTATCTAATGACATGTCGTATATTAATATTATACGAATCCGTTAAGGATTCCGTGAGTAGTACGAATAGGATTATTTATAACATACACTTGAAAAAAAAAAAAAAAACATCACGGTGTGGTAATGAATATAATAATATATTATCACCGTGTACCTAATAACTTTTATAGCACCAGATCATTATACTTATTATATAATTTGTCTCGCAGGACAATAATATGTGTTATCTGGTGAAGTTTAACGGATCTTATAATATAAATACTAATAGTGATTAGAGATCCGTATCAGGAAATGTCCATGTACCCGTATTATAATATGTATCTAGTGGATATGTACATACATATAATATTATAGAAAAATAGAAATATGACATTATATACAATATACAGGAGTTATAAATGCTGCTGGAGTCTTCTGCTGTATCCTCCGGGTACTAGTAGGTAGGTGTGGTCAGCTAACCACGGGATGGACGTGCTAAAGTTTATATTTTCCTTATATTGAGTGAACACGGTAGTTGATTTGGGGCAGCTACCCACAATCCTCTAGTAGTGCTAAAGTTTATAGTATATCCGAATGGTGTAGATTTGTAGAATATTAGTCCGGATGTGTCAACTGTGTAGAGAACGTAATCCTTTTTAAGTTTTAGTTGACATAAGTAAAATAATAGTCCGATATAGGTTGATCCGGAAGTAATAGTAGTAGAGATATAAGTCCATTCGGGAGTACAGATGAGTTGTAGAGGTAAATCGTAAAGTCCATCCTAGTAATTGGTTAGCACGGGTAACAGCAGGAGTCTGGAACTGGCATCCGGATGCGTCTCACAGCAGCAAGTCTACTATCGGATTGTTCATGGATGAAATTATAAATCCGAATAGGCTATTCAGGGTGTAATGAATGTTATACAACCTGAATAATAGACTGGTCAAAGGAACCCGGAACACATAGCATAGGTGTTCATGCACTAGAAAAAGCATTTGCAGACCTATAGGGTTCCGCAAAGACTATATCTGGTCATTTGGTGTTTGGAAAAAAATTATGGAAGAAATAACCCTAGCATGCTTTAAACGGATTTCTTAGCATGCTTCTTCTTCAGAAGAGCTAAAGCCGACTCGGGAGTGCCGTCCCACTCGTCCAAGTCGACTCCGAACACCCTCATGAACTTAGTGTTCAGGTTGGTGTTCCGAGTGATCTCCTCCTTTACACGTTTTTCCAACACGTGTACATCCATAGCTGCTTTTTCTTGAGCAGCTGAGGCAGCCTCCTCCTGGGCCTTTACATCGTCCCGGATGAGAGTCTCGAGACGTTGCTTTTCAGCGTCGCCCACCTGTTTCATACACAACAGGGTTTCGTTTAGGAGACCCTGATGAAACTCGATCGCTTTCTCACGAACGGTCTTCTCCCAATGGGTGTAGATGGCCTTCTGGACATCTGCCTCCCCTTGGCGAGACTTCTCAAACCAAACTTCCGCATTACCAGTTTTAATGGTAATGGCGTCCTTCGGTTTCTCAGGTGCCGCGACAGCCTTGGGAGGAGTCGAGGCGGCCTGTGGACCACTTCCGGGTTTAGGACTCCCGGACACACCTGTCGTTGGTACACAGAAGGCAGGTGGTATATTCTGTTTCAGTCCCATTTGCAGGTACATGTTTAACTGCTCCTGGGTAAAAGTAACTGGTGGGGCGGCTGGAGCGGATGCAGATCCGGCGGCAGCAGATGCGGTGGTCTTCTTTGGCATAAGGCGACCATCCTTTCCTACCACCAAGGTCTGGCTCTCAGGTCCAGGTCCCTGGTTTAAGGACGGAAAGTTTCGAGAACTCACTTTCCCAGGTTTAGATACGGCTCCAGCGTATCCGGCAGGTTCAGGCTTCTTGAACACCGGAGTGCCCTGAGCCTGTTCTGCGGGGTGCCTTGTCAGAGGGGACCTGGAACGGTCCTCTGCTCTGACCTTTGGTTTTGTTGTGCTCTGACCATTACCGTTGCCGCCACGGTTCTGGTCTCTCCTGCTCCTTTCACGAGCTCTCTTTGCATCCTTTCCGGATTCCTCGCACTTCTGCCAGAGAGACTCGTGCATGTCCAATTTACCCTTTCCAGGAGTCAGGACTATCTTTGCTCGGAGTTTCGAATCCTTGGTCTTCGGAACTTCGCAGAGGACTTGGTCCCCTGGTCGGATCTTAGACCAAGCATCCTCGCTCAGGCTATCGAACTCCTTCATGAGTTCCTGATGAAGCTCCATGATGCGCTTCCGGGCCCCGTCCAAACCTTCTGCGTGGCATTTCTTCTGGTGTCTAGCCAGATCACTACGTCGGTTGTATTGCACCTTCGTAGTACACTTCTTGCCCTTCTTACCATAACTCGGATCACAAATGTAAACCGGGTGATGGTGGAAGTGGGCCTCTACCAGATGCCTTTGGAACCGGGCTGGAGTACTCCAGGTCCGGATCGAGACATCACTCGCATCCTGGCAGATAGAGAAGGGACAGGACTTTTGATCGTCACCGTACCACTTCTCTAAAGCCCAACGCAGCTTCCTCCTCTGGGTATAAGTGTAATACCCTTCGGTGTGGTTTAGCATAAGCCACATCTTTCGATAGGCTTTGCTCGGATTGGGGTCCTCGTCCGAAAGGCGCATCCAATCTTCATCATCCGACTCATCGTTCTTATTGATTGAGTCTGGACAGGCATAGAGGGTAGAGCCGTCCTTCTTAACTCCGTACGCACAGTCGGAGAAACACGTCGGGATCCGGGTTTTGAATCCGGATTTGGCGTTAGCCCAACGTTCGGCCTCGGTTTGAGTTGATGGAGTGGCCTTCTCATCATACTCAACCGAGGATTCGTGCACCGACTCCTCGTCAGACGACTCAACCTCCATGGCAGTACTACCAGTGGTTGAGGTGCTGGGTTTCGGCTCGGCTCTCGCAGAATCCGGGAGATTCTTGAGCTTCCGAGCAGCGGATCGTCGGTTCTTACTGACCTTCCAGTCTTCCTCCGGTTCCTGGGTTCCGGATGTGCTGGAGGTCGTGGCTTCTACTGGAGTAGTAGTGCTGCCGGTAGCTGATGTAGCACTGGCGGAGCTTCTGGTGGCAAGCTTCAGGTCGGGGATAGGAGGTGCGGGTGCTTCCGCGGCCCTCTTAGCCTCTTCCTGTGCCTCCTGTTCGGCAGTCATGCGGCGGACAATAACCGTCCGAAGGGCTGCAGCTCGGTCCAATCCGATTAGTGAATTGTTCTGGACATCCACCAATTCCTGTTCGGTTATGTAGTAACCGTCGTCCCACTGCTCGAAGTTAGCAGCGGCCTCCCGGAATTCCTTAGTGGTCCGGCACGGCGTCCGGATAGCACTAGGGCGTGGGTAGGTCTGGCCATCGGTATCCCAGACACAGCCTACCCAGTTAATGTTCGTAGCCTTGATGTTCCACAGGGACTTGTCAGGCTTCGGATACGCTCCGAGCTCGAAGGCTCGGTTAGCTGCGTACACGGTTTCACGGAAACCGGCGTCCACCATAAGTCCCCGTTGGAACCACGGCCAGTCTCGAAGCCACTCGGGAGGCATCCTGGTTAGCTGTTCGGGAGCCATGACGCCCTCGATAGCTATCCTGACTTTCGGGTCCATCCTGACTGGTGTCCCGTCCGCGTAGGTCACTTGTGCCTGCAGTTCCGGGTGGACATACAGGTAGCGACCATCATAACTAGCTGGAAAAGGCTCCGCCACTGCTGGCTTCCACTCATCCTTCTGTCCGTCGACTTGGGTAGTTTCGGACTCTGTCGCTGCGGGTTCAGCACTCGCAGTCGCTCCGGATCCCTCTGCTGGGAGTGGAGATAGCAGTTTCTCTGGCTCATTGAGTGAGAATGAAGCCAGCTTCTCCTCGAACGAGCGATCCGTGGGTTCCTCCACGTCCATCATCTCGCTCTCTTCCTGTGTAACAGGCGACAAAGCTTCCGGAAAAGCTTCTGCGGACGGAGTCAGCTTATCCGGGTCACCGGATAGCTTGGCTGCAGCTACGGATTCCTCAGCCATGACTGGGGAATCGACCACGGGAGTAAACTACTCCTTTTTCCGGCTTTTACGGCGCCGGGGCCGGCACAAACGGAGTCTGTCTACCAGGAGACAGACTCTGGAGGAGCAGCGGGGGGTTTGCTTAGCCGGTAAAATCCAAGAAGGGAGCGAGCTCGACCGTCTTGAACGTTACCGAAAACAAATATGGCGACAGGCCAGCTTTCGTGACGTCATTTCCCCGCGGTCCGCGAGGTCACGAGAGGTCAGCCGAGACTGGACACGGTGACGTCATGCGGAAACGCACGTGCTACAGGCGGTACATCAACAAACTGATTGTTTTTTAGGTAATTATCGCTCACCCCGATGACTCGACTGGGGATTTAAGTGGAGATTATGGAAAGCTTAAGCAAATCCACCGGATTATCCGTCCACTACCCATTGGTACATCATGCGGGGGCGACAAATAAGCCTTTAGGGTCAGTTGTCATCCGTTCCTCTAAATGTAAACATTACACTCGTTGTGTATACAGGTTAGGTCACTGCAGTCCTCTGGGCAATTCGGGGGCTGCGGCGAACGTATCTCCCCTTCTCGGATAGTTCTTTATCGGACCTGACAGTCTGAAGAGCTTTCTCTAGGTGCTTCTTAGCCTTAGAAACACCTTTCCTCTTCTTTTTGTCTTCACCTGCCGAGACTTTTTTAACTCCCCCACGCTTAATCGGTGTTGGCGTGGGTGTTACTGATTCGGAACACTTTTTGGGTCTACCTTGACCACGCTTCACTGTAGTGTTCTTTACCTGGTCTATTATGCGATTCTGATTCAGGATCCTTTCGGAACCTTCACCATACATTTCTGTGGAGGTCTCCCTCCCAGACCATCTCCTTAATCTAGCCACATTTGACTTATAGAGTCGACCAAGGTCAGATTTAATAATTACGGTACAATCACTGATAATTTGTGTTATAGTAAAGGGACCGTCCCAATTAGACGCTAATTTTATGTGTCTAAGTGGTTCATGTAATCTAAGGACTCTGTCTCCGGATTGGAATTTCCGATGTTTTAGATCGGTATCGTATCCTACTTTCTGCCATTTGGCACTTTTCTCCAAATCAATTCGGACAGACTCATATGCTTTTCTAAATCTGTCTCTTAAACATTCCACAAAAACTACATGGCAAGGTAGTTCAGGGTCCATTCCTACGACTCCAAAAACTAGGTCAGCAGGCATTATCAAATCCTCTCCGAATACTAAAAGGTTCGGAGAACAATTTGTACTTGAATGTACTGTACTATTATAAGCATGTGTCACAAAATGACATTGCTCATCCCAGTCATCCATATGTTCATTAACGAGTGACTTTAGGACTTGGATGAGGGTTCTATTGAACCTTTCCACTAATCCGTCGCTTTGTGGTCTATACGGATTGGTTCTAGTCTTGCAAATAGCCAAGTATTCGCACATACCCTGCCAGAGATTTGATTCGAACTCTCTGCCTTGGTCACTGTGTAACATTAATGGTACACCGAAGCTTAGTACCCAACCTTTTACAAAAGCTTCGGCGCAAGTAATTGCTTTGTGATCCGGTAGTGGAAATACTTTAGTGTATTTCGTATAATAATCACACACTACCATCATACAGGTATTATCATTAGCGGTTGTATTAAATCCACTAATAATATCTACCCCGATTCTTGCGAATCTAACTCCGAAAAGTTCTTGGGATAGGGGAAGTTTGCCCATCCCGGGTCCGGGTTTGTTTTTACAACAATCCGGACAGGTGGTTATCCATCTTTGCAAGTCCCGTGTCATGCCAGGCCAATAGTATTTCTTGGAAAGTCGTGCTAGCGAGCGTTTCCTTCCGAAATGACCACTGGTCCGATGTCCATGACAAAAGTACATAATGTCATGTCTCATGGCATGTGGTATCACCACTTGCATGATTCTATCACCATTATTACATGGCTTCCAACGGTATAACACGCCTTTCCGGACTTCAAGCTCTGTCCATTGAGCAAGAAACCTTCTCATTTCTCGATTTTCCAGAGAGACCTCTGGTCTAACTGGACGTATACCCTTTGGTACTAATTGCAGTAGCTGTGCAGTTATCGAGTCAGCTTCCTGGAAATGTCGTATGTGATCCATAGACCAATCCAGTATACTGGCAACTAGGGGTACGAATGGTCTTCGAATCCCTGCTAACACTGCCTTATGAGCTCCACAATCAGTACAATCCGGATTATCACATTTCCGGATTGGTATTCGAGACAAAGCATCAGCATTTAAATGCTTAACTCCGGGTCTATGCTGAATCTGTTGATGTTCAAGCCCATATTCGGATAAATGGGCTAGCCATCGGCCTAACATGCCTTCAGCATCTCGGAAGTTCAGTAGCCACCTTAAAGAGGAATGATCCGTACGCAGAGTAAAGTTCGTTCCCCATAGAAAATGTTTGAACTTCTTGGTATATACGACTACTGCTAACAACTCTCTTTTGGTTGTGCAGTAATTGCGCTGGGTCTTGCTCAGTGTATTGCTGGCAAAGGCAATTGGCACTTCTCTCCCATTTTGGACTTGCGAGAGAGCTGCACCAATGCTATCATTACTAGCATCAGTATCCAGTATGAAATGATCCGTCTCATTCGGATATTGCAATACGGGAGTACTCGTGAACAGGTCTTTTAGCTTTTGGAAAGCGGTTTCCTGTTCATGCGTCCAAGGAAATTTTTCCTTGGTACTTCCTGGAGTCCAGTTAGCTATTGCTTGTAATGGGTAACTGACTCTAGAATAATTCGGAATAAATTCCCTGTAATAGGAACAGAATCCTAAAAAGGACCTCACTTCTTTGGGTGTTTTAGGTCTATTCCAATTCGTAACTGATTCGATTTTTTCCGGATCAGCCTTTATTCCTTCATCACTGATGATGCGGCCCAAATAATTTATGGACTTTCTAAACATGTGGCATTTCTTAGGTTTCAATTTGAGACCATTTGAAATAATACGTTCTAGTACCATTTTTAGGTTATTAGAACATTCTTCGAATGTTTTTCCGAAGACAATGACATCGTCTAGATATACAAGACATCTTTTCCACAATAAATCACTTAGAATTGTTTCCATCATTGCTTCAAATGTTGCAGGTGCATTGCACAATCCAAACGGCATTACATTATATTGGAATAATCCAATATGACTTGAAAATGCAGTTTTCTCCATATCTGAAGGGTTCATTCCCACTTGCCAATAGCCTGATTGCAAGTCTAGGGTACAAAACCAACTGTTTCCTCCTAAGGAGTCAATGGTTTCATCTATTCTCGGTAATGGATACGAATTCTTTTTCGTTATTCCATTCAACTTCCTGTAGTCTATGCAGAAACGGATAGTACCGTCTTTTTTTGTTACCATACACACAGGACTACTCCATGGGCTATTGGAAGGGACTATTACATCCTGTTCCAACATCTTATTTATTTCATCCTCAGCTACTCTCTTTTTTGCTAAGGGTAACCGTCTATACGGTATCTTAAAGGGTTCGGCATCTCCAGTATCTATTTTATGTAATACCTTATTTGTCGTACCTAGTTTTTCACCAGGTTTGGCAAAGGCAGTATGATACTGACAGAGCATATCATAGAACTCTTTCCGGTGTTCCGGATCTTCTAATGAAGTTTCTTCATACAACTTAAGTAAGTCTTCCGAAATTTCATCATCTCCTGTTACCTTCTGTAAGCTTAGCTTACTATCCGTTACAGTTTCCGAAAGGGTCACGTTTCCAAAAACTTGTCCCTTTTTCAAGTAGATAGTAGTGTTTCCAGTATTGGAGACAGGTACTACCGACCAGGATGCATTCGCTACTATCGTGTCTACAGAATTTAATCCAATACCTGACAAAGTAACTACATCCGGTTCTATCACTGCAGGTTTGTTACGCATTGCAGGATCACTTCTTACAAGCACATCACAGGCTACTCCCGGAGGGATTCGCACAGTGTGTGCCACACTAGCCATACTGCTCACTTGTCTCAGTGCACATCTAACCTTCACGGGGTACGGGTATCTCACACTCAACACTCCTGTTTGGGGTTCCAATACAGCACCATACAGGGATGCGAAATCCAACCCGAGTATCCCCTCATCTGCTATATCCGCAACGGTGGCGCTCATGACATAGTCATGTATACCATCTAACTGTAGTCTCACACAAGTTCTACCATACGTTTGCAAGGTACTGCCGTCGGCCGTCTGAGCACTTCCTCCCGATTTGAGAGTATCGTGTTCATCCGGTATAAGGTCGTAGAACCCCTTGGAGATACAAGAGTGGCTAGCTCCCATATCCACAAGGAATTCGGCAGACCTTCCGTTAACAGTAAGGCAAACATACCACCGCCTTCCGTTTAGAACAGAGGGCATGTCCGTGACAATCGGAACGTCATTTTTCACACCAGGAGTCAATCCACATCCTTTTAAGAATTCCAGACAAGGATGACCCGGGGGCAGGTGGGCACCACAGACCTTGGCTAACGAATAGCCGCCTGCCTCGTTACTGATATTGGGTTTCCCCTGTGCTCCCATAGCACCTGTTATATCAGCTTCCCTAACCTTCCGGGTGTCTACAACCACCTCGGTGTTAGGCGATATTGTTACTTCATGTGAACTATCATCACGGATGGTGATATCATGGCAAGATTTGTCACTGGGATCCCCTTCCTTGCCCCTCGGGAGACCCCTCCTTAGTTTTCCTCTGTACTTACTCCAGAGACACTCTCCTGTCTACGAGGGACAGGTTTTTCAGCCATACATTCTGGAGCATAATGCCCCAGTTTCTGGCATCTGAAACATCTCCTCTGGGATTTGTCAACTCTCGGTCTCTTTAGAGCTTCTGTTAATCCGGCTAATAATGTTTCCATCATGTTAGTCGGAGCAACAGTGGCTGCTACAGTTGGGTTCGCCGTAGAGGCTACACTGCCAGGTTGAGTTGATCCGGAAGCTGTTTTACCAGCAACTGATCCTCCTCTCCCTCTCGAATGTACTTTCCTATACCGCTTTTGTCGGTAATATTTTCCAGCTACATGCACTGAACCAATATAATCTCCGTTTTCATCGGAGACATATTCATCATTCTCATCAACTTCATTCGATTCAACCGGAGCTAATTGGGAAGTATCATATACCGGAGCAGGTGTACCTCCGTATTGGAATGGAGCTGCTCTTATTGGATTAGGTCCGAGACCTACCAGACGTTTCTTCATGTCATGTCCATCGATTGCTATGAACAGATCACTGAAGGAAGTGTCATCTTTCCAAGAGTCCCAGACCACTTGCTTGTGATCCGAATCACGCAATCCACTGTAGAATTGTATAAACAATTCTTGTAGATAACAATCATCATCATGAGCCCAATTTGGACGTGCTTTCGAAAGCAAGTCCTGTAGCTCCAAACCAAAGACTTTGTGTGATTCTTTAGGTTTTTGTGTCCTCTTCTTAAAGCTTACCCACGGATCTTCTCTAACGATTGATCCGAAAAGGTATGCGGCACATTCGACCAATTGATCATAGGTACCATATATTCCGTAAGCTGCTCTCCATTGGTTGAGAGCTACTTTTCCGCCTTTATTTAACCAACAAATCAAATATGGCAGAGCTTCTTCTTTTGTCCAGCCACTACAATTGACTTCGTCAACAAAAGCTTGATACCTGTCCTTCCATGGATCATTAGAATCATATGGAGGGGGTATCCGTGCCTGCCTACGTGCCGGATTATTGCATCCGCGTAGTCTATCTGCTTCTCGCATGCTCCAGTTCATGACTTCCATGCCGTCTGCTCCCTTTCGGTAGCAGTCAATGCCAAGGTTTTGTATACATTGGCTTCTATCAAAGATGGTTTGCATCCCTGCAGGCATAGAAGTTCTCCTGTTAGGTTTCCTGCCATCTCCTCCTGATCCTGATCCTCCAAATCCGGATCCTCCTGGGCCGCCTGGAGGGTTTCCTCCTGGTGGACCATTATTATTATAGCCTCCAGATGAACCACCAGGGTATCCACTATTGTGACCGGTGTTTCCAGAAGAAGCATATCTAGGGTAAGAATCATTTTGATTCCCTCCCTGGTTATAGCTATTACCATTCTGATAATTGCCACTTCCTGATGGATTATAATTATTTCTATATCCATAGGAAGATGTTCTCGGTTGGTACGTACCGCCGTTGATATTGTTTTGTGGCGGATTTGGTCTCGGAAAACGTCCATCAGTAGGACCATTACCAGAACCTGGGGGTGGATTCGGTAATCTTGGTACTGCTGGTGTACTGTGGCCGGGTTGGGGGAAATATGAAGGTGGTGTCAACATATGTCTCATTGGTCCGGGTGCTCTTGGTTGTGCCACGGGTGAATTATTATTATTCCCTGTAGCACCATCGTGAGTCGCTTTGATTTTGTGACTCAAATCTGGTATGGGTGGTGCTGGTCCTATCGTATCCAGCATTGGAACTACTGGTTTAGATGCGGTTCCATTTACTGCAGCATTATCCGGTTTCTTATAGATTCCGGATACCACATTCTTGTCAGCCCCATCATCTACGAATGGGCTGTATCTAATTGGGGTTGCATCTTTAGATGTCTTTCCCAACATTGTAGATACCACAGCTGGGTCTATATTACCTATAGTTAACTGGGCTGCTTCTACATATTTATCTAGAGTTATTGCAGTGGCCTGCAATTCCTGAAGCTCATTCGTGAGTTTCTGTCTATCCTCCTCCAGTTGTTTGTTGTAAGCTATGATGCCTACCCGGATGGTTTCATTATCTTCAGCTTGTTTACTGCACTGAAGTTTCAATTTATCCAACTCCTCCTGATAATGGCGAATTTCGGATTCGAATTTTGTCTTATCAAGGTTTAGTTGGTCGTTCGTATCTATGTATGTTTGGATACGAATGTGCCTATTGTCATATTCTTTATTGAATGAATCTCTCATAGATTGAAGTTTTAGTTCTTCACTCTCGAGTTCTTTCATGTACTCGCTCCTTCTGGCTTCGAATTCCTTTCGCATGCCAGTTAGGTCCTCTTCCATTTGAAGTTTTTCATGCAATACTTCATCCTTAGCTTTGACCAAGGTATTTAAATTCTCGTTCAAAGTCACATAAGTTTCATTCAACAACAGGACATCCGGTCGTTTTAATTCTTCACCTTCCGGTACCGCATAGGTTAAGTCGCCATCTATAGCGCTATAATCTAATATTGGTAATTCGGGTCTGGGTAACCTATAAGGTAGTTCTCCGAATGTTACCCTTTTTCGCATTGGTGCCGGATGTTCTGGGTTAGTACTACCACCGACTTCGAACATCGAATCACATAATTCGTCAACAATTGAATGCTGGCCTATTAAGTTACTATGTCTCTGTATGGACTGTTCGCGTCGTACAGAGTCTGGCAGATTCTCCTCACTATCATTATAGTGGGGTCCGGGATCTCTCCAGGATGCTGATTCTGCATCTTGTGAGTCCGAATGGGCTTGGAGCATTAGCGATCCATTTCCATTCTCTTGGGCAAGTGATTGCCCTGCTGGGTTAGCTTCCCTAAGGGTGTCTAACCCATGTACTAGCCGTTCGGACGTTATAACGTCCGGGCTATACACCAGAATTAACTGGTCACGGCACCAGTGTAAGGGTTTGTGGCCTTACGGACCTGGGGGGTTCGGGTCTTACGATTCGGAAAGAAAGAGTAAGACAGTATTCCAAGTGTATGCCAACGGTTAGGTTTATTACTTAATGCACACTCACGGCTGCCGAATGATATCAAAGAGGCAGCTAATATTAAAAGGCAGTGGTTTACATAGTGTGGAGGCCAGAAGGGCCTCTGACACAGCGGCTGAGCCCTGGGCTTTATATACGGACCCAGGTGTTCGTCGTCAGATGTCCCCACAGACCCGGATCGGTGCTGCCACCTATCCGGAACCTGAGGAACGTCCGACGACTCGACTCACCCGCCACGTCAGACGGTACCCAACTCCTATGGTTTAGTAAAGTGTACCTCTACAGTATTAAAACAGCCTGGCACTGCTAAGCAGACAAAAACAATCACTGGCAGGGTATATAAACAATACAGACGACCCGTCCTGGCTGATTATTTGGAACCGACTGTATGGGAAGAGTTTGAAAATAGCAATGGCCCCAACCAGCAAGTTGACTTTTTGGAAATTATGATAGGGGTATTGCTGTGCCTTATCATAAGGAAGAATAAAGGTTGTATGATTTGGTTGAGCTTTAATAGAATCCAATGTGTGATGACAACAACTTTAAGTACATGTCCAATCTGTAGATATCAATGTTCACATAGTCACACAGTAAATATTAAATGTCCAACGGTTATATAGTGTGGGAGCTCTAAGTATCCAATATATGTGTGAGAGAGCTGTTAGGTGTTATCCATAGTTTCAATACAGTTGAAGCATCATAGGTAGTTCCCTCAGTCTCGGGTAGTGAGCTGCTCACCGCAGTCAGCCGCTCATGCAGCGGTAGCCCACACATGTATGTTCCGATATGCTGCCCTGTGACACAAAGTTGCTGTTTGGAAGATTGGGCCTAGACTGTCTCCCTCAGCTGAATGCAGCTGGGTTGGATAGTAAGCAAATTTTAAAATTCAGAAACCCAAGATTCTGTAAGTTGCCAAAAATAGCATATTACCACATTGTGGGAGGAGCAAGCAGCTAACAAAATCAGCTCTCCCACTGCCCCCACTGCGGGGTGGTTTCCATATTTCCAGAGTGTGAGTGCAAGCATGACTTCAAGTTGACTCAGACCTTGGTCATCCAGTACAATGATATAAATCTTATGACACACTCAACAGTGACAGTATTGCCCTCACTGTACCCGGACATGTGCCATCACACCATGACAATAGTACAACACATGAATATAGTAAAAAACCTATATCTATTAATACAAGATATTTAAGTTAAGAAATAGCTTGGTCACAATATTATTGGTCTCATCAGGCAAAAGAAGGAGGCATACAGGACTATTTTCCTTAAGGATGATAATGGGACAGATGTTGCTTTTGAGGAAACAGGTAACTACATCAATGAATTTTACGGGACTGGGGTAGAAAAGCGGGCAGCATCTTTTGAACATTTAGCTGGCAACATCCAGACCACGTCATGGAGGACCCCTCAAACTTAGAGGGGGAATTCTTGTTTAGACAGGTTCTTCTCAAAAACCTAGAGTCATGTTAAAATGATTGAGCGTCATAAGTCATCTGGAGAGTCATATGTTAACTCGAACGTACTTGAAGATTTTCTTCTCTTAATCCTACCCTAGCTCAAGATATTGGTCGACAACAGTTTGACTGCTCAGGCCTAGGTCGGTCGTTTCTGAAACCTCCCCTGGTGGGAGAGTGATGCGGACAGAGGCAGTGGGGCTCTAAACCTCTGGGTAATAGCAAGTGAGAGAGGAATTTCTCAAAGTCACAAAATCATCGATAAGATGAAGGAACATTTGTAGAAGATCTAAAACAAATCAGGAATTTAAAATTGAGAAAATATAGAAAAGAATCAGCCTCTTTACTAATATAAATTACCTCTTAAAGAAAAATAGAGAGATTTGTAAACCAGGGGCCAGGAGTAGAAGGCCTCAATTGGACCCTTATCTTATCTCTTATCTCCGGTCTTCTCAAAACTACTTCCGACTGACCACCAACTGTACTGGAATTTTTCCTAAGAAATGTGACATGAGTGTACTTGGTAACTGGCGTCCTATTACGCTACTTCCGGTTTAAGGGAATATCATGGAGAGGGTAGTACACAAGCAATTACTTATGCACATAATGGAAAATAAGTTATTGTCAGGAAACCAATACGGTTTCACTCCAGGACGATGTACGGCTGATGCTGTATATGGACTTACTAATCTTGTTTACAATACTATAAACAGAGGTAATACCTCTTCATGTCTCTATAAATAGACATGAAGAAACCCGTTGACATGGTCCACCATGGCCGCCTATTACATAAGATCTCCCAAATGGGAGCAAATAGGAGTGTGTGACGCTGGTTTAAAAGTTACTTGGAAAATAGACATCATACTACCCTGGCCAACAACACTATATCAAACAAAATGCATGTTAAAATAATGGTGTGCCTCAGGGTTCTATACTCGGGCCACTTCTTTTTCCGATATATATTAATGAGATGCCTGAAATCACACTAAATTCTAAGGTCATTTTATATGCTGACGGTGCAGTTTTGATTACCGAAGCAAACATCCAGGATACTAATACTTAATTGGTGTGCAACCAACAGGCTGACCAAGGTGCGGACATTGCCTCTATCAATCTCATCAATTAAGAAAATGGGTTAATAATGCTGAATTGCTCGACATATATAAGCACTGCACTTTTCCTATTTTGGAATACTGCAGCTTCATCTTAGATAGTGTTAGTGCTATCAACCGCAAGAAACTGCAGACACTGCAAAATAAGGGTTTGCGAGATGTATTGAAAATCAGAGACCCCAGAGAGGTCCCTAAGTAAGAGCTCCATGTCCACTGTAATGTAGTCCAACTCACCAAGAGAAGAGATATACATTTGTTGATGCTTATGTTTAAGCTATCCAAATATGACAATAAATTTGGTGGTCAGTGGCCTAGCTCGGACTAGGGGAGATCTGAAGGTGATGTACAGTGTAGTAGCCCTGCAATACTTTCTTGATGGTTTTATTATTACACACACACACACACACACACACACACACACACACACATATATATATATATATATATATATATATATATATATATATATATATATATATATATATATGTTCCATGATTATTTAGTTTTTATTCATGCTGGTAGGTCTAGTGCATTGGCACTGCCCCCCTTACCTTGCCCACACCTGTACGCCTCTTACTCTTATATATATATATATATATATATATATATATATATATATATATATATATATATATATATACTTTTAGTCGATCGATAATTGGTAAATGAGATCTGCTACTATGATAGGATGAAAACCAATTTTAGCACAGCACACTATTGTCCATAACTAAATTTTTCTTTGTATATATTGTTATATTGCATCAACTGGATGAAACTTTGTGATGTAAATTGCGTAGCTGTTGCAAATAAATTCATATCAAATCAATAATCCAATTCCAAATGGGGTTGGTTTATCCGTAGTCATTGCTACTATGAAGTTAGCCGGTTTTATCTTGAAGTTTGTGATTCTAAAGAATTTGTTGTCTATAACAAGGTGTCTGAGGTTGAGAACAAAAAAAAAAGATATCTTCACATGCCTTTAAGTATACCTTCAACAATTTAGAATATCAGGAAAAGTCAAGGAAGCCTGTTTGGAAAAAAGATATTTGTCGATTAGTGCCTTTTACAGAAAAGGCTTTATAAGGGGCAAGTCAAGATTATGTTTATTTAGCCCCATTCCAGTATGGACCAGACCTGACAGGCCCATGGGACAGGATGTCCATAAACCCATTAGAAGAACCAGTAGCAGTCCCGACTGTCATCCAGCTCAGACGTAGGTTGTGCAGCGCCACCTTCTGGTGTACAATATCATAGCCATGCAGCATTATGTGCTGTACTTAATAGATTAACTAATCATACAGGCATCCCGAGCCTGGAACCATAGATTTCCTATGGTAATACTAGAGTGCACGATGGAGATCATCATCACAGGACGGAAGGACTTATTTATTATATTGTAAGTAGGGTATGAAATCTCTTACAATGGAAATGTGTATTGTCTCATTAGCCAAGCGAGAAGTATTGTTCATGATGGAACATCAATTGTTAAGCCTATGCAATAATAAATTATAAATTGTATCTATGGTTCTTGAGTTATCTCTTCATCAATGTCACCGAGAATCATCGTATTAAAGAGGATGTCTCGACCTGACAGGATGTATGATTAATGTATCTTTGATTTCAAGTTTGGTTCATTAAACACAAGGTTGCAAGCTACCAATTGCTTTAGGAAGATAACATTCAAAATACCTCCGACGTCATTTTTAAAGGTGCATTGAAATGTGCATGTATTCTCAATCAATTTCTACCAGATATAATCGCAATATGAAATGTAGAAATAAAGTATAGCCATGTCCACCGTTACTAGGTAAACTCATTGTAGCCTGCCTGGACCTCAGACAGCCCCACATCCAGGTATTCATTGGCATTCACCATTTACAGATGAATTTGCAGAGTCATTAATCATGGAACACTAATTGAGACCAGAATAATGTTTATCGTATCGGGAGTAGCTTTAAATGTGAACCCTCAATTCAGGAAGCTCCATCATCCATGAAGTTTGAACTGATTTTTCAGCCTCATACAACCAAATGAATCTGAAATGCCATCAATATTTCATTGGGTCATGATGATATAAATAGAAGCGTCTCTTTTTTCCTGTTGTTGCTGCAGGCAAGAGACAAATCTGTAACTTCCCTACGCTGCTTTCAATCATGATCCTATGGTGTTTGCACCCTGCCAATGCAAAAATAATTCACTCTTCTGTTAAGAGAGGTGCTCTATAAGGTAACTGGCAGAGGCTGAATTTGTGAAGGATGATGAAAGATTGTGATAGAGTAAAAACAACTGCCTAAGCAGTGACAGATTATGACATAGCAGCAATAGGTGACCGGTAGCTGCTGGCTATTAGCGGTGACACACAAAAGCATATCACTTAGATATAACTAACAGATGCACGCAGGTGTCGTCAGATACTGCAGAACAGTAAGGCCCATTTTCCACCACCCGATTCGGTAGCTCTAGCGGCCAATAGACCTGAAACCCAATACCAACGGCGGCTTGGGTTGCCTACCTTTGCTATAGTATTCAATGGTGGGCATAGCTCTCTGTCGGCCGATGAAGGCACCTATAGGCCGATAGAATGACCAAATCGGTTGGTGGAAAATGGCCATAAGGGCTGACTGAAAGATACTGACAGAGCAGCAACAGCTGACTGGCAGATACTGATAAAGCAGGAATGGCTGGCTAACAGATTCTGACAGGCCAGTAAGGGCTGAGTGACAGATGCTGGCAGAGCAGTAAGGGCCAAGTAGCAGATGCTAAGAGAACAGTAAGGGCTAAGTGACAGATGCTGGCAGAGCAGTATGGGCTGAGTGGCAGATGCTGGCAGAGCAGTATGGGCTGAGTGACAGATGCTGAGAGAGCAGTAAGGGCTAAGTGACAGATGCTGACAGCGCAGTAACCTTGGGCTGAGTAACAGATGCTGGCAGAGCAGTAAGGGCCAAGTAGCAGATGCTAAGAGAACAGTAAGGGCTAAGTGACAGATGCTGGCAGAGCAGTAAGGGCTGAGTGACAGATGCTGGCAGAGCAGTATGGGCTGAGTGACAGATGCTGAGAGAGCAGTAAGGTGAGTAACAGATGCTGGCAGAGCAGTAAGGGTTGAGTAACAGATGCTGAGAGAGCAGTAAGGGCTAAGTGACAGATGCTGGCAGAGCAGTATGGCTGAGTGGCAGATGCTGGCAGAGCAGTATGGGCTGAGTGGCAGATGCTGACAGAGCAGTATGGGCTGAGTGACAGATGCTGAGAGAGCAGTAAGGGCGAGTAACAGATGCTGGCAGAGCAGTAAGGGTTGAGTGACAGATGCTGAGAGAGCAGTATGGGCTAAGTGACAGCTGCTGAGAGAGCAGTAAGGGCTAAGTAACAGATGTTGACAGGTCATCAAGAGCTGAGTAACAGATGCTGAGCATCAAGAGCTGAGTAACAGATGCTGACAGAGCAGTAAGGGCTGAGTGACAGATGCTGACAGAGCAGTAAGGGCTATGTGACAGATGCTGGCAATGCAGACACTGTCACAACATTGGGACGTGGCAAACAGGTTTTGACACAGTACAAAATAAGTGAGAGACCCTGACGGAGTGCTGACAGGTGACAGACTTGGACGCCAATTCCACTAATACCTCCAAGATGAGATGTGCATTAGGTCGTGCGACCACTACATAAAACAGGGCTGCCACCAAAATCCTTTTAAAGGAGGACTGAGCTGGCCGTTTTCAGATCGCCACAGACCCGCCGATCTGTAAGCAGACACTGCGCCACTCCCAAGTCACTCAGTCCACTGTAAAGCTTAACCATTGAGACCCTCACTGTGACCACTGCAGCCCACCCCACCCAGCCAACCCAGCTGATGGATGTTACATTGGACTTGGCTTGGGTGCATTTACATCTAGGTTTCAAACTTTTGTAGAGCACAACTGAGAAATACTATAGGGTGTGTCTGTGGGCGGAGGGGGGGCAGAAGATTTTTTTGGGGGTTGGGGCCATTTACCCCAGACCCCCCCCCACCAGAAAATTTGCAATTTTTCACCAAAAGCTTTAGAACTATAGTTGCAAGCCATACTGGAGCAAAAATAAGAACTACAGATTTAAGATGTGGGGGCAGAAGATGTTTTCCCCATAATTTTGGGCTTGGGGCCATTCAACCCAGAGCCCCCCCCCCGTAAATTTGCAATTTTTACCCAAGGCTTTAGAGAACTAGGTTCCAAACCTTACTGGAGCACAAATAAGAACTACAGATTTAAGATGTGGGGGCAGAAGATGTTTTCCCCATAATTCTGGGCTTGGGGCCATTCACCCCAGAGCCCCCCCCCCGAAAATTTGCAATTTTTACCCAAGGCTTTATAGATCTAGGTTGCAAACCTTACTGGAGCATAAATAAGAAGTACAGATTTAAGGTGTGGGGGCAGAAGATGTTTTCCCCATAATTCTGGGCTTGGGGCCATTCACCCCAGAGCCCCCCCCCCCCCGGAAAATTTGCAATTTTTACCCAAGGCTTTAGAGAACTAGGTTGCAAACCTTACTGGAGCACAAATGAGAACTACATATCTATGGTGTTGGTGGTAGGAGATTTTCTGGTATATTTCTAGGACTTGGGGCCATTCACCCGAGAGCCCCCCCCCTGAAAATTTGCAATTTTTACCCAAGGCTTTAGAGAACTAGGTTGCAAACCTTACTGGAGCACAAATGAGAACTACATATCTATGGTGTTGGTGGTAGGAGATTTTCTGGTATATTTCTAGGACTTGGGGCCATTCACCCGAGAGCCCCCCCCCTGAAAATTTGCAATTTTTACCCAAGGCTTTAGAGAACAAGGTTGCAAACCTTACTGGAGCATAAATAAGAACTACAGATTTAAGGTGTGGGGGCAGAAGATGTTTTCCCCATAATTCTGGGCTTGGGGCCATTCACCCCAGAGCCCCCCCTGAAAATTTGCAATTTTTACCCAAGGCTTTATAGATCTAGGTTGCAAACCTTACTGGAGCACAAATGAGAACTACAGATTTAAGGTGTGGGGGCAGAAGATGTTCTCCCCATAATTCTGGGCTTGGGGCCATTCATCCCAGAGCCCCCCCCCGAAAATTTGCAATTTTTACCCAAGGCTTTAGAGAACTAGGTTGCAAACCTTACTGGAGCACAAATGAGAACTACATATCTATGGTGTTGGTGGTAGGAGATTTTCTGGTATATTTCTAGGACTTGGGGCCATTCACCCGAGAGCCCCCCCCTGAAAATTTGCAATTTTTACCCAAGGCTTTAGAGAACTAGGTTGCAAACCTTACTGGAGCATAAATAAGAACTACAGATTTAAGGTGTGGGGGCAGAAGATGTTTTCCCCATAATTCTGGGCTTGGGGCCATTCACCCCAGAGCCCCCCCCCGAAAATTTGCAATTTTTACCCAAGGCTTTAGAGAACTAGGTTGCAAACCTTACTGGAGCACAAATGAGAACTACATATCTATGGTGTTGGTGGTAGGAGATTTTCTGGTATATTTCTAGGACTTGGGGCCATTCACCCGAGAGCCCCCCCCTGAAAATTTGCAATTTTTACCCAAGGCTTTAGAGAACTAGGTTGCAAACCTTACTGGAGCACAAATGAGAACTACATATCTATGGTGTTGGTGGTAGGAGATTTTCTGGTATATTTCTAGGACTTGGGGCCATTCACCCGAGAGCCCCCCCCCCTGAAAATTTGCAATTTTTACCCAAGGCTTTAGAGAACAAGGTTGCAAACCTTACTGGAGCATAAATAAGAACTACAGATTTAAGGTGTGGGGGCAGAAGATGTTTTCCCCATAATTCTGGGCTTGGGGCCATTCACCCCAGAGCCCCCCCTGAAAATTTGCAATTTTTACCCAAGGCTTTATAGATCTAGGTTGCAAACCTTACTGGAGCACAAATAAGAACTACAGATTTAAGGTGTGGGGGCAGAAGATGTTCTCCCCATAATTCTGGGCTTGGGGTCATTCACCCCAGAGCCCCCCTGAAAATTTGCAATTTTTAACCAAGTCTTTATAGATCTAGGTTACAAACCTTACTGGAGCACAAATAAGAACTACTTATCCAAAAGTGTGCACCCAAGTTGTCTACACAAAGTATCTGAGAGAATTTTCATATTTTCCTAGGGGGGCTGGCCCCTAAGCCCCGAATTATGGAAAAATCTCCCACTCCCTTGTCCCTTAACCCAGTGTTGTTATATATTTCTGCTATACTTATCCAAAGTGTGCACCCAAGTTGTCTAGAGAAAGTATCTGAGAGAATTTTCAGATTTTCTAGGGGGGTCTGGTCCCTAACCCCCAAATTATGGGAAAATCTCCTTCTTCCCCTAAAACTGTAGCTGTTATTTCTGCTGTAAATTTAACCCAAGGTTTTCCCCCTAGACCGAGTTGTCTGCACAAAGTGATATAAAATATGATTTTTTTTGGGGGGGGGCTTGGGAGGCTGGCCCCTAACCCCAAATTATCGAAAAACCTCCCATTCCGTCGTCCTAAATCCGGTGTTGTTATTACTGCTAGGCTTATCCAAAAGTGTGCACCAAAGTTGTCTACAGAATGTAATCTGAGAGAATTTTCATATTTTCTGGGGGGGGGGTTGGCCCCTTACCCTCGAATTATGGAAAAAATTTCCCATTCCCTTGTCCTTAATCCAGTGTTGATAGATATTTCTGCTAGACTTATCCAAAAGTGTGTACCCAACTTGTCTACAGAAAGTATCTGAGAGAATTTTCATATTTTCGGGGGGGGCTGGGGAGTCTGTCTCCTAACCACAAATTATGAAAAAAGTCTTCAATTCCCTCGCCCTATAAAATCTGGTGTTATTTCTGCTAGACTTATCCAAAAGCGTGCACCAAAGTTGTCTACACAAACTATCTGAGAGAATTTTTATATTTTCCTGGGGGGCTGGCCCCTAAGCCCCAAATTATGGAAAAAATCTCCCGCTCCCTTGTCCTTAATCCAGTGTTGTTATATGTTTTTGCTATACTTATCCAAAAGTGTGCACCCAAGTTGTCTAGAGAAAGTATAGAGAATTTTCAGATTTTCTGGGGGGGGGGGCTTGGGAGGCTGGCCCCTAACCCCAAATTATCGAAAAACCTCCCATTCCGTCGTCCTAAATCAGGTGTTGTTATTACTGCTAGGCTTATCCAAAAGTGTGCACCAAAGTTGTCTACAGAATGTAATCTGAGAGAATTTTCAGATTTTCTGGAGGGGGTGGGGTGGGGAGGCTGGCCCCTAACCCGAAATTATGGAAAATTAATCTCCAATTCCCTTATCCTAAATCTGGTGTTGTTATTTCTGCTAGACATATCCAAAAGTGTGCACCCAAGTTATCTACAGAAAGTATCTGAGAGAATTTTCATATTTTCTGGGGGGGGGGGGTTGGCCCCTTACCCTCGAATTATGGAAAAAAATTCCCATTCCCTTGTCCTTAATCCAGTGTTGATAGATATTTCTGCTAGACTTATCCAAAAGTGTGTACCCAACTTGTCTACAGAAAGTATCTGAGAGAATTTTCATATTTTCAGGGGGGGGGGCTGGGGAGTCTTGTCTCCTAACCAAAAATTATGAAAAAGTCTTCAATTCCCTCGCCCTATAAAATCTGGTGTTATTTCTGCTAGACTTATCCAAAAGCGTGCACCCAAGTTGTCTACACAAAGTATCTGAGAGAATTTTTATATTTTCCTGGGGGGGCTGGCCCCTAAGCCCCAAATTATGGAAAAAATCTCCCGCTCCCTTGTCCTTAATCCAGTGTTGTTATATGTTTTTGCTATACTTATCCAAAAGTGTGCACCCAAGTTGTCTAGAGAAAGTATCATAGAGAATTTTCTGGGGGGGGGCTGGGGAGGCCGGCCCCTAGCCCCAAATAATGGGAAAATCACCCGTTTCTCTTTAGGCTTCTTTAATAAGTTTCTTCTCTAAACTCTCAGATTTGCTAGTCATGATTTTTGTATGGATAAGAATAGGTCATATGACCTGGTACAAGTCACATGAATGCTAGTTGCCTTTTGCCACTGTAGAGGTCACTGTGGTGGTGCTCTCCAAGTAGCCTCCTAGTGTTAGGTTGTGGAACTTACTTTTCAGTCAGCTCAGAGCGCAAATGGGACGTTCTTCCTGCGATCTGTGTACAGACGGTTCTAGAGTTTCCCACTAGGCGGCGCTGCGCTAGTATTGTTATTGCGATCGCGCAGAGGTCCCGATCTCAGCTGTCAGCTCTATCAGCTCTGCCATCTTCGTGGCGGCAATTTCAACCTTGAAACTTGAAACTTGTGTAGATCTACCCTTTTTTTCACGGTAAGTTGAAAAACAAGAACAATATAATCATTCAGAGTTGTAAAGCACCCCACCTATCCGATTTTAGCATTACGATTATCTCATCCCCAATGTTGTTGATTTTAGGGAGTGGTGGGTTTGTGGGGGGGGGGGGGCGTAAAGCTGGTGGGTTTGTTGGGGGGGTGCGTAAAATTTTCAGACCCCTCCTGAGGGGGGGCTAAAAAATTTTGATTCCTCTTGAGGGGGGGGCTAAAAAAATTCACCCTCTTTTTAGCAAAAAAAACCTGCGCACTACTATAGATCAAAGAGGGGCATGAAAACTCTCCGCGCCTCGGGCTTGGGGGGGGGCGCAAAAAAATTTTGACTGCTGTCAAGGGGGGGCGTGAAAAAATTCCGCCCGTCCGCGCGAAAACCCACCACCCCCCCTGTTGATAAATAATGACCACTCCCTTGGTGTTGTTGATTTTAGCCCCCCCCCCCTCATTTTCATGTGTTACCACCCCAAATCCCAAAAATCACAGGTCTTCCACCTTTGACCTGATATTAAATAAAATACAGTGCTTATCAACCTACACCATATTTTAGCTTATGAAATGGAGAAAAAAATAAGATAAAGATAGAGATTTAAGGTGTGGGGGCAGAAGATGTTTTCCCCATAATTCTTCGCTTGGGGCCATTCACCCCAGAGCCCCCCCCCTGAAATTTTGCAATTTTTACCCAAGTCTTTATAGATCTAGGTTGCAAACCTTACTGGAACACAAATAAGAACTAGAGATTTAACTCTTCTTCTACCAATCATGCATTTTTGCGAGTTTACTCTGCTTTACCGGACGCGCATTTTTGCGAGTTACTCGCCGATTTTTGGCCGATTTTGGCCGATTTTTGACCCTCTCTAGTTTCCTTAAAAATGGGCCAAATCTCACGATTTTTTGGGGGAGGAACTCTATGTTTCATTCCCTCTGGGAAGGCCAAATTATTTGGCATAATGTGTATTCCTCTCTTTAAGGTGACCAGATGAAGGAGGGTAAGTTTAAGGTTTTTGCCCTATGGATTTAAGCAATATTTAGGGGAGAAATATGAAAATAATGAAAAATATTATCAATTTTTGGCCAAAAAGTGACTTTGATCAATTTTTCAAGGGGAAAAAGTTGCTGACAAAATCGAGTACTTATTCTGATGCATTTTGGTCAAAATCTGGGTTGCCATGGCAACAACATGACTAGATATCACCAGAATTGACTAGATATCAACAGATTGGTTGCCATGGCAACAGGGAAGAACGTTTTCCCTGAAGTTCTATCCAGTGATGAATCTGATTATTCCTAAAAGTCATCTAACTCATACAATTTATTTTATCTTGATAGACACATTTTTAACTGAAATATTTCATTTTGAAAATTGGTAGTTTTGCATAATCATTTCATATGCAAGCCCTAATAACTGTACAATATCTCCTCAATTAGGGCCTTTATAGGTTAAATGGGTGTCTCGAATTTTACTAATTTGGGACATTATAGTGTGCCATAAGTTCACTTATAATTGGAATTTCCTGAAAATTCCTTCAGTTTCTGAAAGCTCATATTATACTCTATTCACAAAATTTCAACAAAAAAGAGGCCTGAAAATATTTTGGTTTTGGGAGACTAGTCTTTATGTAGAATGTGGTAGAAGAAGAGTTAAGGTGTGGAGGCAGAAGATGTTTTCCCCATAAATCTGGGCTTGGGGCCATTCACCCCAGAGCCCCCCCTGAAAATTTGTAAATTTTTACCCAAGGCTTTATAGGTCTAGGTTGTTAACCTTTCTAGAGCACAAATGAGAACTACATAGTTATGGTGTAGGTTGCAGACTTCTTTTATATAATTCTAGGGCTCAGGGCCATTCAGCCCAGAACCCCCCCCCCCACCAGAAAATTTGCAATTTTCATCTAAAGCTTAAGATCTAGTTCCAAACCTTACTGGAGCATAATTAAGAACTACAGATTTAAGGTGTGGGGACAGAAGATGTTTTCTCTATAATTCTGGTCTTGGGACCATTCACCCCAGAGCCCCCCTCCAAGAAAATTTGCAATTTTTACCAAAGGGTTTATAGATCTAAGTTCCAAACCTTTCTAGAGCACAAATGAGAACTACATATCTATGGTGTGGGTGGTAGGAGATTTTCTGATATATTTCTAGGACTTGGGGCCATTCACCAGAGAGCCCCCCCTGAAGATTTGCAATTTTGACCCAAGGCTTTATAGATCTAGGTCACAAACCTTACTGGAGCACAAATAAGAACTAGAGAGTTAAGGTGTGGGGGCAGAAGATGTTTCCCCAATAATTCTGGGCTTGAGGCCATTCACCCCAAAGCCCCCCCTTTAAAATTTGCAGTTTTTACCCAGGGCTTTATAGATCTAGGTTGTTAACCTTTCTAGAGCACAAATGAGAAGTTCAAAAGCAAGTAGATAAGAACAATCTAGATCTAATCTTTGTACAGGTGTTTCTAAGGGGGAGGCATAAAAATGTAATAGCCCTGAGGCTGGGGGGAGGGGGGCAAAGACTTTTGACCCCTCTTGATTTTTCGGGGGGGGGGTCCTTTTTTTGCTCAAAGGAAGGTAAATATTTTTACCCCCCCCCTCAAGAGCTGGGATGTGAAATCTTTGGTAAAGGCAGAATTCAGCCTTTTTTGTGTTCACCAGGACTGTTCACCTGAGGTCAGTGTAAGGGAGTGGTCATTATTTATCAAGAGGGGGGTGGTGGGTTTTTGTGCGGACGGGCAGAAATTTTTTACGCCCCCCCTTCACGGCAGTCAAAATTCTTTGCGCCCCCCCGCGCCTCCTCTTTGATCTATAGTAGCGTGCTGGCTTTTTTTCCTAAAAAGAGGGTGAATTTCTTTAGCCCCCCACCTCAAGAGGGGTCAAAATTTTTTAACCCCCCTCAGCAGGGGTCTAAAAATTGTACGCCCCCCCTCAAACCCACCACCCCCCCTGTTGATAAATAATGACCACTCCCTAAATCCACTGAGAAAATGAAATACCATTTAGGGAGTGATCATTTTTTAACAACAGGGGGGCTGGTGGGTTTTAGGGGGGGGTTCGTGAGTTTGAGGGGGAGGCGTGAAATATTTTGACCCCTTGGGGGGGCAAAAAATATTTTGATTGATCTTCAGAGGGGGCGTAAAATTTTTAAACCATTAAATCTATTCCAGGTTTTCAGCATATAAAGGTAGTCATATTTATTAGTGCTCTCCTGATGTAAATGTTAGTGTTTTTGTGATAAATTCTTAACTATAATATTACAAGTACCATATCATGATATAAAAACGAGTACAATTGCCCCATATGGGGGAGGGGTCTCATGTAACCATCCCTCCAAAGTTTTAAGCGCCTGGGCAGTTATTCATGATGATCTCACCTCTGTTCTCCTTTCAGATCTGTAAAACCAGATAGGCCTCTTCCAACTATGATTAGCCCAACCAAGCAGTTTCCTCATCCAGCGGTAGCCAATCTCCCAAAGGGTTCTGTCTTAGCTCAGAGGTAAATTATATATGTATTATAAATCATGCCATGAAACCTAGGGGTGTCATCGATACCCCCTGAATCAATGTTTCAGTATTTCTAGAATTCCGAATATTGCATCAACAATAATCTTATAGTGATCAAATTTATTACTCCCAAAAATTGTTCTATAGTGCTAAATCTTGGAGATCAAGAAATTCCCTATTAGATCATGGGGCCTAATGGAAAGGTCATAGGTTTATCTTTGGTTCTAACCTGTCCTCATCACACTACCTGCGACTAAATCAGACATTACCCTTTAAGGGCAGAGCAAAAATGGTTGTCCTTGCCATGGGGACGGCCTCTGAAAAAAGTATAGTTCCTAGAAGAGGAGCCTATTTTCAGTTCCTATACAAATCCTATATAATGGGTATCAACTATAGTCAGCGCTAGGCCTTCCATGGCGTCGACTATAGTCCATGCTAGGCCTACCATGGTGTCGAATATAGTCGCTGCTAGCCCTCAGTGGGTTAAGCCCAGTAGAAAATAACACCATTTCCGCCAACCCGACTCGCCCCAACTCAACTGACCCAGTTGGGGTCTGTAACCAGTATTGGCCATTAGCTGGTCTGGAGCTGGTTCTTCTGACACATACTGATAAGAACTGATAAGATGGGACCATCATGTCCCTGGAAGTGGGTGTCAACCAGGGACAAGGTACCCATCATGCTGTCTTATCAGTGGGATTCGCCTTGACCAGCAAAATTCAAAATGGTTGCTCCACTAGGCCTCCATACTGAGTTCTATACGGACCCACCCCCTTCTGTGCACTCCAGGCGTCAGAGGCGGCAGAACCGCAGTGGGGGGGGGGGGGGGCAGGTGGCATGTTATGGAATTTCAGTACAGAGATTAGAAGTCATCCAGGCCAAAAATCCCTTAAATCCACATTATGTACCCCCCTAAATATTGATTTTGTATATGAATGTATAGGGCTTTTGGACTTGAAAATCTCTGAAATCAGGGAAATCCCTGACAACTTCCATCACTGCCAGTGAGTATGAGAATTTTGTTGGAACCCTCCTCCCCTCACTCTCACTAGGCCTGTCCTCTAGTCTGTCCAAAAGATGTGGGTGCGAGTTGAGAAGTCCTGGTGCCTCTCCAGTCCACCCACCACTTAGGGAGCGTTCATTATTTATTGCAGGGGGGTGCCAATCTGGCAGAACGAATATGTCAAAAAAAATTTACCCCCCCCCCCCCCGGAATAGGTTGAAAAAAAGTGTCTTCTTTTCCTATTGGGCTTTGAGATTTAGACACAAGCCTTTACCTCTTGACGCTAGTGAATTCCCCATATGATATAGTAAATTAGTTGAAGTACGGTGGATAACGCGAAGTTATTATTGGTTTATTAAGTTACGGTGGAGATTCATACTTAGCAGCTTAATTACTGCACGTACCTACACCTCAAAACCCTCCACCCTCCTATAGCCCAAGAGGACTTTATACCTATGGGAAAGTATGAAAATGAATCTTGGATATAGGATTTGCTCTTTATAAGCAAGGTCCCCTTATATACGAGCTCCTTATAAAGAAGGTTTACTGTAGTACATATATAGAAGGCAAGGATATGCCCAGACGGGGCCCCAGGGGAATTGGTGGTATTTGTGCTGTAGAACTAGTAGGGTAAAGTATAGGCTCCCGAGGCATGCTGTAGTTCTTTATAACCTAAAGGAGTAGGGAAGAGCCCCGGGGGCATTGACAGGTATGAGTCATGCCCCCAGGGCGGCAGTTGTATTAGCAGAAACAGACCACTCAAGTTTGTGAAAGTGTACATCTGCTTGGGAATGATGATTTAGAACGATCCTGTGCTGGGAGAGTGAATTCACATGTCAGTCCGTGCAGGGTGGTACTGCTTTACAATCCATACGCGTGGCACACGGTATGCCCAGGGGGCATAAACCAAAAACTCAAGTTGTATCCTTTATTTATTAAATATTCTAATTGAAGAAGACTTTTCTTTTTAAAATCACTTTATCTCTGCTTAAATGCACTAAGGATGGTCATGTTACCCTGTACTCATCAAATTATACTTTCAACAATTTGTATCATGCTGTATCATACTCATTGTCTTAGGTTTTAGGTTTTACACACTGTTTTCAATATTGTGCATTTTGTTCACATATCATACATGTACATGTCAACTTGAAGGAGGTCTCAATCATCCATTTTGTCTCCATCCAGAGGTCAACAGAGTTAGGTCCTCGATTTATGATTCCTTTAAATCTTAACGAGTCCTCCTTTATTGGCAGTTTCGTTTAATCTAAAAACCTTTTATTCATCTAGGGTGCCAATGCTTTTCCTGGCCCCTCCTAAGCAGAGCAAGGTGAAGCCACCTCCAGGGTTTCAACCAAAGCCCGTCCAGTTTCTGCTTCCTAAGGTACTCAGTTTTATTACCATAATCTTGTGCATGTAAGCCACATCTCAGATGTTAATCACAATCCTCCTGCCCCTTAAAATGATGTTTTCCAGTCTCATAGGTGGCAACTATTCTCAGATTGGCATATGACCTTTTTCAAGCATGGGGTTCTTCATGAAAATCCTAGAAATGTGAAAGTTTTAAGGCTAACAGGTCGTTTTTGTGATTTGCACAGATCCAATGAGAAAATAAATCTAGGTTAATAGTTTATGTCATCTCATCATATGGGGTATCACAATATGGTAGCTTCTAATCCTTCATTACAATTGATTTCTTTCTTGCCCTCTTATCACTCCCTTCATATTGTGACACAGGCACCTCATGCTGGAGTTGGAGCACCTAGGGATGTTGAGGACAAAGATTTCAACACATATAAAGTGGAGGCTGTGAAGGATGAGCGTGTTTGTAAAGGCAAGAACGAGTACCTGCTGAAAAGGTCTGGATACCCTGAGTATGCTTTTGTTTCATTAAAATTAGCAAACTAATTTTTGTTACTTGGGCCAACTGATGTTGTCGCAGAACCATATTTACAATTGGGCAGCTCCACCTAAGGCACCTTAAGGATGCCATTTGATACACCACCACCTGCATCTTATTACACTATATATAAAAATGGGTTAGTAGATCGCTGGTTCTATGGGCTGAAGCAGTGAAAAGTATACAGTGTATACATCATAGCTGCTATCCCAAGTCTAGTGCCAAAGGCACTATTAGATCTGAAAAAGGCTTTTGATACTGTAAATCACTCTATTTTGATACATAAATTAGCAAAATTTGGTACTTCAGAACATTGGTTTAAAAGTTACTTGTACGATAGGCAGCAAAACAAGGAGTGACTCAAGGATCGGTCCTCTTTTGTTTAATATCTATTTCAATCATATATACAAGCAAATTAAAAATTGTAATTTTTTCTTATTATACGCTGTTGACCTGCCACTGGTGATACATGGCGATGATGTTGACTCTATGGAAGCACATATCCAACACAATTTTTATAAGATATCTGACTGATGCCTGACAAATATGCTTACTGTTAATGCTAAGAAGACAAAAATTATGTGGAGTTAACCAACTCATGTCACAAACACTAGTACACCACAGGAACTAGGGAACTGACTGTCTCCCTCAACTATTTATGGATGGCACAGTGCATTATTTTCTTTATTGTTATTGAAAACATCAGTAGCTTTTGACAGTTCATTATGATTTAATTTCAATACCTTTTTGTCCCATAATAGTACAAAGGGCATGCTGAATAATTTCATATTCAAAGGCATCTCCTTAGGACTGAGTCCTTCACCTGTGATATTTTATCATGTCTTATGACCCCAGGAACCCCAAATGCCATGAAGGGTGTATCCCACTTTCGGATGTTAACCCATTAAGGGCCGCTGATGCATTAATGCATTATGCTCATTGGTCATCATAATGGATGAGTGCAGCCCTGGCAAGTGACTCCCCAGGACTACATTCATGCATCATGCCCACTTACAGGATTGTTGCACAAAACCCCTGATGGGCATCATGATGCTCCAATGAAATCCTGGCGAGCAGTCTCACCAGCACTTCATTGGTGCATCATGATGACCTATCAACATTATTAACTCCTGCATCAGCGGCCCTTAAAGGGTTAAACAAATCAATTGCATGAATATTGTATGCCTGGTTACTATATTACTTGCATTCCACTCTCTAGAAAGGCATGTTTCCTTTGTATATTGCAGTTCTGATACCATGAAAACACAGGCACCTGATCTTGCAGTTAAAGCATCTGGGGATATTGAAGACCAAGAATGGAAGAAGTCTGAGGTGGAGGCAGTCAAAGATGTGCGTGTGCGTAACGACAAGAAAGAGTACCTGGTGAAATGGACCAGTTGCCCTAAGTATGTTTCTATTCTCAGTTAAGATTTTAAGAGGCTTCTTGTGACACTGTCATGCTACTGGTATGCCACTGGCATTATTTAAGCTACAATATCACAGCCAATACTGATCTCATTTTTATGTTATTGACTACACATCAATAACATATTGATATATACCAAAATTGCCACACAGAACCACATTAAATTAGATAGGGCATCTGACTGATATAGGAATATAGAGGGAATTCTGGACTATTCTGTAGTAGGCATTATGCATAGAACATGAAAGTCAATAACTCTTAGGCCTATGGCCTAGACTTAACCTTTATAGCTACACATGAATTTCAGTGTTCTTTCTCTATCTGTGAATTCTCCTGTAGTAAGCAATCAATCATTCACTAAGGATATGTGGGAATTTACCATAGCCACTAATAGGAAACAGTCCTTAGGGTTTCTCATTACACATTAACGGATTTTTGTGCAAAACTTTTGGATAGGGGTAATATTTAAACTTATGTAGGCAATCTTATTTTGGTATATCCAAAATGACTGCATTTGTGCACTCATGCCAACCCTACAGGCATTATAGATTTCCATGGGGCCCAGGTGGCCAACATTATGCATTAGTCCAGCCCCACTGTGTTTTTCTTTGCAGCTCTCTCAACACCTGGGAAGAAGAAGAGATTCTTGACTGTGAACATCTCGTTAAACAATTTGAAGACAAATTAAAAGCAAAGCAGGACCGAAAGCAGAAGCGACTCACAGACTCTGAGAAAAGGGGAGAGAAGGAGGTAAGTGTATACATTTTCTAACACAAAGAGCCAGGACTGCATCAGAACCTGCTTAACCTTGTCTTTAAGGTGTACCTCCTATCATGCCCTTCAGAATAATAGCACTTATTTCTACACAGCATGTGCCTTACATATTTTCTTACATGTATATTGTCAGTAGACCATTCTGTCAGATTTTGAAAATGCAAGGAAATTCTTCTGAGGAAGCAAATTATCTAAGGATGTGCGTCCAAATATACTAAAAAAATATAGAAGGAGTTGTAGATTCTCTCTCTGAGGTAATGAGGGATCTGAGGAATTAAATGGTCAGGGAAGCAAGGGCCAACTGTATCTTGTGTAGTCACTTGTCTCCCTATCATGTATCTCACAACTTCCAGCATCACGGTCAGCCACCACTTCTTACCGTTCCTCCCTGTAGTGAACCATCTGAGTAAGTACAAAAGTTTTTAATCCTCAGTACTTACCATAGGCTTGGGCAACCACTATGTGTACAATTCTCTTTCCATCTCAGTCAGTCATCATGTTAAAACATGGCTAGTGCATTAATGCACTATGAGGAGGATATAGTATGAAACTGTGTTATCCTGGGCCCCATAGATCATTATTTTCCATCAATGATACCACGTATGATCATAACAAATGAAAGGGAATTACATACAGATTCCAAATCAGTCGTTTTCTAATACATTTCACAAACCTTGGTTCGTTCACCATGGTCACTCTAACCATTTATATCAATATACCTGGGTTTGGGACCTCAATCTGCTGTATTCTAGGGACTTTTAACAATGATAGAGCCAGCTGCAAAGAGTTAAGGTTATCTTTCAATTCTCTTAGTCGTTGTCTGGTGCATTATATACCTAAAAAGTAATGTCTGCTATTATTTGCCTGAGCTTTGCTGAACCCACTTTTTCTCACTTTTCAGAATGAGCTTCATACTTTGCATCTACTGTGGCCTTTTTCATCTACATGGTGAATGTCTCAAGTAGGTATTTAGTTCCTTCTTTTCTTCACTTTTGTCTCAAGTAGGTATTTAGTTCCTTCTTTTCTTCACTTTTTGGTGTTCTGTCTTTCGTGAAACTTATCCTTTCAAAATGGTTTATATTTCTTAACCACACAATCTTCATCTTTATTCCCACTCAACTGTTCACTTACTACAGGTTCTTAGGTCTTCTATATTGTGATGACCTTACTAATATATTTTTGTTTTCCTGCCAGAGGTCCTCCTCCTTCTTCCCCCCTGGTTTCCCTTGGAGAAAAGGCGGATATGGACAATGGCCAGGTATGTTTTTATTTTACACATCCAGTGCTAGGGAACAGTTACATACACCTACATGTGATTCTCATAGACTACACCATGCTTACAACTATAAAAAATTATCAATCTTAACTCATTAAACATAATTCATACTTGAAATTAATGTATGCCCTAAATTTTCCCTAATCTTTACTGGCATTGCAGAGCGCATATTATTTCTTCACCAAAAGATACGGTCTCTCTATGCACTTTCCGTGCACATTACAATATGGTGGACTGGAATACAGTTCGGCAGAGCATTTCTACATGCACCGTAAAGCCAGTAAGTTCATAACACCTTTCTTATCTTCCTTTTCCAATTTAGTGTAAGCACATCAATGACTCATTTTGACAGGGAACTATGCCACCACCTTCTAAACTGTCCTGTTATTTTTACTTGAATATGGGTTTCAACCCATTGTCCCATTTACAGTCGTGTATAAACTATGAATAAGATTTCTTTGTTCAGTCTTGCTTTGGCTGGAAATGAAAAAGGTAAGGGAATTTGTCAACCTTATATTTGGATATGCCACCCTCTTCTTGCCAGTGCATGACATTTTATCACAAACTATGACCTGACTTCTGTATCTGCAGTTTTTGGATCACATTTCCGGGGAACCTGAAAAACGATGATCAAGCCTTACTATGTTTATTTCGTCATCTTCATCAGATTCTATCAAGCTAAGTTTTATAAACCATTTATTCCAGCATGAACTACTTTGTATTTAGGACTCATCGCACTGGAGCATTAATCCCAACATCCACTGCTTAGTCTCTAGAACTCACCTTCCTGTAATATTAATGCTTGCATGAACCACTTAGTATTTAGGATTTGCCTTCCTGTAACATAAATGCCTGCATGAACCACTTAGTATGCAGGACTTGCCTTCCTTTAACTTTACTGCCTGCATGAACCAACCCATTGTCCCATTTACAGTCCTGTAAATTTAGGACTGACCGTCCTTAATGCCTGCATGAACCACTTAGTATGTAGGACTTGGCATCCTGTAACCTTAATGCATGCATGAACCACTTAGCATTTAGTACTTGGCGTCCTGTAACCTTAATGCCTGCATGAACCACTTAGCATTTAGTACTTGCCATCCTGTAACATTAATGCCTACATGGACCACTTAGTATTTAGGACTCACCTTCCTGCAACTTTAATGCCTGCATGAACCACTTAGTACTTATAACTCACCTCACTGTAACATTAATGCCTGCATGAACCACTTAGTATTTAGGACTCACCTTACTGCAACATTTATTTCAGTATGAAATATTTTGAATTTAGCACTCACTGCAACAGTCATTCCAACATCAACCAACTCTCCATACTGCAAGATTAATTAATTAGGACTCTTAATGTAACATTAATAGCAGCATTTTATGTCTTATTGTATGCAAACTAAATTAAACGATTACAATGAAAACAATATTTCAGAGCCCATGCACCTGCGGATATGACATTTCTATGAATTATGGAAGATTTTACTATTCTATCAAATTTAATTTCTTTGAATATCAAAGATGACAGTGTTTTTTTCTTTCAACAGGTACTGAAGCGCATAGCAACCCAGCAGTCATCCAGTTTCGCTTATTCATCTGCCTCTAAAAGAAATTCTTTCAACTAGTCAATATCTGCTAAAGCTGCTTTGATCTATGACCAGTTCCCTTAGTTGAAGAGAATCTTATAAGGCTCACCAGGGGCTTGAGTTTTGAGGGTTTAGTACTGTTCTATAGTTAAACTACCCCACCTATGAGATGTACCCCTCCTTTGAGAGGTTCTATAAGGTGCAAAAGGCCTTTGATTTATGTACAAGCCTGAGATTACGGTACTATATTTAACCATGAGTTCATGAGATTTTCAATGTTATTTCATGTGAATTTCATTGTTCAAGTGCTCTTCAATGATACAAGCACAGCCGAGAAGATCTTAAGAGCTTCAACAGCAGCCGAGGCTAAACGCCTCGGCAATAAAGTTGAATTCTTCCAGGAGGACGTCTGGAGAAGGCACCAGACTACTGTGGCCTTTTCGGCCAACTACTTGAAGGTGATGTCCTTTTGTTGAATATAAACCGCTAGTCTATAATCATGCCACTATAAAGAGAATTTACATTTATCTCAAGTTGAATATGACAGCCCCATAAGTTTAACCAAGAACCTCTGTATCACACCCCCCTATCGCACTGCCAGGTAGATCATTGCAAATGGTCATATAACTAATTATAAACTGATTACTAATGCCAAATAAATGAATTTTTGAACATTTTTGACAAAAATAACTTGAGATAAACACGAAGGAGCACTCGAATTGGTCCCCACTAAAGGTTATCACACTCGGCTTCGTCTCGTGTGATAACCCTCAGTGTAGACCAATTCTCGTGGACCTATTTATTATTCCAAACCTCCATATCATATTGGAGTACTTCAACTTGAATGCAAAGGAGAAAAAAAATACATCACGGTGGCTGGGCCAAAGGAGAAAAAAATACATCACGGTGGCTGGGGCATCTCCTTATTGCAATTAATATCTGTACTGAGGTATTTAGCCTCTAGCATAAGTTAATTAAAAGCATTCAAACCTTTTTTCATATTGTCGCTCCTGTTCATTGCTTACATTAATGGAGAAACTTCCTGGGGATGCATTTTATCTCATACTTATAGTGTGGCATTGTGTATAGTATACATGTTCCCAATTAAATTGACCTTTTCTATTTTAACCTTGCAGTTCTCACAGAATGCTGTTCTCCATACAGCCCTTTTGGCAACAGATGAGGCATGTCTTGTAGAGGCCAATCCTCATGACATATTTTGGGGGTGTGGGATGTCGATGTGGGACCCCAATGCCCTCGACTCCAGGTGCTGGCCAGGAGAGAACTTCATGGGGACGATTATCATGAGTGTCCGACACAGATTGAGACAGGTATGGAACTAAAGTATTGAAACTTGATATCTTTGAATAGTTGAAGAAATCATCTACATCATACATGGATAACCAAAAATTAAGGTTGTTATTCCGTTCCGTAAAATTCTCTTGTACTATCCACAGCTTACACTCTGACCCAAACAAAGGTGGGGGTGAATAGAAGGAGCCCAGAGTTTGGGTGTGGCTTTTAGTTGTGGGCTCTGCTTACACAAGGGTCGTGCTTTTAATCTGTGACATCTCATGCATGCAAAGGCCTCTATCCATGTTTACACTCCTGACAGAGAATACTCTCGGTGTTATCAGTAAAATAATTTTGCATGGACTTAAAATTTCATGCAGAAAACTGGCAAAAAATATCAAATCTTTCTATTACTTATGTCTATTGACAGTCAACATCCATTATATTATCCTGTTGGTTTGAAAAAAAGATCCTGAAGAAGGGCCAAAATGTCAATCATTAATCAATACCACTTCTACACTAATATATTGCTCATTTGATGTAACTGGTTTTATTCATTGTAATAAAATTGTTAACTTTATTGGAAATCGTCTGGTTTTGTGGAACATTCCACCCCAAAAGATATTTTTCATTAATTTTTCATAGGAGTCTGCTGCTAGACAAAACAGTGTCCTTCCAACACCACCTACTCAGAAGGTAATAGACAATTACTTAATAGATATTATTTTCAATTGGGTACATACATATACAAGCCATCTGCTATTTCAGTAGCCATATAACTATACAGCTATGAAGCATTCCATAAATTTTAAAGAATACGCCATTAAGCATGTGGTGTGCAGGTTTTCTTTCATTGTTATTGTCCTTTCTGTTTCAGAGAGAGGCATATCCTGACAAGATGACACATTCTAGTCTTACTCCTAAGGTAATGTCACTTCTTATCCTACATATATCATAAAATACTACCTAATCTTCTACCCTTTATTTTCTTTCACTCTAACATAGGTAATAAAGGCTGGAGCATGAGAAATTTAGACAAGACCTCACATGTTCTTTCCTTGGCAGGCCTACGCCCAGCTTAATATTTCGTAAATTTCTGACATGTATGTAGATTTGTCAGGACAACCCAATTTCATTAGTTCCAAAGAAAACAGGTCTGCTCTTTAAACTTTTAAGGACAACTATATATAACACCCTATTGTAATTCCTCCACTCCTTCACAGGTTGTCCACTTTGTTACACTATCCTTTCTTTTTTAGAAACAAGACATGAAGCCAAAGAAGCTGATACCTCCTCGTCTTCCGCCCCAGGTAAATTTACTTCTTGTACACATAGCCCAGTTAATACAGCTGTTTTTTATGTTTGTTATAGACTGTCAGATGCCCATCTTGATATGCCTGCCATCCCTTCATTTATGTATAATCTATAGAGGACATAAAACAAGTAACAGTTCTAAAGTTAACCTAAGAATAACTGTATTCGCTCTCTTACCCTGTTATGAGATGTTAAACATATGTTCTTACTGTCTTATCTACTTTAGAAATTGGCCATCAAGCATACAAAGCTGACACCTAGGTTTACCCCCAAGGTAATTTTAATTTCTTACATGTCACATAGTTATTACAATTTTATTTAATTGTATTCATATCCTGTTGAATCCCCACCCTTTCTTCATATACCTTGATCTCTACTACAGTGTAAGTGAGACAAGTAATATAATATATTGATGTTTTCGTTTTAAGATGCCTGCATACCTTCAACACTACCTGCGCCTGGATGTTAGTGAGGATGTCCAAGCACTACTGAGGTACCCTTCCACATACCTGTACAAGGTAAGTTCAGTATACCTGCATAGAAGGCACTCTCCTAGCTCTTTCTAACTTTGCATCTTATACGCATGGGGAGATAGCACTTATTCTTGATATTTTCCATTATAAATTAATTGAAGGTAAAAAACATTAGTCCCCACATCAAAAAATGCTGCAAGAGGAAAGTACATAAATTTCTACCCGCATACCTTTAACTCTCCATGTAACAATGAATATATGAAAAAAATTGTTTTTTCTCTTAAGTGCCTCATGGTGGCTTAAGGAACCAGGATTGAAAAATATGCTTGAATGGTTTGCAGAAGCGAAGAGACCATTCCAAAATGAGCTATCAAATTACTGCTGAAATCAAAAATGGTTCAGTTCTCTTGTGTAGTGCAAAAAGTATAGATCATGTAACACAATTATTCCCTGACATATTTCCGGCCTATGAAACTCAAACAATTATGTCGGACTACACAACTTTAACCTACGCTACATTTATAGCATAAAATAACCTTCTTTGGTGCTATAGAAGCACCTGCAATTTTCTCCCTCCTAACACATTGCCTACATGACTAATTGAATCCCACGTAATGAAAGTCTTCTCTTTTCAGACATTTTCAACTCCACCTGAGAAGAGCTCAGCCAGATTAAAGAAGGGAACTACTTCTCACAAGAAGAAAGCAAGGAAACAACAGAAACCATTCATTTTTTCATCTCAAGTATCGGGAGAGGGAGAACAGAGGCATGTCCCACAACAGGGGGGCGGTAAGAAGGGTGGGCCTCCTTCCCAAAACAAAACAATAACCATGGTCACAGAATTTCAGGTTGTTCAGGGAACTATACCAAATACCCTTAACATCCTTCCTTCTCTCTCTGTCTTGGATGATATGGAAGAGAGCCTCATTGCATACAGTTCGGAAAATGGTGTAGGGCGCGAAAATGTCAGCATTTCCTGCAAGTTTGGTACTATAAACTTAGAGGGGATACGACTGAAGAAGAGAGAGCATCGTTTAGCTAATGAGGCTGCAGGAAGAGCGAGGGTTATAGAGTGGACGAAAAACAGAGATTACTGTTCCATACCTTCTCAGTCTCCTGTTGATTTCCGAAGCCTTACCACATTTCAAGAAATATGTAGTAACTCCTCTTTACAGGAAAAACATTTACTGAATGGTATGGAGATCACTACAAAAGACCTTATGGATCTTACAGGCACAAATTGGCTTAACGATGCTCTCCTTGATCAGTTTGGCTCTTTATTGAATTCTCATCTGCGTGATGAATTCAGCTATGTGGCGTCTTTTCATGAAATAGAAAACCCAGAGCGCCTTGCCCACAAACTGAAAAGAAATTACAGAAATCATGTCAACCAGCTCAGAATATCTTTTTTCTTACATGTTGGTTTAGACGCAGGAGAGGTTTTCCTGAACCGTAAGTCATCTGGCAGAGGGGGAAAAATGATAAACGCGAATCACTTTGTCATGGCCTGTTTTGATTGTCGGACAGCAGAGCTTTATTACGGAGACAGTTTGGGATGGGATATTCCTCCAAAGTTCCTTGTCTTATTCCACAGCCTTCTGAAAGCACTCTCTCTTGGAACACATGACATTGTGATGTGTAACGTCCCAAATTTACCATTTGATGGTACAGATCTGGATAGTTTGTATCCCCTCCAGAAGTGTGGTAACATATGTGGTGTTGCTGCCATCTTAGGTCTCGCTCTTTGCCTATTAAGTCATACTACATTCCTTTCTTTCTTCGGAAAATCCTTCTGTGAAGTATCCTATTTAAGAGACATAAGTTCTTACTCTGAATTTCTGAGAAAGGTTCTTGTTGTATGGTTAATGGAGGGCAAGATTACGATAGAGAATATTTTTTGGTCCATGACAAGCAACTCTAAACCGATATTATTTGCTTCTGGCAAGGAAAATCAAAAATACATCTCTTCTACCAGAACACCTGACAAGAAGGAATTCACTGTCACTTCTGTCAAACAAGAGAGAAGAATTCTTTCTCCTGTCAGGAAAAAGAATCCTTCTGTCAATGTTTCAAATTGCCCACCTTCTGTTCACCAAAAGGGGAAAAAGGTCCACGATTCTCCTGTGAAAAAAAGCTGTTCTAGATCCTCTTCTCATCACAGCACAAACACTAAATTGGATATATCTCATGTGTCTGACATAGTTATCAGAGCAAACACTACATATTTAGAAAACAGAAAAAGTCTACGTTTGGTTCTTAACTTAAAGAATGGATACACTAAGTGTAAGGAATTTCCTTGCTCTTCACAGGCAAAGAACTGTTCACACACTTTAGGGAGGATTCAAGGATTTCTAAACAGCCTTGAGTGTAGGAGTTGGTTGACCTCGAATCCTGTGAAGAAAGGTCCCTCCTCACATAGAAAGAGCATTCCATCTCTTATTAAGAACTATAACATTTCTCATTTATGTAAGAAATCACAACTGCAATTAGTTTGCTTTTTGCATGATGGAAGTAAAAAGTATAAAAACTTTCCATGCTCAGCCAAGGGGAGGTCTGATATGTCTGCTATGCAACACATTACAGACTTCCTGCATGGTTCCCAGCTGTCTGATTTTATTTCTCAACCAAAAGACAAGTGGTCTTTTGTGAAAAAAGTTGCAGTCGGACAGGAAACAAAAACCTTATTTGACACTATCACGTTTGATGTCTGCCGTGACTATACCGTGGATAAACGTGTTAGCATACAATATCCAAGCTCTCCTTTGGCTGCTTCTATAACAGAAAATTTAAACTGGGGTAAAACCCATCTTTATGATGAAATATATTCAATTAAAGAAGAGCCGTCAGCAGAACGCTTCCATGCGGTTGTTTTACATGTGACATGTGCCTCTAACTCAAATGCTTGTCACTCAGATTGTGGACAGAAACTCAATACTGTCTCAGATGAGAATGGCTTTTGCAGTCATTGCTCATATGCATTGCATTATGAGCATAAGTCATGCAGTGTCTGTTCAACTGTGTCAACGCCACAGTGGTGCAAACTGGATGATGATATAGTTTGTAAAAATTGTTACATATATCAATTTCGTAACAATAGATCAAGACCTGATCACCTTCATCATGACAGTTCAAAACAAAAGAGTGTTCGACACAGTCATCTCACCTGTAAGTGGCAAATGAGATTTGTTCTTGAAAGTGAAGACTTAGGTCATTTTAAAGTCTTTGAACATGTACATAATTGCAAATTTCATGACAGCACATTTCCTGAGCCTGTCAGTGGATATAAAAGGTTCAATGAATCCACAAAACACTTCATTGACTTTATGCGTTCAGCTAGTGGTTCCAGTGCTGGAAATGTGCTTTCGGCAGTAAATCGACAAGAACCTCTCTACATAGATACACATAATTTAGAATGTCTACACCCTATTTCTCAGATTCAGTCTAGAATAAAAACAGTAGACAAACACTTAAATCAAGCTGGCCAGGTTAACAGTCCTGATGAAGTTAACTGTAATTCTGACTGGAGGCAAGTAGAACGCATACTTGAAAGTAATTTGAAAAGTGTTTTATTCTTCCAGAGAGGTGATGAAAGTAAAGGTCGTGATTACATCATTGTATTATCACGTGAAGAAACTTTGCTCCTAATTTCAAAGCATGGAGCACACGTTTTAGGTTTTGATCATAAGCATGACTTTAATGCTGCAAGTTTTAAGACTGGAATAATTACTTTAAGTAATTCAAAGAGACGTGGCCTCCTTGGTGCAGTTTCCGTTAGTAATAAAGACAGTACTTTTGTTAATTCTGTCTTCTTGTCGTCCGTCATAGCTAATGTTCCGTGCAGTAATGGAAGTTGTCTGCATCCAAAGGAATTGCACATTTTCAATGACAGAGAGGGCTTTTACTTTGTAAGACCATGTGCACTTTCCAACCCGATCGCTCCCCTCATTCAGCATGACAAAGCCATGACCATAAGAACTGCTGTCATGTCTCTCGGACTAAGGTCTACTTTATGCAACTACCATGGTGTGAGGGCCATCCGTGATGAGATACGACCATCCTTGGTTATGTTTGCTGTGCCACTAGAATTAGGTTTCAAGGCTATAATGAGAACGTGGTCTCCTGAAACCCGTCAGAAAATGGCAGAGAGATACATTTTCTTTATCCTCCATGATATACCAAGCGAATTTGTAGGAGTAGAATCAAAAAATGCTTATGTTAGCTACCTCAAGAGGTTTTGGTTCAATAAGTACTGGTATGACACCTTTTCTTCTGAAGTGTTATTCTGTGTTCCACAACACGAACGGCGTAACCCCCTTCTGATGACTGATAACATGACAGAAAGGCAAATTCTTGACATAGACAAGGAAAATTTTCATTCCCATTGCAACAAAAACATCCGGACTTTGGTTTGGGACTTCATAAACAAAATTTTATTCAAGCAAGTAGCAAAGGATCGCATTTCGAAATATGTGTACTGGAACACAGCGATAAAGAAAAGGGCTCAAGCTGGTATAGATATGGCTGTGGAAAATGCAGTCACTGTAATTGCCGTTTCCCACGGGCGATGGTTCAATGTTATTCCTGCTGGAGCTTTAGAAAGTGATATAAAAGTGACAGCTGATCTATTGAATGGACATGGAGATGATCATGTGGATGAGGAGAGGGAGAATATTGATGCCTCTGACCTTGCAGGTGATATGTCATCCGTAAGACCTTCATCATCTAATGATGATCACATATCAGATGAACACAGCTACATCACTCGTGTGAAGACCCTCCTTGAGAAATTAATTGGACTTGTCCAGTGGAACTATTATACCCTAGTCAGAGAGGAGCTTGAACAAGTTTTGCAGGGAAACCTTAGTGAATCTGCTTATATATGTAACTTGGATTTATGTATTTGCACTTGCATGTGGCATATAAGGTATGGGCAGCCATATTTCTGTAAACATTTATTTGCTTGCTTGGTTGAAGACAAACAAATATATGACATGAAATACCTTCTTTCAGCCTATTATGATTGGATGCCAAAGAGCTTAAACCATACTGAATACAACACGTCTGTGGAGTTGTCTGTTCTAAGATCTATGGATGCATTATCCTATAGACCTGGACCGGATGAGCTGAAGACCATAGAAGAACATGGTCATATACTCTCTGTTCTTCATACCAATGTGTATCAAAAAGGTGCAAGAGGGGGCCCACCACCAAAGAGGGTAGCCCACAAACTCGGGTCAAGGAAAAGGAAAGGGGAAGCAGAAGCTCCAAATTACAACCTTGTACTACCAGATTTTGAGGATCCTAATGATCCTTATGTCCCAAGGGTTCCTTTTCCAAAGAATGCTAAAGATAGATTTGGTGGGAGGCAAAGGATAAATACAGCAAAGCGGGGGTCGTCAGCCAAAGAAATGGCCAAAACTGGTATGTCTAAACTGAATACAAGAATTAGTGAATTGAAAGAAAACAAAGATGTTGTGATGAAAAAAGAAGAGGATGAGGAAAGTGGTTCTTAATTTTCAGTTTATTGCGAAAAACATCTTTCTCTTCATAGACCTTCCTTGACACCCCATGAGCCTCAGGCCTTCTCTGTCAGGGTAGATTTTCATGTATTCAGCTGTTACTAGTAGCTGCCTGGATTTCCATCAAATCTTTCTCTAACCTTCTGATCAAAATCATACCTTCAAACTTCTCAGTTTTGTCAGGTTTCTCGTTTCTCATCAGCCCTTTGCCTGGATCAATCTGCTTGATTGTCCAAATCCTATAGGGGGTAGGTGTTAAAATATGAGGGGCTCAGTATTTTTTCTCTTTAGGAGAATGCAGGTATGGTAAAGTCCTGGGTAGGTAGTACTAGGTCATGTGTGTTCTTGCCACACACTGGTTTTTATATTTATCTCAAGTTGAATACGCGAGCCCCATAGGCTTAACCAAGAAACTGGTCAGCATAGGCTTAACCAAGAATTGGTCAGCACTGAGGATTATCCCACTCGGCTTCCCCTCGTGCGATAACCCTCAGTGCTGACCAATTCTTGTGCACCTTTGTCTATTTATCTCAAGTTGAATACGAGAGCCCCATAGGCTTAACCAAGAAACTCTGTATCACACCCCACAGTGTGATAACCCTTCCCCGTATCACACTCCCTGGGAAAACATCCAAAACGGTCAAATAACTGATGATAAAATCATTTCTAATGCCAAATAAATCGAATTTTGAACATATCTGAGATAAATACAAAGGAGCACTTTGCCTCGTGTGATAACCCTCAGTGCTGACCAATTCTCGTGCACCTTTGTCTATGTATGCAGAGTTATTTGGATTATTACACAGAAAACTTAGGATCAATGTTGAAAACCCAGACATTTTGATTCAATGTCCTTTGTTGCAGGTTTTCCTGCTGGTTTTGGAGGCACAGGGAGGTTATTATTGACTACCATTATTTAGGTAGGGTCATAGAAACCTCAAGTGCTGTTGCAACCCAAAGTCGAAGCACATAGGTTAACATTTTGGCTATGGCTCAGAACTATGAGTGTATCTATGTACATGCCAACAACATGACCAGTTAAATGCATGGTATATGAGTTACCACAACTGCATTAGTGAATAAGATACAGCATTTTTAAGGACAGATTTCTTTAAGCCAAGGTTTCTGCTCCTCATTAGTTGAGAACACACCGATTACAGGGTGTAACCCGAGAGAGTAATCTGTGAGCATTTCAATCATAGGCTCAATTTCAGGTTACTGGCTACTTAATGAAAATCCAACAAGCCATGGGATACTCATTGAGAATTCCGACTGAATACTCCTTGAGAATTCAATAAGCATTACCTACTGGAAGAGAATACTCATTGAGAATTCCATATATATATATATATATATATATATATATATATATATATATATATATAGACACTATTTTTCAGCATTTAGTCAATATATGTCAGCTTAAGCAACTGAATAGTTGTTCTCCTCATTTGTTTACAAATGGACATTGCCAATTATGTTCTTACTCATATAACCGAAGTGACCTGCAGAGTACTCTGTGAGAACTCTACTAGCTTCAGTCATAGGCTGAGATTTTGTAACACTGCATTCTCTTTGAGAATCCAACCAGCTAGGGGATACTCTTTGAGAATTCCATAAGACACTTTTTGCCTGCAATGGTTAAGGTATAAGATGGGCTATATGATGTTGATCTTGATTTTGAAGGGTGGTTTTCCCTATTATCCAACACAGTAGACATGATGCCTTTGACTTGTTTCCCTGATATTCCTGTTCCTAAATTTGATTGACGATTGGTTGTGGAATGAACTCGTATAACTAAAGTGACCTGCAGAGTACTCTGTGAGAACTCTACTAGCTTCAAATTTTGTTACACTGCATTCTCCTATGGGATACTCTTTGAGAATTCCATAAGACGCTTTTTGCCTGCAATGGTTAAGGTATATGATGTTGATCTTGATTTTGAAGGGTGGTTTTCCCTATCATACAACACAGTAGTGATGATGCCTTTGACTTGTTTCCCTGATATTCCTGTTCCTAAATTTGATTGATGATTGGTTGTGGAATGAACTTGTATAACTGAAGTGACCTGCAGAGTACTCTGTGAGAACTCTACTAGCTTCAGTCATAGGCTGAAATTTCGTTACACTGCATTCTCCTTGAGAATCCAACCAGCTATGGGATAATCTTTGAGAATTCCATAAGACGCTTTTTGCCTGCAATGGTTAAGGTATATGATGTTGATCTTGATTTTGAAGGGTGGTTTTCCCTATCATCCAACACAGTAGAGATGATGCCTTTGACTTGTTTCCCTGATAATCCTGTGCCCAACTTTGATGATTGGTTGTGGAATGAACTCGTATAACTGAAGTGACCTGCAGAGTACTCTGTGAGAAATCTACTAGGTTTATATGTTAAACAAAAAGCAGAATCTTCCACACATTATGATTTTTCTGTTTGAAAGAGATGAACTACATATTGTGTTCCAGAGCAAACAGTCTCAATAAATAAAAGCCTACAACGAACTGTGCTTCTACAACTCATGTGTCTTTCCTTTTGTCCTTATTCTGTTGGTAGATGATCAGACATTATTCATTTGTGTGACAGAGTCAGAATATCTGTCATTTGTTTTTGTCCAATTATAAAGTCCCTGCACTCTGTTTCAAGAGTGGTTATCGGTGTCCTCAAAATTTTATTGATTTATAATAATGACAAGCAGTTATGGTCTTTTCCCAAAGAAAAAATGGACACAGGGCTACGAGATTTGGCAGACCAATAATCTTTCTACAACACCCTTCAGTGCGGAATTTCTCGATAGGGCAGATGTATAATCATATTCATGGCGTTATCCATAGTTAGTCCTTGGGTGCCCAAGCGCACTTAAATGTGTGGTTTTGGGCTTAAATGCATGTATATTGAATGAAATCTTCATCCAGATACTTCTACTGGTCCAATCTGTAAAGTTAGCCCTTCTTTGGAACCCTCATGACTTCCCAATTACGATACAACCATTCATCTAACTATGGATAACACCATGAATATGATTGTACATCTGGCCACTATAAACTTTAGACCCGATGAAGCTCAGACTGGGTGCAGCATGTTATGGTCCTATAGGATGCCAGGCGCGGCTGTGAAGGCTGGGTCAGTGTGGTGGACTTTGTCCATGTAGGTCTGGGGGTCCCGGTGGCGGCAGTACAGATTATGTCCTGATAAGTTGATGGGTGTGTCACTTCACATCTCAACATGGAGTGATTGATTTAATTCGGAATTATGCCATGATACCTACAGTTTATGATTGTGCAATCTGATAACAACTTGTGATTTTATTATGAAATTCAGCAACACTTTGTAGTCCTGTGCTTTGGAGACACTTGATGGTTATGGAATTTACAAATGTTTTATGATTGTGTGAATTTAAAGATGTTCGACAACAATGGAAATCACTCACGGCCGCGATTGGTTATATGATGTTATTGATGAAATGGAAATGTGAAACCACCCCTGGAGTCTGAATTGGATTCGACCTTTGGATTGGGATATATGTATTTAATAAAACCTCTGGAGATGAATTACCCAATTGTGTTTTCTTTCCAAATGGGCTGTGGGATTTTAAACACCGTTCTATCACTTGACGCTAGCCTTGGTAACATTTCCCAAATAGACAGTTTAAAAGAGTGAGTGGAGATTGGAAGGAGATAAATCATAACTGATGGAAACCTGAGTTGGACTGTATTATGGCTTCCATTTGAGAACCAAACATTAGCACAGGGCTAACAGTGCTAAATTCCAACAATTTCCCATATAATGTGGCTAACCATTATCAACCAAATGCAGACAATGGATACTGTATACAGTGCCTAACTATGGATAACACCATGAATATGCCTATAGAGAAATTCCAGCCCCTACTCTTCAAATTTTAGTTTCCGACTCTATTTCTTTGGCTCAAAGTGTCAGGCTGGATGAGATCTTCATGTTACATATGGGTCTATAGGGCAATGCTGATTTGCACATTACTAATATATCCTCTGTGGTGCACTGCTGATTGGCACATTGCCCATATGTCCTCTATAGTGCAATGGTGATTGGCCCATTACCAATATATCCTCTATGGTGCACTGCTGATTGACACATTACAAATATATCCTCTATAGGGCAATGCTAAATGGCATGAATATGATTGTTCATCTGGCCTATAGAGAAATTCCAACTAATTCCCATATAATGTGGCTATCCATAGTCAGATAATGGATACTCGATGGGCCATCCATGTATACAGTGCCTAACTATGGATAACACCATGAATATAATTGTTTGTCTGGCCTATAGAGAAATTCCAAGTATTTCAACCCCGACACTTACTATACCAGACCAAGTGTTGTCCAGGCTCATCGAATGTATGAAATATTGGTCTAAATGTTGTCCAGGCACCTTAAACTAGCAATTTGGAGTGAATAAAAGAATAATTTGTCACCCATCCGATATTGAGATAGTACACATGCTCATCCCTGTAGTAATCCTATGTCAACCCAGACACTTAATATACCAGACCAAGTGTTGTCCAGGCCCATCAAATGTTTTGAATATTGGTCTAAATGTTGTCCAGGAACCTTAAACTAGCAATTTGGAGTGAATAAAAGAATAATTTGTCACCCATCCGATATTGAGATAGTACACATGCTCATCCCTGTAGTAATCCTATGTCAACCCAGACACTTACTATACCAGACCAAGTGTTGTCCAGGCTCATCAAATGTATGAAATATTGGTCTAAATGTTGTCCAGGCACCATAAACTAGCAATTTGGAGTGAATAAAAGAATAATTTGTCACCCATCCGGTATTGAGATAGCCCACATGCTCATCCCAGTAGTAATCCTATGTCAACCCCGACACTTACTATACCAGACCAAGTGTTGTCCAGGCTCATCAAATGTATGAAATATTGGTCTAAATGTTGTCCAGGCACCTTAAACTAGCAATTTTGAGTGAATAAAAGAATAATTTGTCACCCATCCGATATTGAGATAGTACACATAGTCATCCCTGTAGTAATCCTATATGAATCCCGACACATACTATACCACACCAAGTGTTGTCCAGGCTCATCAAATGTATGAAATATTGGTCTAAATGTTGTCCAGGCACCTTAAACTAGCAATTTGGAGTGAATAAAGAAATAATTTGTCACTCATCCGATATTGAGATAGCACTCATGCTCATCCCTCTAGTAATCCTATGTCAACCCCGACACTTACTATACCAGACCAAGTGTTGTCCAGGCTCATCAAATGTATGAAATATTGGTCTAAATGTTGTCCAGGCACCTTTAACTAGCAATTTGGAGTGAATAAAAGAATAATTTGTCACCCATCCGATATTGAGATAGTAGACATAGTCATCCCTGTAGTAATCATTTATGAATCCCGACACATACTATACCACACCAAGTGTTGTCCAGGCTCATCAAATGTATGAAATATTGGTCTAAATGTTGTCCAGGCACCTTAAACTAGCAATTTGTATTGAATAAAGAAATAATTTGTCACTCATCCGATATTGAGATAGCACACATGCTGATCCCTGTAGTAATCCTATGTCAACCCAGACACTTACTATACCAGACCAAGTGTTGTCCAGGCTCATCGAATGTATGAAATATTGGTCTAAATGTTGTCCAGGCACCTTAAACTAGCAATTTGGAGTGAATAAAAGAATAATTTGTCACCCATCCGATATTGAGATAGTTCACATAGTCATCCCTGTAGTAATCCTATATGAATCCCGACACATACTATACCACACCAAGTGTTGTCCAGGCTCATCGAATGTATGAAATATTGGTCTAAATGTTGTCCAGGCACCTTAAACTAGCAATTTAGAGTGAATAAAAGAATAATTTGTCACCCATCCAATATTGAGATAGTACACATAGTCATCCCTGTAGTAATCATTTATGAATCCCGACACATACTATACCACACCAAGTGTTGTCCAGGCTCATCAAATGTATGAAATCTTGGTCTAAATGTTGTCCAGGCACCTTAAACTAGCAATTTGTATTGAATAAAGAAATAATTTGTCACTCATCCGATATTGAGATAGCACACATGCTCATCCCTCTAGTAATCCCATGGAAAATCCATCATCTGCAATTGGTTGACTATGAATAGCCACATTATATGGGAAATAGTTGGAATTTCTCTATAGGGCAGATGTATAGTGATATTATTGGTGTTATCCATAGTTAGGCACTGATTACATAGATGTCCCATGGAATATCCATTATATGCAATTGGTTGACTACGGATAGCCACATTATATGGGAAATAGTTGGAATTTCTCTAAAGGGCAGATGTATAGTGATATTCATGGTGTTATCCATAGTTAGGCACTGATTACATAGGTGTCCCATGGAATATCCATTATCTGCAATTGGTTGACTATGGATAGCCACAATATATTGGAAATAGTCGGAATTTCTCTATAGGGCAGATGTATAGTGATATTCATGGTGTTTTCCATAGTTAGGCACTGATTACATAGATGTCCCATGGAATATCCATTATCTGCAATTGGTTGACTATGGATAGCCACACTATATGGGAAATAGTTGGAATTTCTCTATAGGGCAGATGTATAGTGATATTTTTGGTGCTGGTTGACAGATATTGTGATATTCTGTGTTCAGGTATATAATATCTGGTTTGAGTAAGCAGTTTGCCAAGATATATCAAATGAACCAATTAAACCTTACTTGTTTTCATTGGGATGAGAAGGTCTCAAGGATCATTTTGATATATGGATCATCAAACTCTGACAAGGGAAAGTGGGAGAACATTCCATGTTCAGCACTGGTTGTGCCCCCTGGTGGCAATAAATAATACTAAATCCCCGTAATGATTGACCAAGGTGGAGATGAGCAACATCCAACATTCTATCAAGAGTAATTCCACTCTCCTTTAGGTGATAGAGATTACGGACCATTGTCCCGAATTCTCTGTGTATCACATCATTTCTCCTGACAGTCGCCATACGGAACCAAAAGAGTCGCCATACGGACCCATTGTGTGGCTATCACAATGCCAACAATCACACAGATGATGGACCATTGTCCCGAATTCTCTGTGTATCACATCATTTCTCCTGACAGTCGCCATACGGAGCCAAATGAGTCGCCATACGGAACCATTGTGTACTATCTGGCTATCACAATGCCAACAATCACTCAGATGATGGACCATTGTCCGGAATTCTCTGTGTATCACATCATTTCTCCTGACAGTCGCCATACAGAGCCAAGTGAGTCGCCATACGGACCCAATGTGTACTATCTGGCTATCACAAGGCCAACAATCACTCAGATGATGGACCATTGTCCCCAATTTTCTGTCTATCGCATCATTTCTCCTGACAGTCGCCATACGGAGCCAAGTGAGTCGCCATATGGACTCATTCTGTACTCCTGACCTCTGCTACTCACCTACACCCACTGACTATACTTGTAGCACCCCTGCAACTCACTTAGACCCATTTACTACACTTGCATAACCCCTGCCACTTACCTACCCTACACATGTATGACCCCTGTCACACCCACTGACTATACTTGTATGACCCCTGCCACTTATCTGCCACTCGCTGACACCCAAAACTACACTTATATGACTCCTGCCACTCAATTACACCCATTAAGTACACTTTTTTGATCCTTGCCCATGTGGGCTATCTCAATACCGGATGGGTGACAAATTATTCTTTTATTCACTCCAAATTGCTAGTTTATGGTGCCTGGACAACATTTAGACCAATATTTCATACATTTGATGAGCCTGGACAACAGTTGGTCTGGTATAGTAAGTGTCGGGGTTGACATAGGATTACTACAGGGATGAGCATGTGGGCTATCTCAATACCGGATGGGTGACAAATTATTCTTTTATTCACTCCAAATTGCTAGTTTAAGGTTCCTGGACAACATTTAGACCAATATTCAAAACATTTGATGGGCCTGGACAACACTTGGTCTGGTATAGTAAGTGTCTGGGTTGACATAGGATTACTACAGGGATGAGCATGTGTACTATCTCAATATCGGATGGGTGACAAATTATTCCTTTATTCACTCCAAATTGCTAGTTTATGGTGCCTGGACAACATTTAGACCAATATTTCATACATTTGATGAGCCTGGACAACACTTGGTCTGGTATAGTAAGTGTCTGGGTTGACATAGGATTACTACAGGGATGAGCATGTGTACTATCTCAATATCGGATGGGTGACAAATTATTCTTTTACTCACATTAGATTGCTAGTTTAAGGTTCCTGGACAACATTTAGACCAATATTCAAAACATTTGATAAGGCTGGACAACACTTGGTCTGGTATAGTAAGTTTTGGGGTTGACATAGGATTACTACAGGGATGAGCATGTGTACTATCTCAATATCGGATGGGTGACAAATTATTCTTTTATTCACTCCAAATTGCTAGTTTATGGTGCCTGGACAACATTTAGACCAATATTTCATACATTTGATGAGCCTGGACAACACTTGGTCTAGTATAGTAAGTGTCGGGGTTGACATAGGATTACTACAGGGATGAGGATGCGTGCTATCTCAATACCGGATGGGTGACAAATTATTCTTTTATTCACTCAAAATTGCTAGTTTAAGGTGCCTGGACAACATTTAGACCAATATTTCATACATTTGATGAGCCTGGACAACACTTGGTGTGGTATAGTATGTGTCGGGATTCATATAGGATTACTACAGGGATGACTATGTGTACTATCTCAATATCGGATGGGTGACAAATTATTCTTTTATTCACTCAAAATTGCTAGTTTAAGGTGCCTGGACAACATTTAGACCAATATTTCATACATTTGATGAGCCTGGACAACACTTGGTCTGGTATAGTAAGTGTCGGGGTTGACATAGGATTACTACTGGGATGAGCATGTGGGCTATCTCAATACCGGATGGGTGACAAATTATTCTTTTATTCACTCCAAATTGCTAGTTTATGGTGCCTGGACAACATTTAGACCAATATTTCATACATTTGATGAGCCTGGACAACACTTGGTCTAGTATAGTAAGTGTCGGGGTTGACATAGGATTACTACAGGGATGAGCATGTGTACTATCTCAATATCGGATGGGTGACAAATTATTCTTTTATTCACTCCAAATTGCTAGTTTATGGTGCCTGGACAACATTTAGACCAATATTTCATACATTTGATGAGCCTGGACAACACTTGGTCTGGTATAGTAAGTGTCTGGGTTGACATAGGATTACTACAGGGATGAGCATGTGTACTATCTCAATATCGGATGGGTGACAAATTATTCTTTTATTCACTCCAAATTGCTAGTTTAAGGTTCCTGGACAACATTTAGACCAATATTCAAAACATTTGATGGGCCTGGACAACACTTGGTCTGGTATAGTAAGTGTCTGGGTTGACATAGGATTACTACAGGGATGAGCATGTGTACTATCTCAATATCGGATGGGTGACAAATTATTCCTTTATTCACTCCAAATTGCTAGTTTATGGTGCCTGGACAACATTTAGACCAATATTTCATACATTTGATGAGCCTGGACAACACTTGGTCTGGTATAGTAAGTGTCTGGGTTGACATAGGATTACTACAGGGATGAGCATGTGTACTATCTCAATATCGGATGGGTGACAAATTATTCTTTTATTCACTCCAAATTGCTAGTTTATGGTGCCTGGACAACATTTAGACCAATATTTCATACATTTGATGAGCCTGGACAACACTTGGTCTAGTATAGTAAGTGTCGGGGTTGACATAGGATTACTACAGGGATGAGCAAGTGTGCTATCTCAATACCGGATGGGTGACAAATTATTTCTTTATTCAATACAAATTGCTAGTTTAAGGTGCCTGGACAACATTTAGACCAATATTTCATACATTTGATGAGCCTGGACAACACTTGGTGTGGTATAGTATGTGTCGGGATTCATATAGGATTACTACAGGGATGACTATGTGTACTATCTCAATATCGGATGGGTGACAAATTATTCTTTTATTCACTCAAAATTGCTAGTTTAAGGTGCCTGGACAACATTTAGACCAATATTTCATACATTTGATGAGCCTGGACAACACTTGGTCTGGTATAGTAAGTGTCGGGGTTGACATAGGATTACTACTGGGATGAGCATGTGGGCTATCTCAATACCGGATGGGTGACAAATTATTCTTTTATTCACTCCAAATTGCTAGTTATGGTGCCTGGACAACATTTAGACCAATATTTCATACATTTGATGAGCCTGGACAACACTTGGTCTGGTATAGTAAGTGTCTGGGTTGACATAGGATTACTACAGGGATGAGCATGTGTACTATCTCAATATCGGATGGGTGACAAATTATTCTTTTATTCACTCCAAATTGCTAGTTTAAGGTTCCTGGACAACATTTAGACCAATATTCAAAACATTTGATGGGCCTGGACAACACTTGGTCTGGTATAGTAAGTGTCTGGGTTGACATAGGATTACTACAGGGATGAGCATGTGTACTATCTCAATATCGGATGGGTGACAAATTATTCCTTTATTCACTCCAAATTGCTAGTTTATGGTGCCTGGACAACATTTAGACCAATATTTCATACATTTGATGAGCCTGGACAACACTTGGTCTGGTATAGTAAGTGTCGGGGTTGACATAGGATTACTACAGGGATGAGCATGTGGGCTATCTCAATACCGGATGGGTGACAAATTATTCTTTTATTCACTCCAAATTGCTAGTTTATGGTGCCTGGACAACATTTAGACCAATATTTCATACATTTGATGAGCCTGGACAACACTTGGTCTGGTATAGTAAGTGTCGGGGTTGACATAGGATTACTACAGGGATGAGCAAGTGTGCTATCTCAATACCGGATGGGTGACAAATTATTTCTTTATTCAATACAAATTGCTAGTTTAAGGTGCCTGGACAACATTTAGACCAATATTTCATACATTTGATGAGCCTGGACAACACTTGGTCTGGTATAGTAAGTGTCGGGGTTGACATAGGATTACTACTGGGATGAGCATGTGTACTATCTCAATATCGGATGGGTGACAAATTATTCTTTTATTCACTCTAAATTGCTAGTTTATGGTGCCTGGACAACATTTAGACCAATATTTCATACATTTGATGAGCCTGGACAACAGTTGGTCTGGTATAGTAAGGCTATAGTAAGTGTCGGGGTTGACATAGGATTACTACAGGGATGAGGATGCGTGCTATCTCAATACCGGATGGGTGACAAATTATTCTTTTATTCACTCAAAATTGCTAGTTTAAGGTTCCTGGACAACATTTAGACCAATATTTAAAACATTTGATGGGCCTGGACAACACTTGGTCTGGTATAGTAAGTGTCTGGGTTGACATAGGATTACTACAGGGATGAACATGTGGGCTATCTCAATACAGGATGGGTGACAAATTATTCTTTTATTCACTCCAAATTGCTAGTTTATGGTGCCTGGACAACATTTAGACCAATATTTCATACATTTGATGAGCCTGGACAACACTTGGTCTAGTATAGTAAGTGTCGGGGTTGACATAGGATTACTACAGGGATGAGGATGCGTGCTATCTCAATACCGGATGGGTGACAAATTATTCTTTTATTCACTCAAAATTGCTAGTTTAAGGTGCCTGGACAACATTTAGACCAATATTTCATACATTTGATGAGCCTGGACAACACTTGGTGTGGTATAGTATGTGTCGGGATTCATATAGGATTACTACAGGGATGACTATGTGTACTATCTCAATATCGGATGGGTGACAAATTATTCTTTTATTCACTCAAAATTGCTAGTTTAAGGTGCCTGGACAACATTTAGACCAATATTTCATACATTTGATGAGCCTGGACAACACTTGGTCTGGTATAGTAAGTGTCGGGGTTGACATAGGATTACTACTGGGATGAGCATGTGGGCTATCTCAATACCGGATGGGTGACAAATTATTCTTTTATTCACTCCAAATTGCTAGTTATGGTGCCTGGACAACATTTAGACCAATATTTCATACATTTGATGAGCCTGGACAACACTTGGTCTGGTATAGTAAGTGTCTGGGTTGACATAGGATTACTACAGGGATGAGCATGTGTACTATCTCAATATCGGATGGGTGACAAATTATTCTTTTATTCACTCCAAATTGCTAGTTTAAGGTTCCTGGACAACATTTAGACCAATATTCAAAACATTTGATGGGCCTGGACAACACTTGGTCTGGTATAGTAAGTGTCTGGGTTGACATAGGATTACTACAGGGATGAGCATGTGTACTATCTCAATATCGGATGGGTGACAAATTATTCCTTTATTCACTCCAAATTGCTAGTTTATGGTGCCTGGACAACATTTAGACCAATATTTCATACATTTGATGAGCCTGGACAACACTTGGTCTGGTATAGTAAGTGTCTGGGTTGACATAGGATTACTACAGGGATGAGCATGTGTACTATCTCAATATCGGATGGGTGACAAATTATTCTTTTATTCACTCCAAATTGCTAGTTTATGGTGCCTGGACAACATTTAGACCAATATTTCATACATTTGATGAGCCTGGACAACACTTGGTCTAGTATAGTAAGTGTCGGGGTTGACATAGGATTACTACAGGGATGAGCAAGTGTGCTATCTCAATACCGGATGGGTGACAAATTATTTCTTTATTCAATACAAATTGCTAGTTTAAGGTGCCTGGACAACATTTAGACCAATATTTCATACATTTGATGAGCCTGGACAACACTTGGTGTGGTATAGTATGTGTCGGGATTCATATAGGATTACTACAGGGATGACTATGTGTACTATCTCAATATCGGATGGGTGACAAATTATTCTTTTATTCACTCAAAATTGCTAGTTTAAGGTGCCTGGACAACATTTAGACCAATATTTCATACATTTGATGAGCCTGGACAACACTTGGTCTGGTATAGTAAGTGTCGGGGTTGACATAGGATTACTACTGGGATGAGCATGTGGGCTATCTCAATACCGGATGGGTGACAAATTATTCTTTTATTCACTCCAAATTGCTAGTTATGGTGCCTGGACAACATTTAGACCAATATTTCATACATTTGATGAGCCTGGACAACACTTGGTCTGGTATAGTAAGTGTCTGGGTTGACATAGGATTACTACAGGGATGAGCATGTGTACTATCTCAATATCGGATGGGTGACAAATTATTCTTTTATTCACTCCAAATTGCTAGTTTAAGGTTCCTGGACAACATTTAGACCAATATTCAAAACATTTGATGGGCCTGGACAACACTTGGTCTGGTATAGTAAGTGTCTGGGTTGACATAGGATTACTACAGGGATGAGCATGTGTACTATCTCAATATCGGATGGGTGACAAATTATTCCTTTATTCACTCCAAATTGCTAGTTTATGGTGCCTGGACAACATTTAGACCAATATTTCATACATTTGATGAGCCTGGACAACACTTGGTCTGGTATAGTAAGTGTCGGGGTTGACATAGGATTACTACAGGGATGAGCATGTGGGCTATCTCAATACCGGATGGGTGACAAATTATTCTTTTATTCACTCCAAATTGCTAGTTTATGGTGCCTGGACAACATTTAGACCAATATTTCATACATTTGATGAGCCTGGACAACACTTGGTCTGGTATAGTAAGTGTCGGGGTTGACATAGGATTACTACAGGGATGAGCAAGTGTGCTATCTCAATACCGGATGGGTGACAAATTATTTCTTTATTCAATACAAATTGCTAGTTTAAGGTGCCTGGACAACATTTAGACCAATATTTCATACATTTGATGAGCCTGGACAACACTTGGTCTGGTATAGTAAGTGTCGGGGTTGACATAGGATTACTACTGGGATGAGCATGTGTACTATCTCAATATCGGATGGGTGACAAATTATTCTTTTATTCACTCTAAATTGCTAGTTTATGGTGCCTGGACAACATTTAGACCAATATTTCATACATTTGATGAGCCTGGACAACAGTTGGTCTGGTATAGTAAGGCTATAGTAAGTGTCGGGGTTGACATAGGATTACTACAGGGATGAGGATGCGTGCTATCTCAATACCGGATGGGTGACAAATTATTCTTTTATTCACTCAAAATTGCTAGTTTAAGGTTCCTGGACAACATTTAGACCAATATTTAAAACATTTGATGGGCCTGGACAACACTTGGTCTGGTATAGTAAGTGTCTGGGTTGACATAGGATTACTACAGGGATGAACATGTGGGCTATCTCAATACAGGATGGGTGACAAATTATTCTTTTATTCACTCCAAATTGCTAGTTTATGGTGCCTGGACAACATTTAGACCAATATTTCATACATTTGATGAGCCTGGACAACACTTGGTCTAGTATAGTAAGTGTCGGGGTTGACATAGGATTACTACAGGGATGAGGATGCGTGCTATCTCAATACCGGATGGGTGACAAATTATTCTTTTATTCACTCAAAATTGCTAGTTTAAGGTGCCTGGACAACATTTAGACCAATATTTCATACATTTGATGAGCCTGGACAACACTTGGTGTGGTATAGTATGTGTCGGGATTCATATAGGATTACTACAGGGATGACTATGTGTACTATCTCAATATCGGATGGGTGACAAATTATTCTTTTATTCACTCAAAATTGCTAGTTTAAGGTGCCTGGACAACATTTAGACCAATATTTCATACATTTGATGAGCCTGGACAACACTTGGTCTGGTATAGTAAGTGTCGGGGTTGACATAGGATTACTACTGGGATGAGCATGTGGGCTATCTCAATACCGGATGGGTGACAAATTATTCTTTTATTCACTCCAAATTGCTAGTTATGGTGCCTGGACAACATTTAGACCAATATTTCATACATTTGATGAGCCTGGACAACACTTGGTCTGGTATAGTAAGTGTCTGGGTTGACATAGGATTACTACAGGGATGAGCATGTGTACTATCTCAATATCGGATGGGTGACAAATTATTCTTTTATTCACTCCAAATTGCTAGTTTAAGGTTCCTGGACAACATTTAGACCAATATTCAAAACATTTGATGGGCCTGGACAACACTTGGTCTGGTATAGTAAGTGTCTGGGTTGACATAGGATTACTACAGGGATGAGCATGTGTACTATCTCAATATCGGATGGGTGACAAATTATTCCTTTATTCACTCCAAATTGCTAGTTTATGGTGCCTGGACAACATTTAGACCAATATTTCATACATTTGATGAGCCTGGACAACACTTGGTCTGGTATAGTAAGTGTCGGGGTTGACATAGGATTACTACAGGGATGAGCATGTGGGCTATCTCAATACCGGATGGGTGACAAATTATTCTTTTATTCACTCCAAATTGCTAGTTTATGGTGCCTGGACAACATTTAGACCAATATTTCATACATTTGATGAGCCTGGACAACACTTGGTCTGGTATAGTAAGTGTCGGGGTTGACATAGGATTACTACAGGGATGAGCAAGTGTGCTATCTCAATACCGGATGGGTGACAAATTATTTCTTTATTCAATACAAATTGCTAGTTTAAGGTGCCTGGACAACATTTAGACCAATATTTCATACATTTGATGAGCCTGGACAACACTTGGTCTGGTATAGTAAGTGTCGGGGTTGACATAGGATTACTACTGGGATGAGCATGTGTACTATCTCAATATCGGATGGGTGACAAATTATTCTTTTATTCACTCTAAATTGCTAGTTTATGGTGCCTGGACAACATTTAGACCAATATTTCATACATTTGATGAGCCTGGACAACAGTTGGTCTGGTATAGTAAGGCTATAGTAAGTGTCGGGGTTGACATAGGATTACTACAGGGATGAGGATGCGTGCTATCTCAATACCGGATGGGTGACAAATTATTCTTTTATTCACTCAAAATTGCTAGTTTAAGGTTCCTGGACAACATTTAGACCAATATTTAAAACATTTGATGGGCCTGGACAACACTTGGTCTGGTATAGTAAGTGTCTGGGTTGACATAGGATTACTACAGGGATGAACATGTGGGCTATCTCAATACAGGATGGGTGACAAATTATTCTTTTATTTACTCAAAATTGCTAGTTTAAGGTGCCTGGACAACATTTAGACCAATATTTCATACATTTGATGAGCCTGGACAACACTTGGTGTGGTATAGTATGTGTCGGGATTCATATAGGATTACTACAGGGATGACTATGTGTACTATCTCAATATCGGATGGGTGCAATTGGTTGACTATGGATAGCCACACTATATGGGAAATAGTTGGAATTTCTCTAATGGCAGATGTATAGTGATATTTTTGGTGCTGGTTGACAGATATTGTGATATTCTGTGTTCAGGTATATAATATCTGGTTTGAGTAAGCAGTTTGCCAAGATATATCAAATGAACCAATTAAACCATACTTGTTTTCATTGGGATGAGAAGGTCAGAAAATGAGGCAAACGTAGGGGGGGGGGCTAAAAGTCACAGCTCTGGGGTCAGAAAATGAGGAAAACAAAGGGGGGACTAAAACTTTCAGCTCTGGGGTCAGAAAATGAGGAAAACGTAGGGGGGCTAAAAGTTACAGCTCTGGGGTCAGAAAATGAGGAAAACGGAGGGGGGGGCTAAAAGTTACAGCTCTGGGGTCAGAAAATGAGGAAAACATAGGGGGGGGGGGGCTAAGACTTACAGCTCTGGTGTCAGAAAATGAGGAAAATGTATGCAGTCCAGCTCTCATATGATGGGCGAGGGCACTGCTCGGGATCTACATAGAGTTTGTATAGGAACGACTGGGTACATGATTCAAACTTGAAATTGATGCAGGATGGATATAGGGTTTATATAGGAACGACTGGGTACATGAATCCACCTTGAAATTGATGAAGGATTTCTTCATGAACCTCTACCAATTTTGAGATACCAGCAAATTCAGATCAATAAATGCAGTGCGGCTCTCATGTGATGGGCGAGGGTTTATATAGGAACGACTGGGTACATGAACCCACCTTGAAATTGATGAAGGATTTCTTCATGAACCGCTACCAATTTTGAGATAAGTGTGCCCGGTTAACGTTTTCAGCGAATTCCCATCAATATATGCAGTGCGGCTCTCATGTGATGGGCGAGGGCATGGGTCAGGATGGATATAGGGTTTATATAAGAATGACTGGGTACATGAACCCACCTTGAAATTGGTACATGATTTCTTCATGAACCGCTACCAATTTTGAGATAAGTGTGCCCGGCTAACGTTTTCAGCAAATTCAGATCAATAAATGCAGTGCGGCTCTCATGTGATGGGCGAGGGCATGGGTCAGGATGGATATAGGGTTTATATAGGAGTGACTGGGTACATGAACCCACCTTGAAATTGATGAAGGATTTCTTCATGAACCTCTACCAACTTTGAGATAAGTGTGCCCGGCTAACGTTTTCAGCAAATTCAGATCAATAAATGCAGTGCGGCTCTCATATGATGGGCGAGGGCATGGGTCAGGATGGACATAGGGTTTATATAGGAACGACTGGGTACAACATTTTCAGCAAATTCACATCAATATATGCAGTGCGGCTCTCATGTGATGGGCGAGGGCATGGGTTAGGGTGGATATAGGGTTTATATAGGAACGACTGGGTACATGATACCAACTTGAAATTGATACTTAAGTAAGACCCATTAAAGGATGACTCAATGGTGTGAATGAGGCAATCGAAGGCTGTAGATTATTGTTGTTTTGTTTTTAAGAACATACATCAAACAAACACAGTAGTGTAAATACAAAGAAACTCTGTTTATGGTAAAAATTATACATTATATGATTCCCTCTTGACAGTTTACATTGACTATGGAAAGTGACAAGGGTTAAAGTTACAAGTCCATGTTCAATCAATCATCTACCCACAAGATCTCTTCTCTAGTGCAGTTCTTTATAGAAATAGATTTTGATTGAGGGAATACTGAAGAAAACACACTAAATTCCCCTACTTCTAGACCTTGTACACTAGCATGAGAATGGAATATAAAGATTGCACATACAACAAAGACCAACTGTCCTGCCAACGCATCTCCCATAGACAAAGTAATATGAAAGGATACATTACAAGAATTTCTTGTTTACAGCCATACCTTTATTAAAAGAATAAGGTTCTGTTGGAAGTCCAAACTAGGCTTGATTCAGGTTTGGCTAGGGGGGTGAACACAATTATCGGTAAGAAATTACATGTCTGCTAGGGAGTGATTATCAGAAGAGTTCAGTTCAGCAGTATGATCCACCTCAGGTACAGCAGACCAGATTGAGAGTCTGGTAGTCTTGCTAATTAGGGGGAGCCAGCCAAAGTGTCTGCCCTTGCTAAGTACCTTTTCATAAAAACATGGTGTGTTTTTCTTTTTAAAATCAATGTTAAGATCACCGCATAACCATACTTCACAGCATACTGTTTCACCAATTAGCTTGAGGTGGTCACAAAAAGAAAATCTAAATCAGCCCCAGGGGGCAGTAGATGGTGGAAATTGTTTGTTTTTTACCTTGTTCACATTAATTGTGAGACACTCAATTTTTTTTTATTGACTGAGTTTTTTTATTAGCCTACAGTATGGATTTAAGTCATCCGGTACATAGCACAAGACACTGCCAGCTTTTTTCTTTTTTCTATCCAACCTGTAGGCCACAGAGATATCATGTTTGTCAGTCAACCATGTCTCTGAGAAGCTAACACTATCCCAATCATTCATTAGCTGAAAGCTGTCATCTTTCTTATACAGTACACTTTTGCAGTTAATGTGCATTATGTCTAGGCCCTTAGAGAGAGGTTATATACAATACAAATACACGAATATATACAACAAGAACAAACAGCAGAAGAGTCCTTTTCTAGTTTTCACACTATAAAAGGAAAACAAGATTATATAGCGATGCAGTACAAGTTAAACCAGAGGTATAAAATTATTTACAAAAAAGTGCACTTGAAAAAGTGGAGGGGAGGTGGGAGACTAGACTAAATTATTCAGTGAAGTGGAGCTTGCATTAAACTTTTATGTCATGGCAGATACGATCTTTACTATGGATTAGTACTAGAAAAGCTGTATTCCATGGGGGAATGGAATACAATATGCTTGTGTTCAATAGGGTTCGCAATCTTGGATTTTAAATGGAGCTGAGCTGTTTTTCTTTATCTAAAAGCGAATGAGCCCCATAGGCCATGACGTAAATGCAAATGTCCACTCCCATGGAACATTTTTGGATGGTCATGGACATTTGGTTATTTATCTGACAGCTTTCAGGTAAGTAATAAAATGAAAAGTTGATTAGGTCGTATTGAACAAGGGTGGAGCGAACACAAATAGTGAGGAGAGAATAATCAATTGTATAGCAATAGGCAAATTAAGTCATCAAATAATTAATTACGGCAAATAATTAATTACGGCTACGACAGAGTAAACATTCAGTGTGGGTGAACGTCCCTTCCTCGGAGACCGGGGGCAGGATATGTGCGTGGTACAAGGAGACAATGTAGTAGGCGTCCTCCCTCGTGGGGGGGCAGGAATGTTCTTTGTGTTTTAGTGTTGGCGTCCACTTCTTAAGAAGGTGGGAGGGCAGGAAATGTGTGTTGAACTTGGAGACACAGTAGTGGGGGGGGGGATGTTACTATGCACACATATAGTCAGTGTTTATAGTATAACCAGATTTGAGGGTAGATAATTAGACCTGACTAACAATGGGATGATGTTAAGTATTCCCGCTGGGTATACTCTAAAGGTAAAGTAAGGATATTAGAGCATATTAAGTAGAGGAAATTTAGAAGCATTCCCGCTGGGTATGCTAGAGGAGTTTGTGCATTCCCACTGGGTAGTCATTGAAGGGGGATTCTGTGTAGGTAGCATTCCCGCTGGGTATGCAAACCATATAAGGGGGTCGTAATACTTGGGTCCTTCCCACTGGGTATGACCTTGCCCTTGCAGATGAGAGATCGCATTCCCACTGGGTATGCGGTATAGACCAGGGATTCACTGCATAATTGCACGGCAGTTTGGGCAGGACCTCTCAGCTAGGAATAAGGATTGGATTTTGCCAAAGACTACCCCAAGCTTGCTTGCGATCTTCATGAGAAAAGAGTGATCTGGATGGTAGGCATCCCCAAGACAGTCATAAACATGAGACTTTTTCTTCCTGTGAGCAGGGGCCTTTGAGAGATTTTTATGGATCACTCCATCAATTCTGAGATTGGGCATTCTGAGGCTGTTGTTGAAGGCATGAATGGATGAGTTCAGCATCAGGACTGTACTCTCAAGGTCCTCTTGATGTGGAGATGGGTGGGGAAGCCCATAATACTTTGTTATATCAAAGGCATATACACCTGCTATTAATACATGGGTTCCTTGCGAGAGGGTCTTGACTCGAGAATTGATCATGTTGTAGATATTCATGAGTCGGCAGACTGCCTTTTTCTTGTCTAGTGAGTAGAGGATTTTTCTTCCGTCTGCAGTGTTTCGACCGACAATGTCTGCAATGCCAGTCATAATGATGACAAAATAAATTTTTTCTCTGTGGAGTATGGAGGAGAGAATTGGATTAATTTCATTGGACTCAAGGTCCATTGATGAATTTATTATGTAGGGAGTTGTGACAGTACCTTGAAAATATTCATGGAGGCGCTCAATGCGCGTATCCCCTATAATAAGGGTGGTGGGTTTGTCAGGTGAGGGGGTACCCCACCTGAATTCTAGGATTTCCTTGTCCAAGCGGGGATATCTAACACAGTGGCCATTGATGCCAGTGTCATGGGTCACGGGATTCATCTTAAAAGCTTCAGTATTAAAAGCTTGGGAGTAATAAGGGTGTGAAATTGAGTTTTGCTGGCAGCTAATGCTGGAGATGCACTTTGTCTAGATCTCCAGTTTAGAGAGTCAGACCCAGTGAGGTGACTAGGGGAGTGTGAAGGCTTTGATGCTGGGTGGTTATGTTGATGCGCTTGTGCTTGGAAATTTGGTTGAGCTTGTTATCTGGAGTGTAGAGTACAGGCTCCAGGTTTGCAGAATCGCTGGTGGGATTGTCACAGGTAGGTAGGTAGTGATGTGGTAAAGATGCGGCTGGTTATAGAATCCGAGCAGCTAACTGTAGACTCAGACGTGATTTTTCTCTGCAAGTAAGAGGGGATCGAGTTAGATTCAGACTGTAAAGATAGGGGAGGCCAGCGCCATTCCTCCATGTTGAGTAGGGGGGAGGGAGTGTCGTGTGACGAACTATGACAAGGGGGGAGGGGGGTCCATTTTTTTGAAAATTTTTATTATTCCCAGAAAATTGAGGATTTTTCCTCAATCATCAGATTGCTAATAATAGGGGACAGGTGCCGATAATAGATCTACCGTAGGTGCCTAAAATAGTGTCCCCACATGTCTCTATTGAACTATGGGTGGCAGTAGGGGTGGGGGGGGGGGTCCTAAAGGTGACAGGGGCTATGATAGGACATCCCCACCCGTCTCTATTGAACTATGGGCGGCAGCGATGTCTCTCTGGCTTCAGGCTATTTTGGGGGTCTAGATGGGGGGTCCCCATTTCACATGTCGATTTTAAGAAATGGCCATGTCACTTGTCACTAAATTTCTATTTTCCCATGTCCTTTCACTAGGCTTCATGTCACATGTCGATTTTAAGGAAAGGCCTTGTCTCTTGTCACTAACTTTTTCCTTTCTATGTCCTTGTCACTAAGGGAGTGGTCATTATTTATCAACAGGGGGGTGGTGGGTTTTCACGCGGACGCGCGAATCTTTTGTATGCCCCCCCCCTCGACGGCAGTAAAAAAAATTTGCGCCCCCCCGCGCCGGAGGCACGGAGAGTTTTCGCGCCCCCTCTTTGATCTATAGTAGCGCGCGGGCTTTTTTGCTAAAAAGAGGGTAAATTTTTTTAGCCCCTCCCTCAAGAGGGGTCAAAATTTTTTTAGACAGGTTGAACTCATACAGCCAGCCTGAGGGGATAGGAAAGAGGAGATATAGACCCTTTTAAGTGGGCTAGGGAAGCCTGCAGTGGAGGGTAGAGCTCTAGGCAAAGTCTATGGGCCGATGCAGTTGTAATATGACCACTTCCGCTGAAGCAGCGGAGAGTGGTCAATAACTGCTACTTGAAGAGTGGATAAAATATGAACTTAATGAAGGTCTGACACTGACACCCCTGAGTTTCTGAGAAATGAGCTATTTTGTTGATGGTGCGCAGCACCGCCATTCACTCAACATTGCAAATAACACTGGGAGAAAATGGAATAATCCTTCCTTTTTTCTCACAGGTGAAGATAATCTCACCTTTACTTTTACAAAGCTATGCTGTCTGTGTGCAAAACGTGGCCTCTATAGATCAAGATAACTGCGCGATTTCGGTGCGAAAGACAAGTAATCAAGCCTTGTCCGCTGGTAGCCGTGCCGCGCGCAGCGCGGCACGGCTACCAGCGGACGTACGTGGTGACGCCTGGAGTTAATATGCAGCGTCAGTACATCGGATCGCAGGAAGAACGTACATCGTGCGCTCAGAGCCCCTTTAATAATGCTGACGCGATTTGCGCAATTCTCACGGGCACTGTTAGGCAAACACAACCAGACAGTGGATTTCATTTTTAAGTAATTTGCCAAAAGATCTATGCCGAAGAAAATAGACAAAATCAGATCCACCTGACTAATTTCCTGTGGCTACCAGATCGGCTGCTCGTCATTTCCAACATGCTGGCTAATCCTAGTGTTGTATGGTCTAATTTTGATGAATCCTGTTTTATATTAAATCCCGTGTTATCTTACCCTGTGGCAGGAAAATGATCTTTATCTGTCACAGATGAGTGTACGAAACACTGAAGCCATTTTGATTAAAGTAGGCCTTGAGTTTTAATCACACACCCGAGGCATGCTCTCTTCGTGGAAAATAGAATTTTCTATATGGCCGGCTATGCTTGTTAGAGTCTGGAGACTCCCCATATTTTATTTATAGGCAGAACTTCTAAATGTATTATGTAAAACAGTGCTGCACCTTCCAATACCATTGAAAGGAGCCCCACGAATCGGAGTGAATCAACCTACCCGCACCCCATTATCGTGCAGCTTTTATTCAAATGTATTCTACACATTCTACCCGTGACTTTCTAACATTATATTTAGGCGATTTCATACCAGTAGATATAGTTTCCACCACACTGAAGATATAAGGTTTGAAATTGTGCTCCTTAGTATGACTTTGGTCATTTTTCTGGTGATAACTGGAGAGAGTACCACATGATCAATGAATCTAATCACATATGATCATCCTTGGTGATTACATGTGATTACCTGTGAAACCAGACTAGAGAGGAGCTTGTGCATTATCATTCTTCCATTAATATCTTTTTAATTATCATCTTCAAACAATTGCATACTTATCCCTTCCCCTCCCCACAATCAAGGTTATCAGCAGTAGACCCATACACCTTTTATATTATGTATCCTATGGGCGGAAGGATAGATAAGTAGCATATTGAGCATGAAGCTCTCCATAACTGTTATCAACCACATGCTACATTCAAGAGAAAATGGTTATTTGTAAACCAGAAATAGTGATTGTGAGGTTCCCGGACAAATGGGATATCTGTCGTGTCTAACACGATTTGGCTTAGAATTGTGTGACGTTTGAGCTTTCCTGAAGGTCATTCGATGTTAATAAACTGAAAGTTAAAATTTGGGCCTGATGCACAGCTTGTACCCAATGGCTGACTAGGGCCACTGAAATAAAACAACACTATCGGTGATTCGCTGAAAGCTCTCAGAATGATAAATCCCGCTCCTGAGAGTGAGCAGATTGACCTTAAAACAGACCTCTATATGGACCTCACCAATGACGTGATTGTTCTTTTCTTAACCCCTATGATTGTCCTATACATCAAAGTAAGACAGCCCAGTAAGTACACTCAACACAACCATATTGCTGTATGCTGTAGCCCAAGATACACCCAATTAACCAACAGAAATACAATTAATTGAATGATTTCCGCTAGTCTTCAGTCTACACCATTAATCATAGTCTTGTAATGGTCGTATACTATTGTAGAACGCTTTAATACCTAAATGTAAACGTCACCTACACTTGATACTTGAATCTCTGCCCCAGACATGACCTCGTGAGCTGTCAACTCTTTGCTGATCTATCGTAGAGTTGGCTCCATTTTCACTATATATATATATATATATATATATATATATATATATATATATATATATATATATATATATATATATATATATATGTATATATATGCCTTTTGTCCTCTACAGCGATGACAAATATTCTGTGTGATATTGACGCACATCACACTGATTGAAGTGATAGAGCGATCGGTCAAAATTCTACTGACAGGTGCCATTACCTATTCTTATACAGACACTGATAGAAAGAAATACATATAGCATGTATACCAAATACTGAGTATAAATTAACTCATGTAAACGATACATCATTTGGGAGATTCTGTGAACGTCGGAAACAATTTATAACGGCTAACATCAACTGCCACTGTTAGATAAATGTACGTGAACCAATGTGCTTTAGTGGCAGAAGCCAGGACAGGTCCCACCTGTATGATGTATCCGACTTGCCCTCATTTCCATAAAATATGTGCTAGTGTTTGTCCAATGAAATTCTAACCGCTGCTCTGTCTGCTCCTGCTATTACAGGTATGAGTGGCGTGCTAGGTGGAAGACGGCACACCAGTGACACGGGAAAAGCCGTCAAGTACACCCCCTGCCCCAAAGCCGAACACACGGATGAAAAGGAGTTTCCCGAGGTGACTGTTGTCTCCAGCACCAGCGCCACAACGCTGGAGGAGACGCCCACACGCTGCCCCCCACGTCCCTCCGCTTCCCCCAATGGCGGCCCCGGCTACCCGGACCGCGACACCAACGACGAGGACGCCACCGATGACACTTCCGGTGGAAGCGGAAGTGGTCACCTCCATCACCCCCACCACCAACAGCATCAGGACAATGACGACCAGGAGGATGCGCAGTCGGCGGCCAGCATCGCCGCCAACGGTCCAAGGGTACTTCCGCCGCCAGCGAGCGTGGGGGAACTCTTCCGGCCCGTGCCCTCTTCTGATGACCGCACGAAACTGATAGGTAAGAGGCTGAGTTCTACGGGCAAGATCAACGTCTCTTCGCCGGTGTACTGCGGGCGAGTCGTCGAGCAGAAGTCGCCGTCCAAGCAGAGCCTGCGGGAGATCGTCACCCACAAACTGGACCGTGTGCGGGGCCGCAAGAGCAGCTCGTTCTCTAAGGAAGAGGTGTCCTACGTCAACAAGGCCCACACTAGCGATGTCATGACGCCGCGCGAGGTGCGCAAACAGCGGCGCAAAGAGATCGAGGAAAAATTCGGCAAGAAGTACCGCAACGCGGCTAAGGCAGCTGAGCGTGTAGAGACATCGACGACAAGCTCCGAGAAGGACGGCTGCAAATGGACGTTTGTCTTTGACCCGTCCGGACGCCTTGCCTACTGGTGGTCCTTCGTTGTCAGCGTGGCCTTCATTTACAACTTCTGGGTGCTCATCTACCGCTTCTCCTTTGAGGAGATCAATGAACACAACATCGCCATTTGGTTCACGCTGGACTACCTAGCCGACCTCCTCTACATCCTCGACATCGCCTTCCACTTCCGCACGGGGTACCTAGAGGATGGGGTCCTCCAGACGGACGGCACCAAGCTGCGTATTCACTACATGAACTCCACCATGTTCTACATAGACTGCCTTTGTCTGCTGCCGCTCGACTTCCTATACCTCTCCATTGGGTACAAGTCGATGCTGCGCTGCTTCCGGCTGGTGAAAATCTACCGCTTCTGGGCGTACATAGACCGCACCGAGAGGCATACAAACTACCCCAACCTGGTGCGGACAGTCACCCTCCTGCACTATCTATTCGCAGTGTATCACTGGAACGCCTGCCTGGTTTACCTAGTGACCAGGCAGATGGGAGATAGGTGGAACTATCCACCAGAGGACGCCGACGTGCTTTCCCAGTACTTGCACTCTCTATATTGGAGTACGCTAGCGCTGACCACTATCGGTGACTTGCCGGGCCCCAAGACGGATGGGGAGCGGTTATTTGTTATTGTCGAGTTTGTGTTCGGCCTACTGCTCTTCTCTACTATTTTAGGTCATGTGGCCAATATCGTCACCAGTATCAGCACAGCCCGGAAAGACTTTCAGGGTGAGTACTTGGATGTTTCTCTTTAAGTTTTGCAATGGGCATTCATTGTTAATTTTCAGGAAGCCGTTTTAACACACAGTCGTTTGATTACTTTCATGTTGATAATTGTTCTATGGAGGCAGATTTATTGAGACATTGTTATTGACATGATCTATGCGGAAAAAGAACAAGTAAACTTTAGGACAGCTAGAGGGTTAGGGGAATTTTGATGTCCTAAATATTATGACTCTACTTCTATATAAATTGGGATTAGCCTTACAACACGTAAAATCATGATTTATATAAAAAAAAATCATCCATGGGGCACGAGCAACAACATACAGGATTAGATTTAATGATACTCCAAAAAGCTTCATTACCTTTGATAATTGTCTATAAGGAAAGGTAGCTTAACCCTTTCCGTCCCTGTGTTTCCCAAATACAGTGTTATAGTACTGCATATATGCAGTATACAGGAAGTTAAAGGGTTAAAACACGTGTTGTGTATGGTATGTGACAATCATGATGCATGAAGGCAGCCATGGTAAGTGCAGTCAATGACTACATCCTATGGTTCTTTAGCAGTTCAGAATGGTCAGCACGATGCAAAAACACAGTGCTGGAAAGTAACCAGACAATGCTGCATTAGTGTATTATGAGAAAGAAAGAAATGTAACCCCGCCACATCATGTGACCCTTGTGGCATTCCGCTTTAACCAAAGAAACCAACCCACACACTGCAATTTCTGAAATCATGGGCATTTTAAAGCAGGAAAGATTTACACAACACATTTGTCTAAAATGATAGACATATATCAAATACTTGGCCTTGGATTTTAAATTTCATGTCAGAAATTATGCCTATCACCAACCGCTCCAGGGTGCCACCGTGTTGTCTTGCTTCTGGTACCAAGCAGCCTATTGCTGATGTTGCATTGTGCCTGCCGGCTACCAGCTGCAGCAGCCAGCGCTGCCATGCCTGCCCCATTTGTGTCCATTTATTATTCAAGATGATAAAATAATCAGTTTTAAGCAAATTAGAGCCAGTGAATCCGTCTTTGTTACGGCCAGCCGTGTCAGTGAACCGTCTCCCCCTCCACACAATAAAGGCAGAACTGGCGTGTTACAGCAGAAGGGACAACATGGGGGAGAGGGCATATAAAACCATATAAAACCACCCTTTTCTCTCTCCCTCCCGCCGCCCGTACCGCGGGCCCCATTTGCCGCCGGATGAAAACGGCACCACACGGTGTGATTGACAAAACGTTTACGCCGCTGGATTGACAGTGACAACAACGCATGCGTGATCTGCGCAGGAGCAGCTTTGCAGCTGGGTTTACCCACACTGAGCTGCTCGTGGTGGTGGGTGCGCTTGCTTGTGGTTTACATGGAGCTGCCCTATACGACATCTGTCAGAATAAAGAAGCATTAAGGATGGTAGCCAGCATGGATATATAAATGTGCTCATGAGATATAGTTGTAAATGGTTGTATTGCTAGATTGTTGTCCATGGTACAATGACAGGCGAGCCAACAATCAAAGGGCTATTCTCTGCCTGGGTCGTCTTCTAGATAAAAACCTATTTACCCCAGTCTATATGGCATTTATATGCTAAAACCAACCCTCTTTATATGGGACTAGCTACATGCCCCCTATAGCAGGTGTCAGCACTTGGGCAATGTCCCCTGGTCATGCATACAGTCAGAATAGAGTCTACAAGTACCGTGAAGGAGGCTCTCTTTGATCCTGCCAATCAAAGAATGATAGTGACCTTTGGGGAGCAACTTGCAAGAGAGACAGTCTAAATACTGCCAATGTACATTAGCAGTGTGAACAGACTGATGGTTAGATGAGAGACAGTCTAAATACTGCCAATGTACATTAGCAGTGTGAACAGACTGAAGGTTAGATGAGAGACAGTCTAAATACTGCCAATGTACATTAGCAGTGTGAACAGACTGAAGGTTAGATGAGAGACATTCTAAATACTGCCAATGTACATTAGCAGTGTGAACAGACTGAAGGTTAGATGAGAGACATTCTAAATACTGCCAATGTACATCCTGCCAATCAAAGAATGATAGTGACCTTTGGGGAGCAACTTGCAAGAGAGACAGTCTAAATACTGCCAATGTACATTAGCAGTGTGAACAGACTGATGGTTAGATGAGAGACAGTCTAAATACTGCCAATGTACATTAGCAGTGTGAACAGACTTAGGGTTAGATTAGGCATAGTCTAAATACTGCCAATGTACATTCGCAGTGTGAACAGACTTAGGGTTAGATTAGGCATAGTCTTAATACTGCCAATGTACATTAGCAGTGTGAACAGACTGAGGGTTAGACAAGGAACAGTGTAAATATTGCCAGTGAACATCATCAGTGAGAAACTGAAGTTTAGACAAGGGACAGTCTAAATATTGTCACTGTACATTATCAGTGTGAACAGACTGAAGGTTAGATGTGAGACAGTCTAGACAGAGTAAGTGTACATAACCAGTGAGAATAGAATGGGGAGAATGAGTGTCAGACGAATGACTGTCTGACACTCTAGATACAGTTCGTGTACATAGGCAGTATTAGGAGACTGCGTGTTAGTTGATGGGCAGTCTGGGTAGAGGCAGTGTACTTTACAAGTGTGATCTGGAGCGTGTTGCTCCTATGGTAAAAAGAGCTGTCAGTAGGTACCCTCTTTTCAAAAGAAGTCACGCTCTGCTTCACCATTCAACTTGCACTCACCACATTAGTCTGAAAAGTCACCTGCCTTGTTTAAAACAGAGAGAGAGCTGCACTATCAGGTACCTACTCATGTCACACACTCTATAGAATATTATACTGACTGACTTCTCCCAACTAGGTACCTACTCAAATTCCCCTTTTTTAGCACCATACCTGAATGACCACTTGTGAGCAACAAATGGGACAAGTTATAGTTACATGAAAAGAAAGGACTGTTAATGAGGGCAATTTTAGCCAGCTCTTCCTTTTACTAAAGGAGCAACACCCTCCAGGAGGCAGTTTCCAAACCGTTGGAAGTGACTTCCGTCAGAGGTGCACTTCCAAAATGGAAGTAAGTCACTTCTCTCATGTATTCCCAAAAGCTACTTCCTAACAGAAGTGGTCCAGAAGTAGTGAGTACGGTATGTCCCAAGTGACAACCCCTTCCTGAAGGCACTCGGGAGGGTGTTGCTCCTATGGGAAAAGATAGTTTGGCCTAAATAGTGCCTCACCTGCAACAGTCTCGTTCTTTGCAGTTCTGACTTTTTTTGTGTTGCACACAAGTTTTCAACACAAGAGCACGTGGATGAGTGTGTGACAAAAAGTAGGTATCTCATATTGCAGCACATGCTATTTTAAGCCAGGCAGGTGCCTTTTCAGACTTAAATTGTGAGTGGAAGTTGAATGATGAAGCAGAGCATAACTTCTTTGAACACAGTCTAATTGATTGGGAAGTGACTACCTTTGGGAATTTTTAGTTGAGTGAAGCAAGGAAGTGGGAAGTGAGGTGTCTACCCTGAGAAGCTACCTCTCAGTCTTTTGGAAACAGCCTCCATGCCTGCTAAGTTAGATGAGGTACAATCTAGATATACTGTCATCAGTCTGGGTAAAAGACGACAGTATTGCATGTCATGGCCAGGTGTCTGTGTCCTCCAACCCCCAGCACTACCCACATCCTCCAGGTACTCCAGTGTTTGGCAATGGGAATAGACGATTCAACAATGTCATGGCAAAATAAAATGAGTAATTGTGATGATGAAGGGGCATATCTCGTGCATTAATGTAATTAACCTTAGGTCATTTATAAAGGATGGATACAACATTGGTTTGACAATACCTGTCATTCTTAATATCTACAAGGCTGATGTATTTATTAAAGTGTGGTTTTGCTGTTAGAATTTGTAAGCTTTTATGTAACCACACTCTTATGGGTGTTGGGGTCTGTTTCTGGATTTTATAGAGGTATGGCATTTCCCAGGTCTAATTTCATGTAAATGAGGAATAGAAGAGCCAAAACATGTGTTCTATTGTTCTCTATGATAGATAAGCCTTCCCTAAATATGTAATTTTCTTTGTTTTCTATCATTTCTTTGGTATAGATTCTGCTTAGGAAGAGAAAAATGCCATAAAGATCTTCCTTCTCATAGACCTCAGTGTTAAATCTTGAATATGTAACACCAGACAAATACCCTTTTCACTGGGTTTTCTTTGAAGGCTCATCTATTCTTATCATGTGCTAGTTAACAACAAAAACCCAAATCCTATGCTCTTTTCTTTTCCTCAAACCATCAATATTAAAGTATAAAACAGGCAGGTTAATTAGGAGATAATTTTCTCTCAGTGGTGAAAAATCAATTGTGGTATTTGTTTCTAGTATGGGTAATCATTGTCCCAGCCGCTGTGTCTACAATGTAACAATGGGAGCAGACAGACTGGCACATGTCAGAAGTAGCTGCCAATCATGCCAGTGTCTTATTGAGATTTTGCTACAAAGTAATAGACAGACTGGCAACTCCAAACATAGCTGTACATGCTGACATGACCTCTTAGAGGGAAACACACCCTATAGAGTATGAGCACGTATGAGATGTGGTCAGCCGGTCCTGGTCCTGGGCTGGGGACATATTGAACGTTCACAAAATTTCACCATTGTTACTATGACAAACCAGTATTCACAAATAATACACTATTGGCACTAGGACATTAGGAATGATCTTACCACTGACACTATGACTTGGGAACTTTTAATTGATACACCATGGGGAAGTGACCATGGGCAATTTGGGAAGTGACCTGGGAAAGTGACCATGGGGAATGGGGAAGTGAGCATGGAGTTTGGGTGTGTGAGCATGGGGAGTGACCATAACTGGGAAGTGACCATGGGGAATTGAGGAAGTGACCATGGGAAAGTGATCATGAGGAATTTGGGAAGTGACCATGGGGGAGCGACCATCAGTAAGTAAATATGGGAAATTGGGGAAGTGACCATGGTGAAGTGGGGAAGTGAACATAAGGAAGTGACCATACGGCAGTGACCATGGGTTATCCGGGAAGTGACCATGAGGAGTTGGGGAAGAGATCATAGGGAAGTGACCATAGAGAGGTGAAATTGGGGAAGTGACCATGGGGAATCGGGAAGTGACCCTGAGAAATAAGAGAAGTGACCATGGGGAATCAGAGAAGTGACCATAAGAAATTAGGAAAGTGACCCTGCGTAATAGGGGAAGTGACCATGGGGAAGTGACCATACGGAATCAGGGAAGTGACCATGGGGAAATGACCATGGGAAATAGGAAAGTGACTATGGGGAATAGGGAAGTGACTATGAGGAATAGGGAAGTGACCATGGGGAAATTGGGGAAGTGGCCATGTGAAATTGTGGAAGTGAAAATGGGGAATTGACAATTGGTAAGTGGCCATGGGGGATTGAGCAAGTGACCATGGGGAACGGAGGAAGTGGCCATGGGGAATTGACCATGGGGAATTGAGGAAGTGACCATGGGGAATTAGGGAAGTGACCAAGGGGAATTGAGAAAGTGATCATGGGGAAGAGACCATGGGGAATGGAGCAGGTGGCCAAGGGGAATTGAGGAAGTGACCATGGAAAATTGAAAAAGTGACCATGGGAATGGAGGAAGTGGCCATGGGGAAGTGACCATGGGGAATTGAGGAAGTGACCATGGGGAATTGGGCAAGTGTTAGTTCTCTTATAATACATAATGCACCTCTGTTCCAAAACATGTTTTTATTTTATGGAATTTTAGGGGAATCATATATTCTATAACATTAAAGCACAAAACCACACTATATTAGTATACAATATGTTACTATGGGCCTGCTGTAAATTTAAAGTGTTGGATTTTTGTATAGCACAGTAGAGAGTAGTGTGGGTCAATATCTTATATGTTATATCTGCAAAGGGTCTTTTAAGTCGCTACTAAACTAAACCATTTGGTGAGGTTGGACAGGGCGTTGTCTGCAGCTATAACCTGGAACCCCATTTTCCATAACCCAGGCCGAGGCTTGAAATGTTGTGGAGACAAGTGCCACGCCTGGCCACACCTCGACTACTACTGTGATTCGTCGCTGGCTTACAAGGATTTTGGGACACATTAGTTCTGACCACTGGTTGAACCAGCACTGTCGTGATAACATGTAGGCAGATAGTGTGTAGTATCATTCCCCACTAATTGGGGACGCATAATGCCTAGATGCGAGAGAGGTAAGGTATTTCCCTAGAATGCGTCTCACGGCGAATTGAGCCAGTGTACTGTCCCAGACCTGTGGCCTGTTTCATAATTGGTATGGGCTATGATTGCTGCCTATCATCAAATATGAAGATAAATCAGTGGCATATTCCGATTTTTGTTTCTAAGAGACTCCTTTGTTATATCTGTTGTCATAAGACCACTGACATCTTCAGAGATGTCAGTGGTCTTATGGACATGTGCATGTTCAACATGAGAGGGATGATGTGTGCCTTCAACACCCATTTTCACAGGGGAGAGGCATAATCGGAGCACAGCAGCCACAGACCTTCTGCCCTACTCTACAACAAGCTACATCAATGTCAAAGGCGACAGCATAAGAAAAATGACCACTGGCTATAGGGCTGGAGAGTACAGACAGTTCTGGGTTAAAAATAGCATCAGAGTGGGCAGGGTGGTCGGGGTAGGAACAGGGTAGGGGTGGGAAAAGAGTGGTATGTATATTGAGACTGAGACAGAGTGGGAATGGGAATGAATGTGAAGGGTGGCAGGGTATAAGGGGATAGAGCTCTGAGCAGCCAAATCAGCCCCTCTACCTTATCAACCTGATGGTAGCCTCTGTGTCTGTGTATGACGAGATCCTCCTTAGCTGCTGCAGCTTGCCTTCTGCTACAGGGACAACAAAAACCCTGTCTACTTTTGCCAACCACTTGTCAGACATAAATCAGGCCTGGCTAGACATATGTAGCAAGGACACATGGTATTGTTTAGGAAGATTGGGTTGTTTCTATGACAAGCATGGCTTCCCTCCTGATACATGTGGGAACCTGATCTTGAATAGGTCCTTATTTCATGTCACCTACAGGAGATCATTCATGGTTTTGAGGATTCCCTGTTGAATAGGCGAGTACAAGTACTGCTTTTGGTGAAGTACTAGTGTAATGGTGCAGAGTTTATAGTGTTGCCTGTCTAGCATTGATATATTTTGCTGTCGGTATACACTTACATTTTTATACTTGGGTTACTGTTTTTATCATGAAGCTAAGTGAAGTTAACATCTTTGTGAAATGACAATTTTGACAATGATGCCGTTCGTAAGTAGTGATTCTCATTAGACCCAGTTTATTGTTATAGCAGATAAACATCACTCGGATTAAAACCACTACCCTGGTAGGACATTTACTTCACTTGTCTGAGGGACAACGCATTGGAGATGCTTTGTCAGGGTGTTTTGTACTCATTATAATATGTTTTTTACTGGTATAGCCAGAGACTTTGGCTTTTAATAGCAGTAGGAGTTTGGAAGGGATATTAGCAACTCAATTGGACGTTTACAGGAGATCCATACTATAGGGAATTCAACAATTCAGATGCATGGTTACTGTGGCTTATAGGATGTTGCTTAGGTCAGGGCGCGTCTTATATGTGGGTATTTGCCTCTGCAGAACAGAGCTGAGAGTGCACATATTCAAACCACACGTGTGGCTTATAGGATTGTTATGAACTCACGGTGCGCCTTATAGACGTAGGTTAACGTTACGGTAATAACTGTGATGAGTTTTTTGAGTTTTAACAAGTTTATTGGCAGAAATCATACATGTACGTTTTTCAGATCGGCCAAAACACGGCAACAGGAAAGAAATAGTGTAGCACTCAATCAGGTTGTACAAAGTTACATCAGGCAGGCATAATTTTGGGTGTAGATCATTACGATATTACTAAAGACATAACTAAAGCCTCTTAGGGGCTGTATGTATCACCATGATTTGCAAAAGTCGATTATCCGCAGGCAGCATGTATATTACATCTTTCAAAAATAATTGCGTAGTCTATCAAGTGACGGTTATACACCAAATACATTCAGATTTTGTTCATGAATTCTTTCTTACTGCCTATCTGCTGAGTATTTGCATCCAATTTGTCCCAAAGGACACATCCCCTGTACAGTGGTGACTTATCATACGTCAAACACCTAGATCTGGATACCTTTAACTGTTTTTTAACATTGCAGCGCAAGTTCCTGGCAGGGAGTTTGACACAGTTTGGATCACAAGAAACATCATACATCATAGATAATAAGTTCTTATCACATCTAACCTTTAGCATTTTCATGTAAGTTCTAACATGGAGATCGTATATAGATATATCCCGAGTATTAAAGATTCGAAGACATAACCGTAGGCAATGATTCTGCATAAGTTGTAAGCGGCCAACACTGGTTTTTGGACCACTTTCATGTAGAAAACTTGCATGTTCCAGCACAGGTAGCACCATTTGTTTGTATAAGGTCAGACACAGCTTATTATCGACAAATTTCCTTAACTGTCTTAATTGGTACATCTTGTGGCGGAAACTAGATATTATTTTTTCGTTGTTTCTCCGAAAATTAAGACCACGATCAATGATAACACCAAGGTAATTGAATTCATCAACCACTTCAAGGCGCTTACCATCCAGTTCAGCACTCATTATACTCAAGTTGTGTCTGGCATTAAGTAAATCACTTGCACACCATAACAACTTTGTTTTTTCATTATTGATAGTAAGCTTGAACAATTTACACCATTTACTGATACTATCCAGATCAGACTGTAATTTCCTTAGTACATGATTGGGGTCGGTATCATTGACATAGATAGCGAGATCATCGGCGTACAAACAGAATTTGCAGGATTTTATAACCGATACTATACTATCAATATATATTATAAATAATAACGGACCCAACACGGACCCTTGCGGGACACCACACGTTACAGCCTCTTCAGCAGATACACGCCCATTGGCAGTAGCATATTGCTTTCTGTCCTTAAGATAAGAATTAAACCAGGATACACACTAATGGTAGTCCAAGTCTATTACAGCTGTAGAGAGCGGATGAAGAAGGGTGAGTGACGTGGCGGAGATGATATGATCATTGAAGGCCAAATATGCTGAATCAGCTGAACATCTGTCAGGGTAAAGAAAGTACAGCTAAGGATAAATATTAAAGATGCTCACTCAACAGGTACGCCAAATACACTATGGATTAGGCATTAAGAACCCCGGCCCCACGTCATCAAAACAGCTCTTAAAACCCCGCCCACACATGAAGTTCATAAATCCATGCACCTGTAGCAGAACTCAAAGTTACAGCAGCGTCAGCATTGTCCATCATTTATCTAGACAGGGAGAGAGAGGGAAATGACAGGGCGTAGGAAAGGTGGGGGTAGGGGGCCTGCCCCTATATAAGCATATACAGAAGAATACCCCCCCCCCTCAGATGGGACCCTTGCCCCAAATAAATATTTGCTTCCTACGCCTCTGAATGAGGGGGGAGAGGGGAGGTAATGTGAAAGATGCACATGTAGAGATGTACAGCGACCATAGATAAGAGAGAGAGAGAGAGAAGAGAGTAGTCATGGAGAGCCCCCTAGTGGTAGATCCCTTTTGGCATGCCTAAGGGCGTTTCCTCCAGGGTGTACATTCACCAGGAGAGCTGATTTAAGAGGTATGTGAGTGATTGTCTTACCTGTCTGAACTGATTCCCTTTACACTCAACACCGCGCCTTAATAACCTAAAGACAGCACAGTGCTTTGATGCACAGTGCCCCTTGGTTATCATGGTGCATTGAATGCAGTCCCGAATATCTTCCCTCTAACCCCCAGTGCGGCATCAACACATGTACAACGCCCATATAACTGGTTTGATACATATCAGTACAATAATGCACCAATAGAGTTTACTCATGTACCAGCACTTTTATAACTGGTTTGATACATATCAGTACAATGATGCACCAATAGAGTTTACTCATGTACCAGCACTTTTATAACTGGTTTGATACAAATCAGTACAATGATGCACCAATATAGTTTACTCATGTACCAGCACTTTTATAACTGGTTTGATACATATCAGTACAATGATGCACCAATATAGTTTACTCATGTACCAGCACTTTTATAACTGGTTTGATACATATCAGTACAATGATGCACCAATAGAGTTTACTCATGTACCAGCACTTTTATAACTGGTTTGATACATATCAGTACAATGATGCACCAATAGAGTTTACTCATGTACCAGCACTTTTATAACTGGTTTGATACAAATCAGTACAATGATGCACCAATATAGTTTACTCATGTACCAGCACTTTTATAACTGGTTTGATACATATAGGTCAGTATAATGATGCACCAATAGAGTTTACTCATGTACCAGCACTTTAATACTGGTTTGATACATATATAGGTCAGTACAATGATGCACCAATAGAGTTTACTCATGTACCAGCACTTTTATAACTGGTTTGATACATATCAGTACAATGATGCACCAATAGAGTTTACTCATGTACCAGCACTTTTATAACTGGTTTGATACATATCAGTACAATGATGCACCAATAGAGTTTACTCATGTACCAGCACTTTTATAACTGGTTTGATACATATCAGTACAATGATGCACCAATAGAGTTTACTCATGTACCAGCACTTTTATAACTGGTTTGATACATATCAGTACAATGATGCACCAATAGAGTTTACTCATGTACCAGCACTTTTATAACGGGTTTGATACATATCAGTACAATAATGCACCAATAGAGTTTACTCATGTACCAGCACTTTTATAACTGGTTTGATACATATCAGTACAATGATGCACCAATATAGTTTACTCATGTACCAGCACTTTTATAACTTGTTTGATACATATAGGTCAGTACATTGATGCACAAATAGAGTTTACTCATGTACCAGCACTTTTATAACTGGTTTGATACATATTAGTACAATGATGCACCAATATAGTTTACTCATGTACCAGCACTTTTATAACTGGTTTGATACATATCAGTACAATAATGCACCAATAGAGTTTACTCATGTACCAGCACTTTTATAACTGGTTTGATACATATTAGTACAATGATGCACCAATATAGTTTACTCATGTACCAGCACTTTTATAACTGGTTTGATACATATCAGTACAATGATGCACCAATATAGTTTACTCATGTACCAGCACTTTTATAACTGGTTTGATACATATCAGTACAATGATGCACCAATAGAGTTTACTCATGTACCAGCACTTTTATAACTGGTTTGATACATATCAGTACAATGATGCACCAATAGAGTTTACTCATGTACCAGCACTTCATTGGTCACATGGTGGCAAAGATACACTGACCTGGAGGCATTATGTGGCCTTTAACGGTGTAACCCTACCCCTTGCCACCTAAAGCTGACTACTGCCCATCAATGTCAGACTACCAATCCATTCATCCCCTAAACAAGGTGATCTTCAACCTCCCTATGTGATGCCAAATGTACCAACAACGAAAGTATCCAATGCTAACTGAGAGACCGAGCAATATCTCAATGCCAAATATTGAGCCACTTCATTTCGTACACAGCAGTACAAAAAGAGCCAAAGTTTAGAAAAAAAATAGTTTTAAGTGGAAATTGAGACAAATGGAGTATAGACATTCAATTCTATTGGACGTTGTTCCCTATATTAACCCTCCCAATACCTTCGTAGATAACTAACACCTGGCGCCCCAAAGCTGTCTTGTTGGACAGGGGCGCCCAAGCAAAAATTGGATGCCACTTTGGCTGGCCGGCTCCGCTTTAGAGCGTACGTCAGCCGCCAAAATGCTTCGTTTGTGCTGGCTGGAAACATGCGGTAGGTAGGATGGAGCGTATGCAAACCTAATCAAGGCCTGCCTGCCTCCAACCACAGCCCTCAGCCTTACCCCAGTTAACGCCAAACAGGATACCAGAGGGACCAGTGGTCGCCCACTGCCCGCCTGTTAAGGTCGATTTACATCATTCTCCTATAACCATAGAGGGCCGTGAGGCAGTGTAATACTTCAACTGCAGCTGCAGAAGTTACCTATAGCAGGGCAACCTACTGCTTTTATGTATGACTTATTTACCAAAGGTGGTTGATGGTATCTGATGTTCCTGAATAATTGAAGTTGTGAATTCAGCGTGAAGCAAAATGGACACAATGGTTTCCCATGCAACATTTTGACACATATATTACCCAATAGTAGATGTAAACTCAATAATCCTATGAACACTAATGGGGCAACAGAATGCTGATGTAACATGCCTTTGAAGAAATAGACAAAAAACAAAACCCTAGCTGTCACATTTGTCGATGGATCTAAAGCCTTTGATTCTGTACATCACTCCATCTTATTAAAAAAATGTAACTCATTAAAAAATTGACGAAATTACCCAAAAATGGCTAACCTCCTACTTAGGCAACAGACGGCAAAAGACAATACTAAATGGATCAAAATCAGCTGTAAATTCAGTACAATATGGAATACCACGGGGGATTTGCTTGGGGCCGCTTATGTTCCTCATTTTTATTAACGATTTACCTAAGAGTATTGAAGAGTCGAGGGCATATATGTATGCTGATGACATAGTTGTCACTGCTAGTGGACCGACGTTTGAAGATGCCGCGTCCAAACTGCAGAGAGACATGACACTTACACATGAGTGGTGTAGTCAAAAAGAAAACCAAAGTAATGAGAATGTTTAGAGCCGGTTCTATTAGAAACCCACCCCATTTGGAAATTAAAATTGAGAATGAATTACTAGGAGAGGTGATTGAATATATATATTTAGGTGCTATTATTGACAATAACCTAACCTGCATGCCACATATTAACAATACGATACGAAAATTGAGCCATAAAACTTACCTATTAGCTAGAATTAGGAAATATTTGAATGAAAACTAGTCTATTCCTTTATATAAACAAATGATCACCCCTTTTGCTGACTATGCAAGTTTCTTAATTGACTGCACCACTCAGGATCTCATCAGCAAAGTGCAGAAAATACAGAACAGGGGTCTAAGGGTTTGCAAAGATTCAAACAATTACTGTGTCATATCTTTAGATTGTCCAAACAGATTGGATATGAAGTGCCAATGGCAAACAGAAGAACCAGGTCAGACCACAAGTTTGATATTGACAGATCCCCATGGATATGTGGTGTTTGGGAGTGGGCTAACCTATCAGCTGATATTAAAAAAACAATCAAAAGAAATAAGTTCAAGGACCTGGTACGGAACAAAAAACCCAGGGCCAAGATTAGGTAGCCAACCTGGAATGGTACTCACCCAGGCTTTGTATACCGGGTACATGGTCCAAACTACAGTATTCAAGGTCCTGAAGGGTTCTGGAATGGGTTTTCACCCAGATACCCCACCCCCAAACAGTCTAGTCCGTTAAAAACATAAAAATCATGACAACACTAAGACTGGAATGGTTTTCAACCAGTACTAAATAGCTAAATAGTTTTCTTGAATGATGTATATGAATTCGATTAAAAATAAATCAATATGGGTCCCCACCCCTACCGACCCCCCCCCCCAAAAAAAAAAAATAAAAAAAATTCCACAGCCCAGGGTCCCGTGTTGCACTGATATTTATGCATTGATATATTTATTTATTTTTAAACAGCTTGGTTCTATTATTTACCCCTACTTGTTGTTCTACCATCCTGATTAATGCTATACCTGTCACGCCAGATCTTACATATTCAAGCATCATATCATGATATGTGACATCTAATGTCTACAAACACACCCGATTGTAGTAGGGTACATTCTCCTGTTACCAAGTGTGTACAGCATGAAGGAGATAAATAGCTCTCAGGCGGGATTTAGACTGGGTTGTATTAGAGAGGGGTGTCCGATAGCTAGTTCACAGCCAGGGCCAACCTATAGAGATAAGTATATTGTATTTGATTTCTTTTCTTTTTGTCGATTCTAAGTTTATTTAATGATATATGATATGTATCTATATTGGGGAATAAAACCACAACAGTAGCTGACCAGATCTTTCTCTCCACAGTCATTGATGGGTACTAGTATTAATGTATTGCTTCATTATTTGATTATATATGTATACCATGTACTCTACATACTGAGAAGATGACTCACAGTAAACCAACGTTTGGTTCATAAATCTAGACACATGTTTTATATCGAAAGGAATTGATGCACAAACATACAAACCCTATGCGTATGGATGAATGCAAGTTTATTGTATAACACATTCACAACAATTTGGTATAAGAGTCTATACCTAATGGAAATTATATTTATGCTTACATCTGCACATTTCCTTATAACCAAGTGGTCTGTATAACCAACTCATGTTTGACATGCAAAAATGAATGAATCCTGTTGTAAGGGTTGTCGGCCACACACACACACACACACACACACACACATATATATATATATATATATATATATATATATATATATATATATATATATATATATATATATATATATATAATGGATGCAATAAAGATTAATTGAACTTGAACGTGAAGATTCTATAAGCGATATTGTAATTTTTATGCAACTAACTGACATTCCCTGAATATTTCGTGTGGTGCACCACTTGACCATACATTTATCACTCAGTAGTTGCACACGAATGAGAGTGGCCATAATCGAGGCTTATATCGGACACTAGACCTTGTGGCCTATACTCTGGAACGTTAAAATCTGCTTCTGCACGCTTTGGCGATCATGTCAGCGTTCCAATTTTTCAAACACATGAACAATCGTTGGAACTGCCCTTAGTCTGGATGGAATAACACTTGGACAACTGTTGGAGAAATTGTGTAAGGCACCTATTAATTGTTCTCTTGTCCACTGATGAGGCTATTTAAATGCGCTACTTGTTAATGGTGGCATTCCAACATGAGTTAAATGTCGCTCTGACCAACTGTTTTGAGAATTGATCCTTTTAGATCTATTTAGAAAAAGATGACCATAAAAACACCACTATTCCTTGCATCCTGTGAAATATTGAAATATAAGTGGAACCGATTCCCAGACCGATAGATTTTCTTTCAATCGAGGGATACATGAAGTAGCCTTTCAGATTACTCCATGAACAAGTTAACCATGATGGTAAAGCATTTGAAAAGTTTAAACATGAAGAAAAACTGTGAGGCAAAAGAACAAGTTTTGTTAATAAAACATTCCAATTTCCAACTTGATCGTAATTGGAAATTATACGGAAGAAGCATATGCTATAGCAAATGTTTCGATATATAATCAGATAATTTTACCAAGTAGTATATGGAGATAGGTGCGTAATATGGAAGCCGTGAAGGGCCACACCAAAAAAAAAATGCACTTCCAAATCAGCACGATTTTCTTACAACCAAAAATATTGCTGTCAACATGACATTTTCCCCTGTCAACTGTCAAGTTAGAAAAAAATCTGCCATCAACTGTCAAGTTGACAGTGAAAAAAATCATGTTGACACTACATAAGAAATCGTGAATTTTCCCCTGTCAAATTAGAAAAAAATTGCCGTCAGTTGACAGTTGACAGCAAAAAAATCATGTTGACACCAGATAAGAAAACATGAATTTTCCCCTGTCATCTGTCAAGTCAGAAAAAAAGCTGCCGTGAACTGTCAAGTTGACAGTTGACAGGGGAAAATATCATATTGACAGCAGATTTTTTTTTCTACTTTGACAGTTGACAGGTGAATTTTCAGGTTTGACAGTAGTTTTTATGTTCCATTTTATGTTGTTTCCATATTGGAGATAAAAAAAAAGTTCAAGTTGAATTTTTTCAAGGAGTGGCCCTCCACGGCTTCTGTAGTAAGTTTAGAGGCACATACTTCTCAGAGGCATACTTAATTATCACGATCAATATTGGAATTTCAATATCATCTGCTTAGTCAGCAAAATGAGCTCCATAATGGGCGATTTTACTTCATACTGTAGACACCCTTATATAGGTGCTAGTGAGAGAGGATATATGGTCTACTGTGGCAGCTGGGAAGTTGGCAGAAACAGAAAGTGTTAAGTTGAGCTACTCGCCCTCTTTCTGTGGGGAGCAACTTGTGCAGTAACCGGCAGGAGGAGCAGGTGTAATCGGGGTAATCGACACCGGAACAGTTTATCTAATTAGTCCTATGATTACCCAGACTGGGGCAGACAGACTGCCGGCTACTGATTAGGTATGCCCCTTCCACCTACCAAAGGCACAGCCATTGCTGACGCTAACACCTCATCCAGAATGCCTGCCTCCTGGCCTCCTGCCTGCTTCCCTCCACCTGTCATTGCCCGCCCTAATACATGTATCTCTCTGTCCACCTTACGGTTAGTGTGCCCCCAGTAGGGTGAACAATAGGAAATTTGCTAAGATTAAGTAATACCCAGTATCATCTGTATAATTATATTTCGAATTCGGACTGAGATTTCGGTAGTTGTGAGAAAATCCCTTCTTGGAGTAACCATATTGCTGCTACAAATGCTACACTCTCCTTTATCAGCTCTGGCTTTATAAAAATTGTATGTAACGCATGGTCTGCCACAGTTTGGTAAAGGTAAACATTAAAGCATACATTATATGTCTTAGATGTAGCAGTAGGAGGTGGCCACTACAACCAAAATACCATCTATATGTCCTTCATCATGATGAAATGAGAACAGAGCTCCTTATAAGGGGCATTAATAAGAGCTCTGCTACCCTCTCCATGGCCCATTCCCTCATGTTTTATGGTTCTAGCCGCCTACCGCAAAGGTGCTTGCTTTGGCACTTATTATCGCCCACGCTAATAGATAAGGGGGAAGCCTTCCCACCCGCCATACAAGTCGGTCAATGTAGAAACTATAAGACTTTTTGTGATCATGTAGATAGCTCGAGTTACATTTTCTCAGAGAGTGAATGTATAGACAATGTATGTACTAAGCTCCAGGCTTATGTCCCAAGGTAATGAACACTGATATAATGAATGCAGACGCATGTACCTTAGAGTGGAGCACTCGGGAAGGACTAATTGACAAGACTACAATAAAGACAAATACAAGAGTCATTTTACATGAGAACCAACTTGGTTACGACTTTCTAATACCCGCAAAGAGAACTTTATGATTAGATGAGAAAGCTATGGCATTAGGAGGACGTCTTCAGATGTTGGTAAAGGTGAGCAGTGTAGGTGTATATATCTAAACTATATCTACACACAGTTCACAGCATTTGACGTCTACAAGAATACCTCTAGCTAAACCCCATTCACATTGGCACAATAGCTATCAGATAGATGTGGATTTGTCTGTTTTATCTAGCGTTTGAATCTACTTCTCCACCTTTATGCTCTTTACTCATTTCTCTCATACTACCTACTGGGATCAGGAAGCAGTTCTAAATGCACTCTATTTCAATTATCAGCCGTTGTTTATACCTTACCTTTGCCAGACGTAGGGGCAGCCGAAGTACATGGGAGATCGCATGTAAGAGAGTGATGGTCTATTCTTAGATGCCCCGCTACGGAAATAGACATTTCTTGGATGTAAATAGAACTGGATCTATATTTGTACTGTTTGTGTCTATTCCTGGATGGCAGATTGACTCTTCCAGCAAAACTTATCTCACAGGTGCGTACCTTTATCTCCAGATCTGTCGACTAGCAATGAAAGGAAGTTGGTGTCAAGACAGCTTAAAGGGTGCAGAATAAAAGCTTTACCCACACCTTGGAGAAAGTTTTCTTTGTGTTAAGCTTAAACACTCCTCCCTCCTGTATTGACTGTCAACAGTCAGTTTCAGTGATGACATTATTTCTTTTGAGAGTCTTCTTCATATCATCATCGACTGCCTCAGCCAATCTAAAGCTAGAGATGTTATGTAAATAGTCTAGCAGGAAGAGGGGGTCCCCATACCCCCGAACATCTTTTTAACTAACATTTTCCATATCTCAACATCTCTACTAATCAGAGTTAGTCATTCCCAGAGTGAAATCGTGTCCCATCACATTCATTTGTGTCCATCTTGTCAGCCATCTTGGACTTTTCACCAACATATGTTATGGTATAGTTTTTTTTTTTGCTTTTCAACTTTTATCATTTAAATGTCTATGAGAATACCATAGGATCATGAAGTAAAAAGGGACAAGGTCAAGGACACAGAATATGGCCTGGAGGAAGCTGGAGACTGAAGTGAAAGCCATTCTTCTAGTACACTGGAGAAAGATACTCACATCAGCAAATGTGTTTAACTTGTTTCATGGAACTCATGTTGCATGGATAACACTTTTGTATAAGTATTAATATAAGAATGTAATCATGACCTTGGCTGGGGTCAATGTCATTGATTTGACCTAGATTAGTAGTTTAAATTAAGGACTTATTAAACCACCGGCCTAGAGTCCACGTAAATGTAGACTTGTCACTACTTCAGGTAATAGCCTTTTAATCAATTATCTCAGAGGAAGAATATATCACCAGAAGAATTATATTAGGACCATTTTCCATGCAACTTTGATACCATTTTTGTTAAGTAGCTAATTTCACTGAATATTTGCATGGGGGAGATTGTGAGGAGTCGGTGCTTTCAGCCCATATCTCTTTCCCAATTGTTGAATTGTTCCCTTCATCTAATTTGTGCATGGACGTGCAGAGCATCCTCCTCCAGGACAGAGAGGGAAGTGTGAGCTGGTAAGGGGGTGGGGTTAGTAAGGAAGGACAGGTATGGGGGTGTGGTGGGAATATATACAAACCCCCAATAGCTATAGTACATTAATGGAGGAACCCTTGTTATTGTAAGTCTGAGAAATTATGAATAGTGTGTGGTGGCTCATCAAAGGTGTAAATCATTTTACTTTTGTGCCTATATTTAGAGAAATGTGAGACACACCAATGAAACCCCGCAGTAGTATTCGGCATTCAAATAACAACCCTACCCACTGTTTCAAATGAAAAGGGACGCATTTGATACGGACGTTCACAGAGAATGTAGCTTTGAGGGCTTGGGGTAGAGAGAGAATTCCCAGTTTCCTTGTAACCTCTTCCAGGGGCTTAAGCCACCTGGCATGTGACAGGTTACTGGAGGAAAGGAGAGGATGTGAGCTACAGCCGCTTATAAACAGATAACGATTGATTTTTGCACCCCCTCCTTCTCCAAACTGCTTTCTTCTTTTTCACCCCACCTTCCTTTTCCCATTGTACCATAGCATATCCCTAGAGGGGGATTCTACACCAAATGCTTTAGCAGTGGTGCCCAAATCCAATTGTCATTGATTATCGATGTTACTTTTTAGATTGTACACGACCACAGAATACCAGCGTCTGGCTATCAGTGGGATTAAGGTGGTTCCCCCATAGTAATCCATTTCTAAGAATGACCACTGCTAAAACTCCTTCAAAAATGACTACTTCCTTCAATTTCCATTCTAATTCTCTAGAGATAGCAAAAGTGGTTATGTGGGCAAAGCTTTGGAAACGCCCGTGGGATTTTTCTCTCTCTTTACCTTGCGGTAACTGTGCTGATAAAGTAGCTTGGCTTCGGGAAGTTTCGTACGATCTTTCAGCTCTCTGGTTAATCGCTGTCTGTTGGTTGCATAGGGAAGTTGGGAGGTAATTGTGAACTCAAGTGTTTTGTTGCAGACTCCCCTTTCTCCATGCTGCTCCGGGTGCAGTTGGTGTGTTTAAAGGAGGGCGATCAATTGATGAGAATAACACAATCTTCAGTTATTCAGTTGAACCAATAAGACAAGTAGTGAGGACTCCTATTGCACACGTTCATAATTCACTGGTATAATTCATACACAATGATCAAATCTGGTAAACAAGGCCCCCATTCTCCAGCCTTGAAAGGTCCAATCGACCTAGACAATGATAAACTTTCAAATATATTGTTAGTTTTCCGACAAAATCATTTTTCTGTGCGTGCCTACCTTCAACATTTACTGTACCATGTGGATATTTCCTGGTCCTGGGGCAAAAGGCACAGCAATAGGTTTAAGGTTCTATGAATATGCATAAGAGTAAAGGGCAAACAGACGTAGGACCCATCATATCGTGCCTACTACATCTCAGACCATGGGGAGATAATTTTAGATTGCCTCCTATAGCTTTCAAAGAAGCACCACATTGTCATAACTTAATGTTAAAAGATAACAGAATCCAAATTATATTACAGCTGTTTCATTCAGTCCTTTCCCATTGTAGCAGTCATTTCAGAACATTATCTACCGACCCCCTGTACTGCATGATTTAATCTTGTTCAAAATGAGATTTTGTATGCCCATGCTAAGATGTCAGACATGATTAGGTCTAAGTAAGGAAATATAGAACCATTGAGAGAGTTTAAGGAAGTGTATATAGAGCAGGTTTAAGGAAGAGGAAGGAAACCTCGACTTGCAACAAGATGGCAATTTGAGGGAGGAAAGCATAGAAGGGATGGTAGTAGAATGGAAGGAAAAGAAAGATTTGGTATAGGGTAGCTTCACCATAAGACGTCCGTTCCTATACAGACTTTGACCAAAGGAGTTGTAATAGATAATGTATCTGAGTCTAATTACCAATAGCCCCTCAGGCTTCCCCAAGGTATGCAATGAAAAGCAATTGTTTTGACAATTCTACCTGTCACATTTGTTAAATCTATGTGTATATTTTACTTCCAGTTCTTGATCATTTCTAACACCTTTCCAGTTTGTCTATTTTCACCTTGGGGCGTCCACTTTTCACCTTGTGATGACCACTTGATGCTACACTATTAATGGGACCCTTTTGATCAGACTATCAATATGAAAATGAATAAGTGCCTTACATAAAATGAAATGGCATTTTTGAAGCCACTGCATCATGGAGAAAATGTATGTTTAGAGTGGCTTAATGACACAATGGCATACCCATGGGTCTACCTATCCCTAACGCATCACCTAAACAGTGGTGGTAATGGCAAGCCTGCATTAAGGAGGTTCTGTTTTAATCGTAGTACAATAACCGTTTGATATGAACTGTAGTAACTCAGCCCTAGACTTTATAACCATGCTCTCAGTATCAAATAGTTGGTTTACATAATATTTATAGTAAGATTCCAATGAAGGGTGAAATGTGTGTATCAAAGCATTATCCAATGAAATATTTTACCCCAAACTATATTGTAGTTATAGATCTTGTGATGTAACCCTATACATAATCATGGTATGTTCTAGAAACTAAACCCTAAACCGAAAGTATATAAAATTTCTGAATTTTCCTTTATGCTATTATTTAGCAATGGTAGTCATCTGTCCCAATAGTCAACATGATGGATAAAGGGGCAATTTTAATATTCACAATATGCGACCAAAATTGAAGATTTCTGAAGAAATGACCAGTTTATCATAATAAAAACAAGTCAAACATGGGTATTTCAGTGTATTATTATAAAATGACGATTACTTAACATATCGCATGTAATCATTCCATAGTGTAGTATGATACCTATATTTGAACAATACTAGGGTCCCAGGCCCACAAAATGCATTTAAAAGTGAGGAAAACAGGCTACCCTAATCGTAAATATTTATCATATCAAAAATTTCGTAGGAGAATGATAGCACACTAATTTTGGCCATGGGGTTTCTTACATTACCTGTTGTAAAGTATAGCGAGATTATACGGATATGTGGCATATTTTGTACGAAATGCCGAATTGTTTTCACTACGCTGTGATATGCTAAAGAAAGACGGCATACATTTTTAGTGGTTCGTCTCATTAAATTAGATTAAGGAATCATAACGAAGAGAGAAAGAGTTTCCGGGTAGGCAACCGAGCTTTTATTTCTTAGCTTATGTTACATACGATCACAGCCTCAGAGGACTACATGCTACTAGGGCATTCGGTTACCCTTTCGGGTAACGACCTGGTTGAGCAGTGGGTAAGACCACTACTGGAGAACATGGGGGTAGAACCAGCCTTATATAGGGGAAAAGCCCGCGAAACTCAGACCGGCCACGTGACGTGTGGCGGACGAGTGGTAGGCCCCCTGGTGCAATGGATACGAACCCAGAGGCAGGTGCTGCCACCTGCCATCCGTATTCCCCCACTACACCCGAAGACCTAGGTCTGAGTCCCACGGGTACATGACCGTAAGAGTGTAAATACCATACCCCTACACATTTAAATGGAATGTTTTTTAAAAAATTTGGATTTCACATTTTTTCTCAATTATTTTGTGGAAACTGAAATAAACACGTGAGTGACTTACAAAGATATTTACACATGACAAGGACTAGGCATGGCATTCGACATATTTTGATTAAACATCAAGAATTACCACCGTATTATGGACAGTCCCTTTATTTCGGATAGTTACCATCTGTTTCTGATTTTACCACATGATCATATTTAAGGCTTCGCAAAGTCTTCTACAAGGTCTACTGTATTTTCATATGGCCAACACTAATAAACAAGTGATACCTTTTCCCAACCACCGTGAAAGGAAGTCCATGCAGAGACCATACAAGACATGATATCGCGAGAAAGCTCATGTCACACTCACTGCGAATGTGGGTATAATTATATGGAGACTAATATAGCCTAACGTGACAGTCTTATTTTTAGGGTAACGATGGTCGATATAATTGATGTATGTGGTATATATACACGTACATCGTCATTTGGTCTACCTATCCCTAACGCATCTGTCACATTAGCAGAGAGAGGTTATAGGTGAAGAAAGACCTATAGTGGAAACATGTCGTAACTGGGCTCAATTCTGATTATTTAACGATCTGTAAGGATACATAAAAATTACACCATTTTGTTCAGAAAAATCAATATCTTTATTTTGATATTCATAGGTATGATAATACATTTTTTAAAATGGTAAAATCTCAAGACTACAGATTTTCACTTTTTTCCACCGAGGTAACAACACTATCAACGTTATAGTCACAATGGACGTTGGAGACCTTGTGTCCAATTCATTGGCGGATCCAGGATCCTGAAAAGGAGGGGCGCGGCCCAAAAGGAGGGGCACATCCTCTGATCTTTAGCAAATTTTGGGGTTGAAAATATGCAAATAAACTCTTAAATACTGGCAAAAAGAAGCCCTCTAAATCCGCCACTAGTCCAATTGTTTGAGAGCACCTAGTGGACAATTTCTCATTTTCATATACACTAAATACCTTTTTTTCATTCGCCTGTCCTTTCGCAGTTTTATTTCTTTCTGTCCTTATGTCTGTCATACTTCCTTGCTGTCCTGTCACCAGGCTTACTTCTTATCTTTCTGAGAAATGAAGGCTCAGGTGGACACCTGTGTGTCAGCAATGGCTTATTCTTGGATATGGTAATCTGGAAATAGACATATCCTCCGTGGAAATAGATCTGCTTCTATATTTGCGCTGTTTGTATGTATTCCCAAATGGTGAAAAGAATATCTCTCTCAAGGATAGATGGTGACTAATTTTATACATGTCCTTCCGTTAACATAAAAAAAAAAAAAACTTTCACCGATGTTTTATTATAATTATACAAATGATAAAAGGGAGCCATCTTCTTTTTCAGATGGTTATGAAATTGGATGGATAGCTTCATTTTTTATGTGTGCTACCATGTAAGGAGTCGGCATCAGTGCTGCAGTGTCCCACTGACCAATGAACTTAAACATGTAATTTAAAGGGCAACTGTTGGTTGGACCCATACAAATTTGGGTCATACATTGTATACAGTAATCGACATGATTTGCCTTAAGTGTGCTTAAAAAACAACTAAAATGTATAACTAGAACATAAACAGTTTAATTGGGAACTAAAGGCAGAAATATTTGGTTTCTAGTTAAACCCTTATGTGCCCAGAATAGCAAAAGTTCGCTCTTAAGCATGTATACATATGTTCAACAGACCACCCAACAGACGACCACGGGTTAAATGTGCATGAGATATGTAATTATTTATAGACCCTATTGCCAAAAATAATAAGTTAAAAATAAGTTTTAAATACATGAAAAGTACGCTCTCTGGCCATGAGAATATAGGGAAAATTCATTAAATTCACAAAGATATTGATAATGATCCCAAAAATATTGATGAAAGTATCTCTTTGATTTGAATTTCTCCAAGAAATCTAATCATGATTGATACTTTTTTTCAATTGCAATCATTATGGCCCTATTTGAAATGCAAAAATTAACACTTTCGAAATTGAAAATAGCCTATTCCCCATCAAAGACAAAAAATCAAAGACAAAAAAAAAGAAGAAAAGCATGATATTCTGGGCACCTTCACCCAAATCAGCCCATTTCAGCTTTTTGCGCCATTATCATTCCCTACTGCCTCATATCGGGCCTCCCCAGCCCCAGGCCATCTTTAAAAGGGGTCTATGTCTTGCTTTTCTATCCTCTCTGAGTGTGGGTGGTGTCCATATGCGCAGGCACTGGCACATATTCGTTCCTTGAATCTCCTCTTTCCTGTCCCCTCTTTCTTACATGTGTCTGGTGTCCATATGCACGGGCACAGGCACATGTATTCCTTTGTGACGTGATGTCTAATGTACTTTTTCCGCCATGAATATGACCTTAGCTGTCAGCTTGGCGTTAAACAACCATTACTCACTCACTCACTGCCTCATATAATACTCTAATCTATGCTTCATATTACATCTTCTGTAAACTTTTTTACTGCTCTCTTTTTTTGCCATTTAAATCCATACTTTAATCTGGACATGATTTAGGTAATATCCTATATTATGTCAAGTTTAAAGAATAAATCAGCTTTCTCAAAATAAATTTGGGCACGAAAGGATTAACTTTCCGTATGTGTTATTATACACACCACACACAGTGCTCTAAAATATCCTTTCACAGTAACAGTTCATCATCTCAAAGAATATTTGTGACCCTCTTTCAGCCTACTGAAATGGATAACTATGCAATTGAGAAGATAATTTCTATGAAGCTTTGCATGAAGATGATTGTGTTGAGTGAGCACGTTCAACCTCTGTTCTTTTTGGCTCGTGGTTCCTATTGTTACCTTCACCTAGTTGGTGTCTGAGATTCGGGTATCCAGAATTTAGGGAGTTTGTAACGGAGTTACATGCTGTCTTACAGTGGTCAGCACCTACTGGAGCTCTAAGTATAACGCTCCCACAGGCTCTACCCTGGAGGTACCAGGAGGGGTTTGCATACCTAACTAATGAGTGTACTGGATGTGGGTAGTGTGGACTAAAGTGAGCCTGGAGGCCAGTGGCTGGGGGATATACATGTATACAAGGTATGGGATGCTAACGGGCAAGAGGGGCAAGCCTAAGGGCCATTTTCCACCACCCGACATGAGTGCTCTATCGGCCGATAGCTGCCCCACACAACCACCTCGGCTGACAGGGCTGCCATAGGGTTCAATGGTGAGGCATGGTCTCTGTCGGCGGAAAATAGCATCTACTATGGGTCTAGCCGCCATTAGAGGAGCCATATCGGGTGGTGGAAAATGGCCCTAAACCCCCTGAACTGACTGCTGCTCAGCCCTGGAGTTCCTGTATGTATGGAATAATAAAGTCAGTTCTGTATCCTCTACTGCTGTGTGTGGATGTGTTCTTCTCTCCTAGGCTACAAGTTTCCTCCTCCAGGGTGGTCAAAGCAGTGTGGGGTGGACGATGGCAAGTTTAAAATTGGCATGGTATCAGGAGAGACAAAACTTCAGAAAAAAAAACATCAGGGGGTTAGCAAATCAGTCATGGAAAGGGCAAATTTCCACCACAATTGTGAGAAGAGAGCCCCAGGTCTGTGGGAATATTAATCTTCTCTGTATACATATAGCTATCGACTGTACTTACAGATATAAGAACGATATTGTAGTGAAGGCCCTTCATCAATCTAGATTATTTGCTAGCCTACACAACTCAAATAGCATACTAGCTGGCATTACACCATTGGCATTTCTAAGGCGAGAGGAAGGTCCTCTTTATCATCCTATCATTAGGCCATTGAATCCCGCATTGAATGCATTCAGTTATATATAAAAATGGAACCGACACAATGGCGTTAAGGGGAGGCAATTTCACGGAGAAGGCAGAAACAGCCTTAGCCCCTCCATGACCAGTGGGTACTCAGTCTCAGACCCACAAGCGGTATTGGAATATGCCGCCTGGGCCGGCCCTGTACTTTTTATTTTCATGCCCCCACTGCTCCCACCCTGCCAACTACCTGTGCACTGCAGTGAAGGGTCTGGTCACAGCTGAGTGCACAATACTCTAGGAGCCAAACCAAAGGGGCAGTCATTTTGCACCACCAAAGGCAATTTATTATGTCGCTCTGATACCTATAATATTTGACTTTACTATGATACCTGCAGGAAGTTGTAACATTTATTGTTGGACATCATTATTATTTGTAGCAACATTTCACAAGTCTCACCAATAGTGTATGGGTCACTAAAATCAGCACTATGACTGGACACAGGGGATATCTTTGATGATCATATGACCTCCTAGGAGGGTAGACCAGATATCCTGCATGGGCAATTTGAGAGAAAAAGCTTGCATTAAGCTCAGTTTACAAATCCTGTCTATGAAGGCAGGGTGTATGTCAGATGTACTCCTGTTGCCTCAAGTCAATATCATGTATATCAGCTCCAGGTTTCACCCTTGGCTCCTATACATGCTGTTGCCTTTCGACCACACAGATTATATCTCATGCATAACATTGTAGGTGACAGTAGGCCTATGCATAGGACAGATTTTGAGCTTTTCTCAGTAGTATAACCCGTAGTGTATTGCCCCCCCCCTTCCAAAAGAGAAAAGAAAAAGAAAGAGGAGGGAGAGATGATAGAAGGGGGAAAGAAAAGGCAGGGAGAGAAGTAGCGTGCCTATACAGGGGTCATTCCTGCAGGTTTCTGATGGCACTGACAAGGGCCCAGGGGAGGGAGCCCATTTGGGGTTACCTTCCTCAAATCTGATGGCATTGGATCATGTTATTTGGGGCCCCAGGGAAAGGGGGCCCATTCAGGGTTACCTTCCAGAGCATTCTGATGGCATTGGGTCTACAGTGTTGGGAACCCAGGGAAAGGAGGCCCTATTTAGGGTTACCTTACTCAGGGACTAATCTGATGGTACTAATCAATGCCATGAGGGCATATTAGGGAGTTTAAGATATGGATGTGTACTGCTACAGGAACATGTAAAGTTATAGATAACAGTGGCGGATCAAGGATTTGGAAAGTAGGGGGTGCACCCCTTTGCAAATACCAAAATTCTGGCTAAATTTGGGGGTAAAAAGGGCAAATAAACTCTTAACTACTGACATAAAGCAGGGGGCACGCACCCCTACGCCCACCATCTAAATCTGCCACTGGATAATGTGGGCGATATCCCTATCTAGAAGTGTACAATTTTTCGGCTTAAAGTTTTGGACCTCTAAATGCCTGTCTACAAGTACTTCTAATACTTCACTGGAGATTAAATTCTACTTCCATCTATCCTTAAAGAGAATCACAGTAATTACTCAATCAATCACCCCAAACATGCACCCAGTGCTGACACTGTACTTCAGCATGTATATGACCCAATTATAGAGGGATTTCTTAACCACACTACCCAAACTTGTACTGGAACTTGTACCCCTTGTCAAATATAAGAAATGATCTATATCTCTTCTCTCTAACCCCAAGTTCATTGTTATATTTAAGATGTGAACTTTTCTTTTGTCTCCTAACTCCATGTCCCTTGTTGGATTTAAAAAGTGGCCTTGCACCCTTGTTAATTTTACCAATCTGGGGTCCTACTGGGGTGAGGGCAGGATAGATAAGGCTGAGATAGGAGGAATGGTTGGACTGAGGAGTAAGGGCAGGATAAATAAGGTGAGGAGAGGAGATAATAGTTGGACTGGAGATGATGCTGGGTGAGACTGAGGGTGGAGGAATGGGGGGATCAGGGATGAGGCAGTTACCCCTCAGTCATAGGATGTCATTCCTTTCTTAGGAAATTTGTAACATCAAACTAGCCCTTTGATTAGGGTCTAGAATGCAACACAATGCACCATTTAATGTCTAGATTTCAAAATTTTCTTGGGAGGGGGGCATGCCCTCAACCCCCCCTACATGTGTCGCTGCACTGCACTTGCGACAGCCCATGTCACGCCATCCTGCTTCATTAGGTCTCATCACCACATCTCAGTCCCCCCTCTACAATTTCCTGGATCTGCCCCTTGAGCAAATGCCAGATTTTGCTTCTTATTTTGGCTAAATAACCTTTATCTACAGAACCGTTGCATGGGAGTTGTTTATTGCTAAGGAGGTGCCCAAGAACCCAATCTACCTCACTTGGCCCTTGGCCCCCCTCTGCTGAAAATGGGCGTCCAAGGCTGCCCATTTTATATTGTGACAAGTCCCAAGTAAAGACTGTTCCAGGCCCTAAATATGGGCCTGGGTTATCGAGGCTGGTGGGTACTATACTCAGTGCTATAGGTCTTTATATATGTGTGTGGTATTCCCCTTGATGATGGACCTATATAAACATTGTATGTAGCCTCTGCAATAGCCTAGTGTCTTGTATACATGCATATATACCCTACAGCACCCTCTGGTGGCCAGCTAGTGTGGCACCAAATGACGCCCCTCCAGGAATAGACCTTCCGGATGTATTCGCATCCCCTCTGCTCCCTCCAGAGCATTAGCGGTCAGCATCCAAGGGTAATGCAGATTCTGACTCTTGTACTAAAGAAAATTCCATCTGCAGTTTTATACGTAACCGCAGTTCTCATGGGAATTAGAGATCCATGTTCCAGCAAACACTTCAAAGTGGATATTAGGGAGTACTTAAGGTCTGTAAATGGAGATGTGGGGTAGTGCCCAGCAGCCCTGTGACAGAAATCATGTGCTTCAAGGTGGCAAGATCAGTGCAAATCATACCCTTGAAGGCATGTGATCTTGCACTGATCTTCAGCTTAAAGGCCATGATCTTGAAGAGCCTCATTCTTGGTGGAATTGGGTCACAAGGTCATGATGTCACAGCAGTGATGGCGGCCGCGTGGCGGCCAGGAGTCGGCCACCGGTGTGCAGTGGTAGTGGATTTACAAAGATTAGGAATTAAAAGTAAACCAAATAATCCTGCTCCAAGCTCTAATAGAACTAGAAACAATTAAAGGGCTAATGATACTGTCCCTACGCCGTCTGTCAGTGACTGACGGCCGTCAGTTGGCCGTGAATCAGCTGTTTTGTGTTTACATCCTGAGATCAGGTGCTTCTAGCATGAGGGAATGATCTAATTTGCAATGCTATCACCAGAGGCGGGTGACAATCTGTTCAAAGGGGACTGCCCAGTGTAATAAGGGAAGAAGTATTTAAAAAGAATGGTAAACTGATTATAATTTCTGTTCACACAGATTAAGCCAATTTAACTATGTTTCTTCATGAGACTTTTCTTCTGACCCTTCTGAAGAATGGCCCGCCCCCGTCAAGCTTTTACAGAATGTTACTTATAATATCATGAAATTGTACATTTTGCCCTCCCTGTATGATATTCTGTATCAAAATGAGATATTTTTGGGCAAGTGAAAAACTTGATACACAAAGGTGAATTCTTGACATGTGATATCCTATACAGGATACTGTCCCTGGTTCTCCTGCTGGGAAGGAGAGACAACGGGCCTCTGACACATAGCAGCCATATAGTCTTCCAATGGCAGTAATGTATACTGACGCTAGAAGGAAGAGTCACATGAGCTCTAATCTACCTTTAGACAGAGTGAAACCTACTGATGGCCACATTCATACATAGTTCTAAGTACGTGGACAGCTTTTGTTAAGGACAGGATTTCATACAAGGTTCCTCTGGAGGGTGTTGTTCCTATAGTAAAAGGAAGAGCTGGCTAAAAATGCCCTCATTTCCAGTCCTTTCTTTTCATGTAGCTATAACTTGTCCCTTTTGTTGCTCACAAGTGGTCATTCAAGTACGGTGCTAAAAAAGGGGGGTTTGAGTAGGTACCTAGTTGGGAGAAGTCAGTCAGTATAATAAACTATAGACATGAGTAGGTACCTGGTAGTGCAGCTCTCTCTATTTTAAACAAGGCAGGTGACTTTTCAGTCTAATGTGGTGAGTGCAAGTACTTAGGTGAAGCAGTGCACAACTTGTTTAGAAAAGAGGGCACATACTCACAGCTCTTTTTACAATAGGAGCAACACCCTCCTGTAGCATAAGTAACAATATCGCTTTTGTTAAATTGCCATTTATGTTATCATATTAATGGGTCAAGACCTCTTAGTGAAAGTGACTGGCTGTCTCCTTCATCACCACTGCCATATGGGAGATGCATGTAGGCGTTAACATTCTTTTCAAAGGGCCACTGAATTGTTAAGATGATTGGTAATAGAAAAAGACGATTGGCTTGGGTTTATAACTTACTACCAATTTTTGCTCTGAAATCTCATCTTTGGCGTTTCCCTTCACTACAGATATAACTTTAATTGTATCTCAAATGTATGTACGTATGTCCCTTTTAGAAGGTTAAACCACTTGATTAGTGTATCGTGGTGGGTGGATTTGGCCTACAGGATTATGTCTTTGCATAAAGCAGCTAGCGGTAAGCTGTCGCTTCTTGTCATGGCAGTCATATATTATGAATGAACTGTAGCAGCCTGTCCTTTCTGTGCCATATATATGGAGTGACATAAGCCAACACCTTCTACTGAATGAGCCTACAGAATAAGATTTTGTATGCTCCTGTTAACATGTCAGAAATGATCAGACTCCAAAGTGGCTCACTCATCTTATCCTGACAACTTCCTTCAGAGTATAGACCTCTATTCTTTCAGAGATGATGTTGGGGGTATTATGTTCTCTACCCTGCCATTTCCCCATAGTCCTATCGGAGTTTTACCTGTTTAAGGTTGACAACCTATTAACAGCTACCCTGCCAACCAACCTCTCACCCATATCCAATGGACTACTACTAATACCATTAAATATAAAAGAATGTGTGGAAATGGGGTTGAAAGTGGCGAACAAGCTGGTATGTTCAGATAAGCAGGGCATTTTTGGAGGCCTCAATTTCCAGCCCTTTGTGGGTGGAACTGCTGACACTGCAATAGGAATTCAGATATGTAGCTAGGTACATGAATCTGCAGGGAAATGGTCTCTCTAATAACAAAAACAGATAACGGAAGCAGTGGGGGATTGAGGATTGAGAAAAGGATGGGCGCCCATTATTTAAGGTAAAACGAGGAGTCGCACCCCCATTTCCCTTTGTGAGTTTAAGGATTTAGGGAGGCAAACAAAGTACAGATAAAGGATAGGACATGTCCCTGTCTAAATTTACCATTGGCTAAGCGATACACATTAGATAGAATTGAAGGACTGAGATATCAGATGCCAGAGCTGGAATAATTGATAAGAATGTGTCTGGATCTCAAATATATGATACCAAAAGAAGACGTAGTTATATTCGTTTTACCATTACAATCTGTTGTGACTTGTGGATTCTCATGTACAAGAAAATGATATATAGGTAGGAATAATAATTAATCAAAAATAAAATTACTGTAAGTCAATACTTTTCAAGATATACCTGGTAGGAAAAATTGTGCACCATCCAAATCCATTGATCTTTTCATTTTGCCATTGCTTTGTAGAAGCTGTAATTGATGCCAATGTGGCTGATAAGACTCTATTTGGGTTTAAAATACAAATTAAAAAAGAAAACGATGTTTGCATTGAACAGTCACTACATTCAGTCGGGTTTGATCATGCTTCAATAAATACCACTGAATCAGGGGCCTAAAACCACATCCCTTCTCATGGTAACTTGTCATTTTCTCACTAGATGGCGTGAGAAAGGAACAAGGAAAAGGTCCTCGGATGTCTGCTCAAGGATATCAAAACCACGCTGTGTGCATGTGTCACGAGACAACAAAATGGCGCTTTCCAGTCGCTGTCTGCCAGTTTTCTTTGCTACCAACACATATCGTTCACTGCAATACATCCTCCAGCCTTTATTCTGTCATCTATAATTCTAGATTAAATGTTCCTCGCTTGTTGTAGATTCCTGTAGATCTTCTCTATGGCCACGACGGAGTTCTCTTTTATTCCTTAAATGACTTGTATTGAGATATGGACAGGAAACCCCCACATAATGTGATAGAAGATGATGATTGATCTGAAATTACTCTTCCACATCAGTGTGGGGCCTAGAGAAAGGTCATTACATTTTCCTTTGAAGGAACTGCCACACTGCAAAAATGGTATTTAGGTTTTTTTACATGTTTATATCTAAACATGTTTAAAGTCTTATCATACATATGATGATCATGGTTTCATTTCATATGATACGCTGAGAATACCAACAACAAAAGAGAATTGATTAAATCAATCTTACAGCATTATCATCAAAGTGAAATAATCAATATGTTCCACAATAGACACACATCTAATGCTATTTTGTGATGTATAAAACGAGTCCTTCCTGCCAAGTTGTACAATTCCAAGTCACTCACTATAGTGCAGTGTATACACGTATGTGTTATAAATGGGGCTGACTGAAATGCCGTTGCCTAGGTAACCTAAATCTTGAATTTCAGCAATTCTCTCTCCACCAATGGAGCTTGCAGCGATCTTCGTCTAGATCTTCTGCACTAAATTATGCCATTGCAGTGCACAGTTTCTTCTTTTACAGCCTAGTCTTTATTGCTTATGATATTTCCTTACAATTCACTCGAAATTTTTTTCCCGGCATCTCCCTCCAATGCCATCAAAAACAGTCCCTATTCCATCTCCAGCACACTTATTCTCCTAAATTACGGCCCTCGCACACACAATCTGATCGTGGGTTTTAATCTGGCGATAATCCTTTACTTTCAATTTCTCTTTAATTAAACGCTAGTAGGAAGTAGCTTCCAGGCACAGAGTGATTCACTCACCACAACCGGGTTATTTAGATATCTTTTTGAAAATATTGCCTGTATCTGCCTGTGCGGCATTATTGCCGTTGTTGTTCAGATCTCATTACTTGTTAACTAGTTACTAGCAAGTATTTAGGGTACCGGTATGTGTATCAATTTTCATCTAATAGCAATATTTAGCAAGGCATGAAGTTACAATGATGTCTTATTCCGTGGTGACATGCCCCCGTGACATAATGCTCTCTCTATTCCTAAACAGCAGTATCTGTCATATCACCGACACGGTCAAAGGGAAGCAAACAGGCACAGCATTAAGAGGTCCCCCTAACTCATGTTTCCATGTAATGTAAGGATCCTGACCTTTCCATACACACCCCATATTGTAGAGTTGACAGCATGATTCTGGTGGCTTTACCAAGGCAGGTTTATAACCCACAAATAACCCCGTCCCACAAACCCTGCAGTTCATGTCCTACCCACAGCCTCCAAGGGCGCACGTCCAGGTGAAGGTTAGAGAGAGTTGGCAGAACAGTGCCAGGAAAATGGAGCTACATGGCCACCACTCCTTAAAATGGAATCAATCTTGTGTTAAGTGCGGGTGCGCAGGTGCCTGGGGCCCACTGGAGGTCGCCATCTTGGATCTCGTGTGAGGCTGCGTGATTAGGGACCCCGAGACCCAGTTAGCGTTAGTTGCGCGGCTAGGGCGGAGTGGACGTAATGAATGAGGAAGAAGACATGCCAAGGACTAGTGCACAGATGGGGGGTATATAAGGGTTATGGGAGGAGCTTGGGGGAGTGGGCGATAATAGAGGTTGAAGGTGTAGTTGGGGTGGGAAGTGCTATTTCCATGTCTTCCCTAACATGCCCCACACCATGACCACATGCCCTCCTCCACTTCCTCCCTCTTAAATAATCCCATTCTGTAGCTGATTCGCCTTCACCTGATACTTATTCGCTTTCCCTGCTCCGATAGCCTCTCATGCACTGCCCACTTCTAAGCCTTTTTCGGCCATATGCCTGACGCAGGCAGCGCCGACTAGTGGGCAGTAATTGCTGTACAATGTCAGCACTTAGCATAGTGATGGCATTAGGTGGCGTCATTAGACATCCTCCAAGTCCACTCTCCAGGGGGAGCCGGGGGTGTAGGCAAGCCGATAACATACCTTATCGTCCGGCCTGAGTAGCCTATGGGAATGAGGGTTTGAGTCAGGTTAAGTGCCAGCTGGCATGGCACCGTTTCCACCCCTGCAGGCTACATCACTGTCTGGTCACACAAGGGGTTCTGTGGAAGCATGAGGAAGGAATTCATTGGTCCCAGTAATACTGCTCTCCCCCCTGGGAGAACCCAATTTTCTACAAGGTGCGTTCACTTAAGTAATGTTGGGTTCCTAGTTTCGGGTGCACATGTTTAGCAAATGCCTATTATATCGCCTCTCATAGAGTATAAAAAGATCAAGACGCCCCTTAAGTGACGTACAAAAAAGAAATTGGTAATTGCTGATACAATGTAACACACTATGGTGTCAGCTGTTATAGGGGTGCTCTCCACTGATAAGGACATTAAGGCCAAGTTTTCGTGGATGCACTTATTGATATCGGAAAATTTGTAAAGTGCCACAGGAGAGATTACCATTTCAATCATGGACACCTGTATTCTATTTGTTAGTATGCTCTTTTCAGAAACCAGTTGCATCTGATTTCCGGGATCTGGTTTGTTCCCAAAACTCTTTACGTCTTGCAGTCTTAAAATACACTAATCTATGAAAGCAGCGTCTAATTGGCTGAGTGTTTTGGGAGCAGGCTGAAGACTCCCCTACAATGCACGAACAGGAGAGCAGTAGGAATGTCTTGATTTAAAACGAGATTTCATCCTCTCGTGACCAACCCCTACCGACATTTGTCTGCCAGCGGAAGCAGGAGGCATTTTCCATTTCCGGTCCCATGTGGCGACTGGTGAGGCTTCGCCCGGTCACGGGCCCTGCGAGAAATCACCATGTGACTTTGGATAGGTTCCCAGATGCATTGTGGGGACTGTTGGAATGCCATCTGGCGTGTGTGGGAGGTACTTCCATCAGGTCTGTAGGGGAGGTGTGTGTGAAATCTGGAGGGTTGTAATCATGTAAGAGCATAATTATAGCCATATGTCAGAGGCCCTACTTGTGTAAAGGGGTTCTGTGTAATGCGTTGAATAAAATTTGGAAAGTGAAAGGTGACAAAGTTTTCCATTTGAGAACAATGTTTAACCTGTGAATTACTTATTCCAAAGAGCATACAGCCTAAGCCAATGTATATACACGTATACATGGTAAGACAAGGTATATACACTGTCCATTCATGGTTTAAAGCATGACTAATTAAAAGTAACACCTACAGACATGTTTATATATAAAAACAGGGCTCACGTTTCTATGTGTGGCTCAGATTTTCTGAAACAATAGTTGTAATCATGACAAAACCTGACAGGTTTCCGAATAGCAATATCCTCAAACACCATAGCGAGCTGAATAACAATTTAGGTAAGAAACCTCCCGAAATACCCGAGCATATATATTATCCTTCAGACACACTGTGTAATTTCATAGCATTTCAGTTGCATCGTGTTTCATCATGCACATTGTAATAAGGAGTGTTTTCTTCCTAGGTCATTACAAAGCCCATCAGAAACTGCCAAGGGACAATTAATGGACGTGGATTATACAGAGTTCAACGATGATTTTTCATTTCAGTCATCTTGACATCCACAAGTGAAGAAATAGCCTGAAATGATCTGAGTTGAACTCTGTATTTATTTCATGGTTTTGAATTGTTAATTAAGACAAAGTATCACTTCTAATGATATATGTTGGGCCAGGGCGTGGAGAATGGGCTACAGTGGAGAATGGATGGGTGTTTCTCCACGCCCACCTCGGGATTGGCATTCTAGTACTAATCTATAGTAAACTACGTTCCGACAATGAAATAAAATACGATACTCAAAAGAAAAGAGATGCCTCATAACACAAACAGTTTTACATTGGCGGATTTAGAGGGGGACGCGGGGGCAGTATGAGAGGACTTGAACCTGTCTCCGCCATTTCTCATCTCCTTTGTCAGCAGGTCAGCTACTAAATCCCCTCCTCTAGAGTGCCACATTAACTACCCCACGGACCGTCTTTATTCACCAGTTTCTCATTGTTCTGCCTAGCCCTCTCACTGAAGCCCAAATGACACCAGTACTCAGGAGATCCATTATTACCTTTCATGCAAAAAATCCAAAACAGTGTTTTAAAAAGAGACAGCAATAAGCCTCTGCTAAAAGTTTTTTTCCCGTTCAGATTAGTGCCCTTCAGTTTGCACCAAACCATCTTTTCTTACCATATTGCCTTTTTGTGTTTGGCTTATGGCAACAGAGAAAATAACTGGATTTGAAAGGGGGTAAAGAACACAAAGCAGCTACGAGAAGTGCAGTTGCCTGGAAACTTGCCCTTATGCCAAAGACCTGGGAGAGGGGCGGATGAGTGTGAAGCTCCCTTATTTTCAAGCAGATGTTATTGAAGTCAGTTGCTTCTTTCAAGTTAAGCCCCTATCCATTTGAGAGGTGCTCCAGTCAATCCCCCTATGAACAACTCCTCTCTTTTTGCTTGTGTTGGTAGGAACAGAACAGTTACTTTATGATGATGTACATCCTAACGTAAAATTGAGTACGAGGAGAAACAAGGCAGGCACACTGCCATTGCTATTAGATTGTGTAGTATATAAGAACTCATCATCGGGTTCCCCTAAACTAACAGATGCCCACGTTAATATATACAGGATACTCATGTATCTTGTCCCCAGGCTTTATTGATATCAATGATACAATTACACGCCCCGTGCTGCAGCTATCTGATGGTCCTCCAGGGTGGTGTGCACGAGGTGGGACAGCTGCCAGATTTGGCTGATCTCTCCATGACGTAATATGCAAGTTCAGCATAGCAGGCCTTACGTCTTTGATGTACATTTGTGTCATGCCTTATTACTGCAATGAAGAGGAATGGACCGCAGACCATGCACAGTCCATTGAGCCGATGTTGGACAGTACATTATCATGGTCAGGCAAATGATCGAAATATTTTTTTCACACCCCCCCTCATCAATTATCTATCAACAAAGCTTAAATTATCTTCGACAGAAATTAAGAAGATTGAGTTGTTTAATCCATGTTATGAGATAGCACGCATGGGTTTATGGGTCAATAATCCACGACCCACAAGTGCTGTCTCATAACATGGATTAATGCGTTTATCTAACATATTCATCCATTATGTATGAATTTCTTACCTGATAACCCCAGAATTAATCCAGGAGAAGACATTTTCTAAGTGCATGCAATCCGCACGGTTTGCCAAGCCGTCATGGCCATTTTGTCGTTCTGCTCGATATACCTCCACCTTTACACACATTTTCCGGTAGAATCCAAGCATGTCAAGTCCTGTACTTCTAGCACTGCCAAATATATGATCTCTAGTTGGTATTCGCCTACATTTTGTCTCCATTTTCTTATAAATAAATAAAAATCCAATGATTTTACATAACAATCCAATGCACATGGCCCGGTACACGGCCATTGCGTCTTGTTGATGAAGCGGGGAGGTCCCCAGATGTACCTGATCTACTTTCGGCTGAAGAACTGGGTCAGCAAGCCGCAATGGCGGGTGCTGAGACATATCGCTATAGAAAATCATTGGATTCTTATTTATTTCGAAGAAAAAGGAGAAATTAGGCATGGCATGTTCATCTAGGATATCTAAGGATGTTTCTCTGTTAATAACTCCACCTTCCACCATTGGAATCTATGCTAACGAGGTGTGTAAAGTTTAGGTATGTCGGAAAACTTTTTCATATCCTCCATGTGTATTGGTTTCAACCACTGGTCGGATTGGTATAGTGGACAGCGAGCTCGTCTCCTGCCACAGCGGCCAGGGATCGATTCCCCATTGAACCCTAAAAGAATTTAACTGGAAAAGTATGGCGTAGTTGACTTTGTATGCTTCGCCAATTTTTTAACATGTCCAGATTGAAACCAGCACCTTCTTGAATATGTCCAAAAGGTGTTAGAGTAGGGTTATAGCTTGATAATGCATGGGGGTTATGACCAAAAAGGCACTGTAGAGGCCAGAATCGTGAGATAAATATGTATATATATAAATATATATATATATATATATATATATATAGAGAGAGAGAGAGAGAGAGAGAGAGAGAGAGAGACAGAGACAGAGAGAGAGAGAGAGAGAGAGAGAGAGCAGCCACAAAACACCTCCACTTCTTTTACAACCTTTCCCATCACCTCCAACCTTGCCCGCCACATAGAGTACACCCCAGTCCCTGGATGCCCCCTGCAACCAGAGACGAAGGCAAACTGGCATCCTATAAGGAGGGAAATTGAATTGGAGCAGTCTTGGTTATTTTCGTATGGCCTCGCACCGTGCTGAATGCCAGAGGGGCGTAAACAGAGCAGCGGTTCAGTCTCCAACCAAACGCAACATTGTTTTGCTGAAGCCCCCTCAAACACGAGTCTGGCATAGGGGGTGATGTAGAACACTCAGGTCTCTCCTCCAGCTTTACCTTGTCCTGGCATCAAATCCTTAGATTATGTAATCCAGAAAACAAACTTCACACGGCGAGCTTGAGGCCATTGGAAAGGAGAACGTGCAAATGTGAATGAGAGAGAATGAGATCCAGTTTATAGAATGAACGATACCTTCTCCTTGAAGTAATGTAGGACTTGTAATTGCACATATATATATATATATATATATATATATATATAGGAATATATATATAGGAATATATATTCTAATACCTCTTTAGCATTGCAGAGAAGGACAGCCCCCGGTAGTATGGATTATGTATGGAATGTTTTACTGCATAGTTCTGTGATGCACTGGACCTGTTAGGATGGATCCAGCTAGGTATTCCCCTTTACTGTTAGTTGCTAGTTGGATAGCGGCAATAAAGTTGTCCAATGGCCATTGTGCCTGTGCATTATAACACCATAAAGGTGGTGTAAATTGCACCAAGCACCTCGTTGGACATATCTCTATTAGCTGTTATTGGTGTTAATATCATTCAACCGTATATGTATTGGATAAAGGTGCAGTGCTTTCAACATATACAGGTTTAATGGATCTACAATGTACAGGTATTACACCATAGGTCCTACCAATATGCCTTAAGGTATATGAAGGTAGCTCCCAAATGTACTAGCATCTATCTTCCATATTCAGAGAGATAATTGATCAATGTGAGAAGATTTCACCAAAAGGGTCTTACAATGGTGAAAAGCTGGTAGCGCAGTGGGAACAAATGGTTCAACCAATGTCGGGAACTGATTGATCAACGTTGGTCAATCGGTTTCCAACATTCATTCAACGTTCTGTTACGCACTGGGTATTATGTTAATCCACCATTTGGTCTGCCTATCACAGCACACCGTGACTCTGATATGCATGGTTGTACCTATACAACTGATCTGTAATGTTAGTGAACAATGGTAGAGGAGAGCTGCAGATCTCCAACCACTGCTCCACTTGTGAACACACAGTTGTCACACTGTTGTGCTCTTCATGTAATAAAATGGTACTTTATGTTAGCACAGCCTCCTGTTCCAGTTGAACAAAGTTGAATAATACCAAAAAAATTAACAGCTTGCCCATTCACCAGTGCAACTACTTTTGTATAGGTAGGTAACAGAGGAAGGTATTTTCATGGTGCTATCATCGCTGCATCATAGACATTGCTCCTTATACATACTGAGTCCAAAAATAGCATTGCAGCGAGTGCAATGTAAGGCTATTTCGAAGAGAATGAAGAATATGCTACCCTATGGAAAGTAGAATTAGTGTCTGATGGTGTGTACAAGCGCTCTGGTGCCATACATCCTACTCCATCAGTTCTGACTCAATGGTGCATATCTTGCTTGTCTTGCCATCCGCGTTCATGATTGTCGGCTGCTAGAAAGGACATCTAAGACGTTTGGTGGGTCCTTCAAGTCATGGAGTCGTCTGCTTGTCATTGATTCACATGCTATCGCCCGTTAGAGACGCGTGAGATCGATCTGAATCTTGTGAGGCCTTACCGTCAGTGAGAGTAGATGATAATAACGGAAATAGAAATGGAAGCCACGGATAGGATGCGGTAGAACACTTCTCTACTGGGATCTAAATATGGCAGGGGTTCTGTTTATGATATCAAGCATTACATGTGCATCCCTTGTGAAACTTGGAGACATAAGATCGCTGTACTCTGAAACGCGATATAAAGTCTAAAGCTAATGCTCTGTATAGCTCTGTATAGCTAACTCTATGATCTCTAACTGTATGCATACTCCATTTCTATCGATCCAATCAGGATTGGTATCTCAAACAGGTGCAGGGTACATGAGGGCATCGAAACCAATGCTTTAGGTTCTTTGATATATGAAACAAAGGACACAGGACAAACATGAGCTCTGGTGCCATACATCCTACCCCATCAGTTCTGACTCAATGGTGCATATCTTGCTTGTCTTGCCATCCGCGTTCATGATTGCCGGCTGCTAGAAAGGACATCTAAGATGTTTGGTGGGTCCTTCAAGTCACGATGTCGTCTGCTCGTCATTGATTCACACGCTATCGCCCATTAGAGACGCGTGAGATCGATCGGAATCTCGTGAAGCCTTACCATCAGTGAGAGTAGACAATAATAACAGAAAAAGAAATGGAAGCCATGAATAGGATGTGGTAGAACACTTCTCTACTGGGATCTAAATATGGCAGGGGTTCTGTTTATGATATCAAGCATTACATGTGCATCCCTTGTGAAACTTGGAGACATAAGATCGCTGTACTCTGAAATGCGATATAAAGTCTAAAGCTAATGCTCTGTATAGCTCTGTATAGCTAACTCTATAATCTCTAACTGTATGCATACTCCATTTCTATCGATCCAATCAGGATTGGTATCTCAAACAGGTGCAGGGTACATGAGGGCATCGAAACCAATGCTTTATGTTCTTTGATATATGAAACAAAGGACACAGGACAAACATGAGTCAGGTAGAACAATATTCATAAACAGAGAAAAAGAAGTTCTTAAGTGCATTGTGACTTTAGACAGACTTTACACTCATGCCCCCGTGATTCACCTTCTGCCATACATAAATGGGATGGGCTTCTCGTACTTCCACACCCAGCCTGCAGAGAGTGACTCCCTGGGAGTGACTCATAGCACATTCACATTCACCTCCCTGTCCCAGGGCATAGTACTAGTGTCATGTTGACAGGAAGAGTGGGGTGTTTGAGTGCACGACACTCCCAGGGGGAGTAGAGAGTTTGTCAATATTAACACAGCCAAGCTACAAAAACACCAGAAGCAGCCACAGACGGCATGCATAGTTGAGGTGGGAGTGCACAGTAGAGGCAGCTAGCAGGGGTCATCTGTAACTATGTCACACAACGCACTGGTAAATCATGGCACAGTTTCATAATACAAAGTCATTTTTTTACACACCACTGATCTTATACCCAATTTTCCCTACTCAGAAAACCGTTAAATTGCAAATGTTGTCCATAAATCTCTGTAGAAGCCGTGTGGCCTTAAAGTGATAACGAGGCATGGGTGTTCATGTACATGACAGCCGACCCAACTGCAGTTCGTGAAAGGATGTAAATGTCCAGCTATACCATTGTTTGTATAGTATTGTTCATATACACTGATATAGCCCTTTCCTCTTATTTCTACAGCCTGATGATCCTACCAATCATTCACTTTCTCTCCACTCTTCCTTCCCCTACCATGACCCCTGTAACCAATAGGTGCCAGGGAGACTGATACCAATCAGTTCTTAGTGTTTACAGAACGTGTTTCTGACTACCACTGACGCCATCTTCCCAATGGCTCAGGAGGACTCCTCCTCGCTACAACACAGTTTGGTTCTTGTTTCATTAACTAGGCGTAGGAAGCGAATCTCTGCAACCACTTTGAATTTTACGTGCTGAAGCGCGGTGACGCCTCTATGTGCCTAAAGAATTTGTATGGAGAAGTTAATTTGGTGAATTTGAGATCCAGACCCCCATTTTCCTTATTTCACATTGTTCTAATTTGAATTAAGAGCTTCTGCATTCTTGTGATCTTGTTATAAGTTCTTGGTAAATTTTGAGGGGGGAGCATGTGTACTCGCCCCCCGCTCCCCTCTCTCTTTCATAATGGGGGGGGGGGGCAGGTCCTCCTTTCCTTTGCCTCTGGTATAGCTGTGACCATCAAGTATTTCAGTAGTGATCCCTTCACTAATTCATTTACTTAACCATCAACATTTCACTTTTTCAAAATTTATTTATAAAAGAAAATTAAAAAGAAGAGGATCAGAGCGAATATATATATGGAAGAATCACTAATACAAAATCACTTTGAATGGAATGTATCAAAGGGGAATCATTGAGGCATGGACCTCGTCAAAGGGGAATCATTGAGGCATGGACCTCGTCAAAGGGGAAACATTGAGAGATGGACCTCGTCAAAGGGGAATCATTGAGGCTTGGAAATGGTCAAACGGGAAACATTGAGAGATGGACCTCGTCAAAGGGGAATCCCAGCCTGTGGCATCCACATGTAGATTCAAGAGACAGGCCTACACCACAGTCTTTGCATGATATCTATCGTTCATGTCACTTTGACTTATAGCCGCAGCCATTCTCATGTAGGGGCCAGCTCTGGCTGTGAGTCCATGGTGGTATGCCATCTGTCCCCGTTCCGGTTGCACTAGCCCTCAGGGGCTGGTCAGCCGGTATAAGCTACCTCCCGTAGGTAGGGAGGAGTGTAGGGGCCAGCTCTGCCATAAGGCCAGCAGCCCCGTTTCTGGAGATCCCAGCCCCCAGGGGCTGGCATCCGGTGGTAGCTCCCCCTACGTGTGTATTATACTGATCCAGATGTAGATGGAAGGTAGAGAATGTCAGACGGGGAAGAAGCTCAGAGGAAGAGCTTCCGCTTCGAAGTTGGAGGGTCCTGGGTTCGAGTCCCGGTTTCTCCAAAGACGTTTTCCGCCGACCTCTACACTCAGTTGATTGTTTACCCTGCTGAAAACCTATTACATCCTGATATAGTACAATGACAATACCATCAATAGTTAAAGATCATACTGTGCACGTCCTCTGTTTGAGACTTTCTTTGGATCCATCACACCTTTTCATTTTCTCACAGCATATCACATATCAATCGACACTGATATTAATTCTCATGTTTTTATGATTTTATGACAGCTTGTGAAAGTTTTCACTCTGTGGGCTATTTCTTAACATATAATGACTTCAAGTCGTACCAAAATTGCCATAGCAATAGGATTTCCAGTTTTAGTGCTATGAGCGATCGTAGTACCTTTAGAATTGAGCTCCCTGCAGGTTGAAGCTATAGTTTGACTTCTTTTAATATTGGGAGAAATAAAAGATGATTTTCACTTCAAGTATCCTGCAGCCTTTCATCTCCCCTCCCGATATCTCTATCTGTATTGAACAAGTAATCAATGGATAATTCATGACGTTTGTATGTTAGCAAAGGATAATTACATGAGGGCATAGCCTGAGTGTAATTATCCTTTGCTAAAACACACAAGTCATGAATTATCCATTGACTACTTATTTTATTACATGATATCAATAGATAATCAATAGAATATCAATAAATTCAAGTTGAAAACAAAAACTGTTCCCCCTCCCCGGGACCCGAAGCCTGCCATAGTGTGTGTACATGATCGGTACTGACACCTCGGCGCCCGGCAGCCATTGGTTTGTTCTTAACGCGTCCCGCAGTACCGTATATCCTCGTGTTAAGGTCTGGTCAATTTGCCACTTAGTAAGGAGGTTTAGGTAGTAGACAGTACTAATACAAGCCTGGGTGTATAAACGAGGAAATATGGTATGCATGTTTGATTTGAATGTGTCTCGCTGTTATGGTAGTGGACAGTCCGCAGTCGTCGCCGGGACTTACACTTCAGCGCCCGTCTCGGTGTGCTTTGTTTGAATGCGTCCCGTGGTTATGGTAGCGGACACACAGCGAAAAAAGATGCGCCCAGATCGGGACTCGTCCCGCCTACCTCTAACGGCTGAGCGCAATGCGCTAACCACTAGACCACCGCGTCTCACACCTCAGCGCCTGTATCGGCTTGGCTTTGTTTGAATGCGTCCCGCGGTTATGGTAGCGGACACACGGAGAAAAAAAAATGCGCCCGGACTGGGATTTGTCCCGCCTACCTCTACCTCCCGGCTGAGCGCAATGCACGAAAACGTGGACAGCTTCTAGTGGCATTCTAACCAAGCAAACACACACCATTTCTCGTCGGTCCCTGTGGAGCAATGCATAGGGAGTTGGATTTGGGATGTGAGACTGCAGGTTCGACCCCTACCCTGGCAATGAAAAATTTCATAGGTTTTAACATGTAACATATGACATGTAAGGACATGTAAGGTGTGCAGGTTATCCATGGATAACCGCACTGGGTGCCTGTTATCCTTGGATAACCACACACCTTACAAAAGTCATGTTGCATGCATCATGCCATGCAATATCGACAGGTATGTGCATGAGAATAACAGGGGTGTGAAATTTCCGCGGAAACGCGGAATTCCACGTTTTTAATGCTCACATGGATCATTCCTGAGATCTGTGCAAATCCACTGAGAAAATGAATTACCATTTATTGGGGGGGGGGAGTTCTTAGAAATTTCCAAATGTTAGATGTAATGTCAGCTCAAATTGAGGTAGATAAGTATCCCAATGGTATATTGTGGCCTCATTGTACACTAGAGAGTAATATAATGTAGCCAATTGAATAGTTAAATCACTTATCTTATGTACTGTAATAATGTGAATTAGAAATCCTTGTGAGGTGGTATAATGCGCTTCAGAGGAAACTGTTTTCGGGATTTCACACCCCTGATCCAGGAAAAGCACTCAAAATCCCAGAAATCGTGTAATAATCGTGAATATATATGCCCTTACCCTCATTCGCCTTTCCGTTATAATGCTTCTCAGGAGGGTGTTGCCCCTATGGGAAAAGGCAGTACTGGTCGAAGATCGCATCCCAACTAAAATTCTGTTATTTTTGAGTCATGCCATATTTGAATGAGTCATACTTTCCTAAAAGTCCTCCCTAACTTATAAACCATTGAGCAATGTATTTCTGCATGAAATGTGCATCTGAGTACATAATATTTTTTTTACTGTAGGTCGACACTAGAACCACCAGGTAACATAACAGCCTCTATTTGTGAAGTTGGTGTCTCAGTGAGGGCATCTGGTTGATAAGTGGTGCAATACTTGCACACACTCTATGGACAAAGCAGTGGTTTCTCTGGTACTGGGCAGCTGGTGGAGCCCTCTTCTGTTACAAGATATCACCTTTCTACACTTCTCAAAATATTTTTTCCGCTATAACAAAGAACTATTCCACATCCAATTGTCTTCTGCCTACACATTTAGGGAGCTTTTATATATAAATTATGCATGCCATTGGAGAGGAAAATGAGCCACTGTATGATTCATTAATAACTTGTAGGGGGTCGTTTTAGCTGAAATTGCATCTTTAAGAAGTGCCCCTTCTGCAGAACTGGCTTTCCATGTAGTGATTACTTTTCAATTGTGTCGCTCACAAGTGGTCATGCTAGGTAGTATGGCACTAGAAAAGGGTGATTTGAGTAGGTACCTAGTCAGGAAAAGTCACTGAGTATAGTATAGTATAGAATATGTGACACGAGTAAGCACCTGATAGTGTAGCTCTCTCTTTTTTAAACAAGACAGGTGACTTTTCAGACTAATGTGGTGAGTGCAAGTTGAATGGTGAAGCAGAGCATGACTTGTTTTGAAAAGAGGGCACATACTGAGACCTCTATTTACCATAGGAGCAACACCCTCCCGACATTTTACCAGCAATGTACCCTCCTCATCCGTTGCGCCATGTTACCTACCCTGCACACCCCTTGTTGCTCATTTATCAGCATTATTAACGGTGTCTCCTCTACTCAGCGATGCCATCCGCCGACCCGGCAGCCCTGGGCGATAATTCAATGATTTACTAAGACAGGTGGCGACCCAGCCAGTATATATGTACGGCTTCTTGACTTTAAACCTCTCTGGTCGGGGTGCTGCTTATCATAAGCTACATATATTACTCTTATTGAGGAGCTGAAGATACTTAATGATTGTATGGTGGTATCTAATTCCCCAGAACGATGGGTCAGGACTTAAAGGCGTTGTCCCAGTTGCCCTTGTAGAAAATGGAAATGATTGGAACAGTGGGAGAAAAATACAAATCGCCGTACCCAACAAAACAGCAAGAGAAAGAGAAAGAGAAGGAATCCCTGGAATCATGATGGTGAGGGTGGAGGAGGGGGTAGGGCCCATGTGAGGCCCAGCAATACCTAACATTCAGTGTGCTGGGATGGCAAAGGCTCAATAAGTGTTAATGAAATGAGATTTTAGATACCTAGTATAGATCGAGGTAAGGAGATCAACTGGAAACAGTATAATACGTATAATACGTATGAAAGAGGAAGGAAAACGGCACATCATTGACATTATCCTTGCTGTTCTGTAGGTTCACCAGGTGGCAGCTCTATCTGGTAGAGCAGAATTACCTATCGATGGAGAGTGACGTTCACTAAAAGCCAGGCATCTTCACGTCCAACCCTCCATGCTTAAACGGGTGTCCCGTCAAAGCTGGTTTGTTCTCAATTTTTAATCGGGAGCAAAGGGACATCGGGAACCCCCATGAAAGAAAATGAAATATAAGATTTCATCTATTTGTTTTCTTGAATCCGATTAGAATCAGGCTGATATCCGGTCGATCTTTGTCAATATATGCTTCTGTGGAAGCAGTTCTTTAGACCTAGTATAGGGATGCTGACACTTTCGTCGACACCTCGTGAGACCCCATGTGACCTGCCTGCCTCAGCTGCCCGCCACGTGACTGACATTTCGTGACGTCATGATCTCCTGGGAGGCTGGGCGAGATCTCGCGAGACTCGCCGTAGAGGGGTCGGGATGACAGCTACATAGGTGAGGCTCCACTACGCGATTTTCGCAGAGAATCGGAGCTATTCTCACAAAATGAGACTAAAAAAAAAAAAGACTCAAAGTGGCATTTGTTATCATTGCAAGGTAGAAATTGTATGTTAAAGGAGCCATTTGTTTATGTTGGGATGTCATTGTATGCAATTTCAGGCATGCTTGTGTTGTCAAAAAGATGTTTTTGTTTACCAAATCAAGCTGACCTAATGTAAATATTGCAGACTTTCACACTAATGACTCTATGCAACTCAATATCAGACAGGTTTGATTTTTACAGTACAAGAGCCTACAATCTGTGTAACTGCTGTGTTGTTATTTATATTTTGCTGTGTTGATGTTTATATATTGAACTCCTACCAATCACAGAGTCTATGCAGGTGTAGATTAGTTTGAAATATGGCACACAAGGAGATAGATCACCCATGAAATGACCCCTGAAATCTCACGTTTACAATTTTGAATCTCATGTTTATAATATGGGAATGTCAACACCCTATACCTCAGGCACTCACTATAGGGATAACATTCCAAGAGAATGTAGCAAAAAAATCGCATAGTGGAGCCTCCACTACATGGCAGACATGTTACATGTATCACAGGTTGTTTCCGCATCTCTCATGTCTTTGTAGGATATGTGCAGTGTAAGACCTGCTTCTACGGCACCCAGGCCTATAAAGCTAGCCCCCAATAATGAATGCAAAAGCACAAACAATTGTCCATAGAGTAGGAAATGAGACATCATATTCCTCGCTTTCGCTTTCAGTCTTAAAAAGCAATACAAAATGTACTTAACTAGATGTCCCCTCGTCAAGTCTACCAAGCGGGTTTAGCGTTAAAGGTATATTCCACTATTCAAAAAATCAAAAAGTACCATCAGTTTCTCCAAATTACTTGGGGTTATATAAGTTTTCTATATTATAAGATAGCCAAGCAATAAAAATCATAGTTCATTGTACTAGTTTCAGATTTATTGACATCTGAAGATGGGGAGTCCTTAACTATTGCTGCTAGTGGGAGAAACCCCCATTTTTCAACATTTTCTCCAATATTGAAAAAATTGACCATGGCTAACTTAACTAAACTTCTCATACGTCTAGCAGACATCATGTGTACCATGATCACGCTATAAAATACAGGTGGTCATTGGACAAACAAAAGAGCCATGATTGATTTAACGAAAAAGGTGCAAATGAAAAGTATTCAAATTTTTAATGTTTCACAAAACAGGAAAGAAAGTGCCCAGATTTTGTTCACCAGACTTTGCAGGGATTGAGATCCAATCATCATGAACATTTCATGAGCAAAGAATTGTAAGGTTACTCACAGAATCTAGAAGTGACAGATTTATGAACATATTTTCTTTTTCCTCTACAACTGAAATCTAATAAGTGGACCAGTGGTGAATCATAGGGAGTGGTCATTATTTATCAACAGGGGGGTGGTGGGTTTTCGCCCAGAAGCGCGAAAATCTTTTACGCCCCCCCTCAACGGCAGTAAAAAATTTCGTGCCCCCCGCGCCAGAGGCGCAGAGAGTTTTCGAGCCCCCTCTTTGATCTATAGTAGCGCGCGGGCTTTTTTGCTAAAAAGAGGGTAAAAAGAGGGGTCAAAATTTTCATAGATGGTGGAATATACCTTTAAAGGGAGACATCTTGTTGGGCAGTAGCTATAAGCTATGGAACAAGTAATTAATGGATAATTCATGACGCTTGTGTTAGCAAAGGATAATTACATGAGGGCGTAGCCCGGATGTAATTATCCTTTGCTAACACACACAAGTCATGAATTATCCATTAACTACTTATTTTATTACACGATTAATCAATAGATAATCAATAGAATATCAATGAATTCAATAAAAAAAAATCGGACCAGGACCGGGACTCGACATGCTACTGACTGCTCCATATCTTCTATGAAGCCAAAAAGGTGGATGTTCGCCAGGACTCGTCCTGCCTACCTGTAGAATCTGAGCTCAATGCGCTAACCACTAGACCATCTGTACACACACCTCGGCACCCGGCATCTGTTGGTTTGGTTTGAACACGTCTAGCAGTCCTCTATAATTATAATGCTATTCTAACCTTGCGCATGTGAAAGTTGCTGGAGTCGCTACTATCCAGGTAGGGGCTATGGCATTATACATATACAGGCAAACACCCACACTTTCTCGTCAGTCCCTGTGGCGCAATGCATAGGGATTTGGATTTGGAATCAGGAGAGTGCAGGTTCGACCCCTACCCTTGCAATGAAAATTTTGTAGGTTTTAACATGTAACATATGACATGTAAGATGAAATGTAAGGTGTGCATGTTATCCATGGATAACAGCACCGGGTGCCTGTTATCCTTGGATAACAGCACACCTTACAAAAGTCATGATGCATGCATCATGCCATGCAATATCGACAGGTATGTGCATGGGGATATCCAGGAAAACCACCCAAAACCACACAAGTCATATAATAATAAAGATTATGCCATCCGAACATGAGCTCTGTATCTAGTATATTATCCACTAGCATTCTGGACAGAGCACAACGATCGGGATTCTGTTCTGTGTATGTGACACCCATTTAACAGTAAATGACTCCATAACCAATCTTGGTGCCTTCTCCGAATCCATGATTGTAAGAACTAAGAACATATATTCCATTAGATGCTCACATTGAAGTAGAATATGTGTCACTCTAGTGTAGAGTAAAAGCTTTCAACAGTGCCCAGCAAATTGTTGAGACCCCTCATCAACCTGTGTGAAGTGGCGAGGATGGTAATCACTCATCCTCACCAAGGATGGCGACATGAGTGATCACTCATCCTCCCCAGGGATGACGACATCAGTGATCACTCACTTTGCTAGATGAGACGCACACCACATCATAACCCACGTTCACCACGGATGGATCGTGATCACTTACACTCATAGGGGATGGTCACTCGGGTGATCACTCACCTCGCTAGATAAAACGCATACCTCGTGATAGCACAGGTTCACCACAGATGGTGAGGATCTTGATCGCCCACACTCACCAGGGATGGTGACACGAGTGATCACTCACCTCGCTAGATGAAACGCACACCATGCCATGGCGCACATTCACCACAGTTGGCGAGGATCTTGATGACTCACACTCATCAGGGATGACAAGGAGGTTGATCACTCACCTCGCTAGACGAAAGTGGTGATCACTCAAACTCACCAGTGATGGTGACGCTGGTGATCACTCACCTTGTTAAATGAAAAGCTCATGATCATCAACATTGGTAATCATGCAGCCTCACATCTGCCAGATCAAAGTATGTTTTGCCAGAGAAGGTATTGCCATATGTATCTTCCCTCTAACCACAGACAATGTGTTCATATAGATATGTCCCAATGTATTTTTCCTGTAACCAGGGAAAAGGTATTTATGGATAGTTGCTTTCATTTTAGAGATACCTCTATCTAAATTCAATTGATATTTTCTCTATATAATCTTGTTTGATTCAACTCTGAAGTATTACATGGAAATCAGTGTAAAACAAAGCACATTTGATACGTATGGGACTTATATTTCATGCCCACACTTCCTAGATAGGCTACATAATGAACAGTGGTGCTGTTTGCAATGGTGGTGATAAGTTGCCATTCTGAGTGAGAGTGAGTGACAGATGATGCAATCCTCAGAGAGCATTGACTTGGAGTGACACAAATTCACGCATTGAATGAGACCAATGTTGGCAACAGTGGTGATGAGTTGCCATTTTGTGTTAGAGTTGATGACAGTGGCACACACTCACACAGTGAGTGAAATCCATGTCAGCGATGGTGGTGATAAGTCACCATTTTGAGAGAAGATTCAGTAGGAGTGACATAAAGTCATGCAGTGAGTGAAAGCCATGTGACAATGCAGGTGAAAGGTCGCCATTCTGAGTGAGAGTTGACAGACAGTGGCACATATTGACGGAGTGAGTGAGATCCATTTTGGCGATGGTGGTGATAAGCTGCCATTCTGAGTGAGAGTTGACTGGGAATAGTGCATACTCACATAGGGAGTGAGATCAATATTAGCGATGTTGGTGATAAGTCGCCATTCTGAGTTAGAACTGACTGGGAGTAGCACATAATCACACAGTGAGTCAGATCCATGTTGGCGATGGTTGTGATAAGCCGCCATTCTGAGTGAGAGTTGACAGGCAGTGGCACATACTCATGCAGTGTGTTAGATCCATGTTGGCGATGGTGGTGATAAGTCACCATGCTTTGTGAGGGTTGACAAGGGGTGGCACATACTCACGCAGTGAGTGAGATCATGTTGGCAACTGTTGTGATAAAGCACCATGCCAGGTGAGACTGACACACAGTGGCGAAAGATGACGCAGTGAGTTATCACTTAAAAAGGAGTCAACATTGATGACCAATCATGGCGACAGATAACGACAATTTGCTGGGTACAGACCGTGTCGTGTCGTATGCTGAAGGTATGGCTGATGGGAAAAATCAATTACCTTCCCAGTGTCTGTAAGGCCGACAGGTCTTTACTGCGGTATGAATTCCAGGAAGAGGCAATTGTAGCGCACCAAAGGAACATATTGCTGCTTAAATGGCTGATTTATTGCCAAGGGATGGAAAGGGGTGGAGGGAAGAAATGACAAAAGACTCCATGTGGATATCGTAATGTGTGTGAGGGGAAGGGGTAAGTGAAGTCATGAATGCTGACAGGCAAGACGGCCATAACGACTGCTGTCAATGTAGCTACATAGACACAGGCAATGTGCTAAAGATCTATCAGGACTGTGTCTGTATAAAGACTTTCAAAGAAAGCCGACAACAATGTAGAGGTATTTGGCACCATTCTAATAAGACACTGCTTTGTCACGCAGAATAGCCATCCATCTCTTTAGTTCTGCATAACCGCCATTATGACTGTAGTCTGGAGCATGTTGCTCCTATAGTAAAAAGAGCTATCAGTAGGTACCCTCTTTTCAAAAGAAGTCACCCTCTGCTTCACTATTCAACTTGCACTCACCACATTAGTCTGAAAAGTCACCTGTCTTTGTTAAAACAGAGAGAGCTGCACTATCAGGTACCTATACTCATGTCACACTCTGTAGTATATTATACTGACTGACTTCTCCCTACTAGGTACCTACTTAAATCCCCCTTTTTTATCTCCGTACTTGAATGTCCACTTGTGAGCAACAAAAGGGACAAGTTATAGCTACATGAAAAGAAAGGACTGGAAATGAGGGCATTTTAGCCAGCTCTTCGTTTTACTATAGGAGCAACACCCTCCTGGTGTGATTTGATGTGGCAACAATGTAATCTAATCTATCATTATTTGCATTTGAAATAACCTTTAGGGGTACCTATGTTACCCAGCCTTCTTTATTAACATTACCTGTAAGATGTGTAAAACCATTGAGATAATGGACTTGTTTTTTCATTAGCTCCCCAGGCAATCTGTCCCAACCTAGATGTGGCAGCCATATTGTAGTCAGAAATCATTACGTCCACGGCATACTTCTTTATGCAGAATCAATTATTGAAAATCCATTATTATTATCGAATATATATATATATATATATATATATATATATATATATATACAGATAGATAGATAGATAGATTAGATAGATAGATAGATAGATAGATAGATAGATAGATAGATAGATAGATAGATGATGGCTGCATGTCTTTGCCAATTTACACCAATTAGCTGTACCTACAAGGAGAGAGATGATTATGTGCGTTACCCTTAGAAAGAATAACATTTACTTTACAATTGATCCCATACTTAATATTTTATGACTGTAACAGCCTTCGAGGACAGACTTTGACTGCAAGTCCTTGGCGTTGCACATTCTGAGGGGAGTCCTGAAATGGTTGTCTTCAAATAACAAATATGAAAAGGAACATACTAGAGTAAACCTACCTACTTACCTTTCTTCCTAATATGGCCTGAACATCATTCACGGAAAATTGGTCGGCTCTTAGATTATCCAGTGAATACTTTCTGCCATTTACAGAGCAGTAACAAAACCTGACTGCTCTGTCTGAGAACGTTCTGTTCAGTAACAGTAGAATGACACCAAGGCATTGATATGTTGTATTAAAGAAATCAGCAACATTGACGCTTCCAGTCTAATACATGTAGTCGTGGAAAGGCAGAATATCACCCAGGTTTTCCTCTAGGCCCCTCGATTACAACAATAACAAGTATCCGGCTACCTTTCAAGACATGAGGAAACGCTATGTATGGAGCAATGTTTGATTTGTTTCCATATCCATATGTTCAACTGTAAAAGCCGATTATATACAATTCATTAGAGAACAACAAAAACAAAGCAACATCACCCAGATTCTCATTTTGATGCATCTAGGTATACACATTTCGTTGGACATTAAAAGTTATGCACAGCAACAATCTCCTCTCATCACCTCTTGATTATACAAGGATACACGTCTTATGTCCTAGATCTGCTGGTTCGAGGAAACCTAGAAATAGTTCTAGGTGAAATATACCATTGCTTTCCAAAAGTGTAAAACTTTATTTACCAGCAGGCCACCGGGTCAGGAAAGGGATCCTTTAGTTATCACAAAGGAAAGTCCCCCCTTATATAGTGCCGCCCGCTAAAAGCAACCCAGCAAATTGTCGTTATCTGTCGCCATGATTGGTCATCAATGGTGACTCCTTTTTGAGTGATAACTCACTGCGTCATCTTTTGCCACTGTGTGTCAGTCTCACATGGCATGGCAATTTATCACAACAGTCACCAACATGATCTCACTCACTGCGGGAGCATGTGCCACCCCTTGTCATCCCTCACAAAGCATGGTGACTTATCACCACCATCGCCAACATGGATCTAACTCACTGCGTGAGTATGTGCCACTGCCTGTCAACTCTCACTCAGAATGGCAGCTTATCACAAGCATCGCTAACATGGATCTGACTCACTGTGTGATTATGTACCACTCCTGTGCCACTGGCATCAACTCTCACACAAAATGGCGACTTATCACTACCATTGCCAACATTGGTCTCACTCAATGCGTGAACTTGTATCACTCCATGTCAATGCTCTCCGAGGATTGCATCATCTGCCACTCACTCTCACTCAGAATGACAACTTATCACCACCATTGCCAAAGTTGTTGAGACAGCACCACTGTTCAACATGTAGCCTATCTAGGAAGTGTGGGCATGAAGTATAAGTCCCATACTTATCAAATGTGCTTTGTCGCACACTGATTTCCATGTAATACTTCAGGGTTGAATCAAACAAGATTATATAGAGAAAATATCAATTGAATTTAGATAGAGGTATCTCTAAAATAAAAGCAACTATCCATAAACACCTTTTCTCTGGTTACAGGAAAAATACATAAGGAAGTATCTACATGAACACCTCGTCTGTGGTTAGAGGGAAGATACATATGACAATACTTTCTCTGGCAAAACATATATTGATCTGGCAGATGTGAGGGTGCATGATTACCAATGTCGATGACTATGAGCTTTTCATCTAACAAGATGAGTGATCACCAGCATCGCCATCACTGGTGAGTCTGAGTGATCACCACTCTCGCCATCCATGGTGAACCTGCGCTATGTCGTGATGCGCATTTCATCTAGCGAGGTGAGTGATCAACCCCCTTGCCATCCCTGGTGAGTGTGAGTCATCACGATCCTCGCCAACTGTGGTGAATGTGCATTATGGCATGGTGTGCGTTTCATCTAGCGAGATGAATGATCACCTGAGTGACCATCCCCCGTGAATGTGAGTGATCACGATCCTTGCCATCTGTGGTGAATGTGCGTTATGACGTGGTGTGCGTGTCATCTAGCGAAGTGAGTGATCACTCATGTCGCCATCCCTGGTGAGGATGAGTGATCACTCATGTCGCCATCCCTGGTGAGGATGAGTGATCATGATCCTCGCCATCCCTGGTGAACATGCAATATGACAAGGTGCGTGTTTCATCTAGCGAGGTGAGTGATCACCTGCGTCGCCATCTCTGGTGAGTCTGAGTGATCACCATCCTAGCCATCTGAGGTGAGGCCATGTAATCACCACCATTGCTATTTCTGGTGATCTTGTGCTATAGCGACTTCGTGTTCCATCTAGCGACATCTGTGAGCCACTTCACACAGGTTGACGAGGAATCACGACAATTTGCTGGGAAGCCATAAAAGACGCGAAACAAACCTGTAAGTCAACATAAAAAAACGATCCAGTGTTGAGGAAACAGAAAGAAGCACTAAAAGATAAGAAAAAAGAGGAATAAATATAAAAAAGGAGAATAGTGTTAGTGTCTATCTGGGGCACCCAATGCATTTGTCTGGTGTAAAAGAGTGTGCAGCCAAATGGGTGGAAGATACATAAAGGTTGAAAAAAAGTATCGAAGAGGAATCAAACAGGGTTCAGTTTATTACATCATATCGTGATGATTTGGTAAAACGTACGATTACCCGCAAATTTCGTGCCTGAATTTAGTAAACAAATAGGAGACGACGACGATCTTGTTTATATTTATTTGCGTTAAATGATAACTTAATAGTTTCGCTTTGTAGTGCATGGGGTATGCTATTTAAATGAATATATACCAGTCTTTATCTTGTCATGGTAGACACACCCGGTGTCCACAAGAAACTGCCACTGTGTGCACGGAGATATATGCCCCATATTACATGTTATTACACATTCTTGGCAGAATCCTTGATGTGCAAGAAATTCGAAGCCTTTTGATGGGGCAAATTTGCATCTGCAAAACAGGTCTGTTGAAGGCAGTTGGTTGTGTGTGTGTGTGTGTGTGTGCGTGTGTATCAGTTAGCACTATCAATCTTAAAACAACACAATACAACTGTATGGTATACTTCCTCATGCACTTGTAGAGACTAAATATCAATCCCTGTTTTCCTCAAAGATGGTGACCAAACGCCAGTAGAATGACTGATATGGCACTAGCTGTGTCAGCCCTAGTGGTGAGAACAGAACTACATGGGCCTAGAGGCAATCGCTCGCAATTACAGGGGTGAGTGATATGGTGGGGGAATCTGCAATTTGGCCACCCTGGCTTGTGATACTGAGCCTTGAAAGATTGGCAAGAAACCACCAACAGCAGTAGCCCAGCATGTTAGTGGTCTGTTCTGGGGACTGTAAGGTATGCCACCTTTTTGGGTCAACCCCAGGCAAGGGAGGGCAATACACGTGAAAAAGGAAATGTGTAATAAATGTGCAAATCTGTCAGCGTCCATTAACATGAGCTTCAAGACCACCAGAGGCTGGGTGAGTGGTTGGGTGTAGGAGGCTGGAGTGTTTATCTCACGGCAGTGGTTTTAACTCTCTTTCCATCCATTAGTCGGCTTCTGATGGGAACACTGGATATATAAGCAAATGTCAACGATCAGTGAATAATTTAGCATCGTATTCCCCAAGGTGTAGCTGTCCCGTATTCAACGAGGCCTTATAGGCCGAGTTGAATGCGGGACAGCTACACCGAGGGGAATACGATGCTAAATTATTCACTGTAAGTTGACATTTGCATTTATTATATGGCCCACGGGTTTAAATTGCTTTTAAATAAGGGATTTCAACAATATTTACTTATTTTGAAGACGCTGAGTCGTCTCGGTTTGTTTTGATCCGCCATGACAGCTTGTTCGATGGAAGTAGGTCACGTGATACGGAGCTAGCCGCTGCTTTTAGTTTCGATATAAATGTTCCTTGCGCAGGCATAATTCTTCTATTTTTTACATGGCGTTTATACCTAAATATACCTTAAACAATTCATAACATATTATTTAACTAGTTCCATCATTGTTTTACCGTAAAACTTCTAATAACCATACCTAAATACGAAACTAGTTAGCTCTGTATAAATTTCAAAATGGCGCTGCCGAATATGCGAGGATCGTATTCCACCCCCCCCATTGAATACAGAGTAAGTAGTACTAATCTATAGTGTCATCGATATTAGCCATATAATAAGAGGGTAGTGTGTCTACATCGCTACATGCACATATGCCCTGGCTATTACTTTAAAGAAATCAGACCGCCCACCTACCATCAAAGGGCTGGAGGGCATTTCTTAACAGTGTTACTTAGCATTGTTAAGAAATGCCCTCCTGATATGAATATAGACATAGTGAACAACTAGCTGAAGACTAACATGATGCTGCCGAGGTTAGGTGCCGATTCTGACCTACTTAGTGAAATATCTATTATCATAGAGGAGAGCAACAGTCTTATCTGGTGTACCTGATGATGTCACCACCTGGTAAAATGCATCCCAATAGTGTTTGCATAGCAATGAAAGGATGTGATTAGATGTTCTTTGTAGCTTTTCTTCTGGGAGGATTTATCTATTCCTTGGACATCACTAAATGACATAACCAAAGTTTCCTATACAATATCATGATGGTGGGCACTTCAGTAAATACTAAAACACATTTTGTGAATCCCTCTATGCATGAACAATGTAGCACCTGATGCATTTTGGCAATCGTGACGTTATCAGATGCATCAGGTATTTAGGCTGTCAATATATTATGTTTTCATAAATATAGGGTACCATTTCCCTTTAAGTAATCAGTGAAACCATCCTTCATATATTAAATGTCATATACCCTGCTGAATCCTTTTTGATTAAAGAACCGATTTAAGGTATTGCATTAAGAACGAAGGGTTGGTAATGACCTCGATTTCAGACTTGGCCGTGTTGTAATGCACCGTTCATTGGCCTGCTGAGGGCCACTTGCTGGTTGGCTGGTGCGTTCCCGCCCTTGGCAGCTGGAGCAGACGACAGACAACTGGTCGCTGCCGCTGGGAGGCGGCGTGTCCCATGCCTGTCAATGTTCATGACGCTGGTTCCACCATTAAGGGACAACTAATCACGCGCGACGTAGGTGCTGTGCTTCGGGCATTTTGTTAGGCATTTAGTACTGCCCGGGTGTACGGCAGGCATTAGGGGAGATATGGAGGAGAGTATACATAATACGATAGTCTGTGACTTGGTGAAGGGGGCGTAATGAGATGTGGGCTTTACGTGACTCCATAGGGCGGAGCAATATGTCAGAATCACACGGTCAAGGAAATAGAGAAGTCTGGTCTACGTCAGAGGAGATATCTGAACATGGAAGCTTTGTCTTGTCACTGATAAGGAAATTTTGTATACGGTAATAACGATTATACTTTGAACAATATGGACAGCCGCCATTGCATCCCATCGTTCTGAGTTAGGCTAGGCGAGACTAGGCAACTAGAAATTGCAGTGGGTTACAGATCATGTTACAACTCTGCTTTTCAAGCAATTGCAGGAATGTTATTTTTAATAATAAGGTCCACTATGCAACAGATCACACAACTCTCTTCCTTCTATGCAACTAGCCCAAAATCACGCCCTATGTCGCATAGTAGACCCGCAGCTAAATTCATAACAGCTAATCCGACTTATTTTGTGTGACCAATTCCTGCATGGCAAGATCAAGACGATTCCTTAATTAACTACGTATATTCCATGTTCTGGACTGGGGTTGTCAATCCCAAATAAAAGAAACACCCCACCCTTCCAGCTACAGGTATGTTCACAGTCAATGACGTCATCATGTATTCTATGGGTATATGAGGTGGGGGGGGGGTATTTGGATCATTGTCGGGTCTATTTGTTAAAAAGGTGTTTTGAAAAAAATAAATTTATATAGTGGCCGGCTAGGAGTTGGTCTTAAAAAAAAAGGTTCGTTTTTTTTCATGACGTAATGGTGCTTGGAATCTGAATCAGATATTCTTCTTGTTAAAAAAAAATCTCTACCCCCCATCCACCAAGCCTCCTCACACCCACACGTCGTTCTGTACATGCCCGTCCCATGAGCCTCTTCGGCCGCCTGATGGTCTGATGCGCCACCTCACGGAGCGTATTGGTGTAACCTTCGACCGGAAACGCGACCAGCACCTTTCCAACCTCTACGCCATTTTACCGACCAGGAATTATGCCGTGAAAGGGGTGGGCGTATCAATACGCACCCATGTTACCGGGACTAAGTTCTTGATGACTACTCTCCTGCCACCTAGTGGTGTAAGTTTTGAACTTTGACCTACATTTCATGTGAGTTTGTCTGCTGTAACGTCGCGTACGTCACATGTACCTCCTTTCAGATGATTGCATCTAGAAATTGTTGTCGTCCACGAAACCTGAAAAAAAAACAGTATTCTTATTATTGTGTGTGGAGATGGGTTGTCACTTACATCAGAAAACAATTGAATAAATTCAAATCTGCAAATGCTGCCACTTGTCGATTTAAATTTCACCCTTCCCTTATGTAAGGTGTAATGTGGACTGACAAAACACTAAATTGTAAAAACTCATATAGTTATTTTATCAGAACTATGTCAACTAAGTTGATTGCCGTCTTTAATCAACCGACAGACTCTTGGTCGTATAATAGACTATTTCTAATCGAATCTTAGTAGTAGATCCATCCAAGACCACCACCCTCAGGACTCTACATGGGACATAAAGAACCTCTGACGATCCAGCTTCATTTGGCTGGTTTTGAAAGAGCATGAAGTTGGATGGTGGTCTTGGTGGAATGCCATTTCAGCGTATACATTTGAATTATACGGACTTAGCAGGATCATTTATTAGCCAATGAGATAACCCCAACGATTCACTGCGGTCCTCTCGGGGGCCAACTGGTACCCATCTGATAGGTCTTATCAGTAGAACTCGCTGATAACAAGGTCCAGTAATGGCGACGCCCATGGGGCGACCTGCTATTTTCAGCCTGGTGTATCACCAACTATATATAGATCCTGTGACGTACAGCTACTTAGTGGGCCCTGGTGACGTCCAATGATGACGTATTGGGTGATGGATGGGCCTTATTTCTATTCACACTGTGAGCTGGGGATTAATTACAAGTATATCCCTCTGTCTCGTGCCGCTATATAGTACCATCAACACAATCCTCACACTCCCTGCCATTAACAGGCACCGGATTGGTGAGAATAACGATTTGGAGAGAGGAGCAGATAATTGTATCGGATACTCCATCAAGTATTTCTCTTTAGATCTTATTGGTTTCCGAGTGATTTGGATTAACTGGAAGTGGTTTGCGAGCACACAGGAACAATCAACCAGTTTAAAATTTGAGGTGCTCTCCGATTCTCCGTCCAATTTCCACTCACTGCAGAAGGTAGTTATGAGCTGCTCTCAATGTTTGTGACTTGATCTATGAGCAGCCCAGGACGGCTCCAACTGGCCCCAAGTGCCTACCACCAGGGATGAGCCCTACCATGGTGGCATGCCAAAGAGGATCCCAATGTTTGAGGCCTGGGACCCCCGGGGTATAGGTTGGTCATCGTGCAGGGGGTAGTTTGGCATGCGTCAAGTGGACGGTATTAGTTGTGGTGGCAGGGTGAAGGGGTTGGTCAGTACACTGCATATTGCCTCGTGTATATTTGGCCAGGGGAGGTCCAGAAATGTTTGTTTAAAGAATACTATATGCTGATAGATTTTCACTGTTTTCTCATCTAACAATGAATGTCTAGTTACGAAAGGATAGGCTCTCTATATCTTATATTATTCTCATATATAGCAAGGACTCTGACATTTACGTATCATTCACAACCTTTCATGATTTTGATATTTCCCATGTTTTGTGTATATGATATTTATCTTCATGTGTCAGCCTCACAGGAGTAAACCGTCTTGGACATATTCAGAACATGAACTCACAGCAGTCTCTTCAAGCTAAAATGGAAAACAAAGCTAAGATAGTCACATTGGTTTTCTACGGTCCTTTCCCTCACAGGTTTATCTCTATTTGATTGGCCATCAGGACTCGTTAATGACGTGGTAAACAACCATGTCTATGGTAGTGACGTCAAGATGGTGACCACACAACCCGTTTCCACAGTCGTTAATCAGAATAAGGCCACCAGAGGGGGACATAAGTCAATGTCATCTTACCCTGTAACTCTGTCTCAGCACAAAATTGTGTGTTTAGTGCGGCGAAATGAGGACGGAATCGGGATCAGCTATTTAAAAGCAATTTAACTTTCACCATTAGCTTCTATATCATACTTAATTGCTGCCTAAACTGATATTACTCACCTTTGGGCAATGTGGGACTGAAGATGATAATCGGTCTCCATATGACATCGTTTCATTACTCATATTCCAAATCGCTGGGGTCAAGACTGATTATGCAGTGACATATTGGACGTGACATTCGTTCTCATCTTCTTTTTCTATTTGAAATGCATTAAAACCTGCAATTATACCTGTATCTACAATACAATTACAAAGGTATTCATGTTGGTGTGTGCCTAAAAGTGACCCCAACTAACCTAAACCTTCCAAGTTCAACCTCGCTCCCGGGGAATATCACGTGCACTTGTTCCTGCAGTCCTACAAGATTTGAGTATGGGAATGTAACATATGATGATTATGCTTGCACTAGTGCCTTTTAGGAACTGATAGAGGCACGAGGTGGAGCTGAGTGCCTCTATCAAGTTCCTAAAAGGCACGCATGCAAGCATAATCATAACACATTGCATTTATACCACAATCTGTACCTTTATTATGCATTAGAATGCATCAGAATGCATTCTGCATTTACTGACATACCATATGGATACCATATATATTCTATCCATAGGGTCCCAGACTCATCTAACCCAACACTATTGTCCAGCCCTGTGGCCTAATAGATAAGATGCAGAACTTTATATCAGAAGGTCCCTGGATTAATCCCAGGCAATGCTGAGCTTTTTCAGTATGAACCACTGTCAAAGCTCTGTCATAGCTGCTGTCACATATAAGAACAGTATAGAAAAAGAACACTGTCAATATTCAAGTGTCAACTCTGAGTGCCTCTATCCTGTAATAAAAGCACTCAGATTATCCAGCTTGGGCTCCCTAAATCGTTCTGAAATGTGATAACTGTGGTATAATATGGGGTGAGCAGTGCCGCCCAGGACCAGCCGCAGCTCCACCATTAGCCCACTGAACGTTTACCCCAGGTAGACTGAAGCTAATTAGGAGTCTACCTCAGGTAGACAAAATAACTGACCAATTAGAATCCAGTAACGACTTCAGCAGCAGGTTTGCTGGTCTGATTGAGAATCTGGCTAATTTTTCATTTATATCAGCCTGTCTACCGCAGGTAGACAAGGGGGACTTCTCTACCCAGCGTAGACATCCCGTATTGACCTCAGTTAGACAAGATACACCTTCTCTACCTGAGAGAGACAAGGGGTCTCTATCTCAGATAGACAATGAAATACTTATTTACCTCAGGTAGACTAGCAACCACCTGTCTACATCAGGTAGACAACTGTTTATTTCTACCTCAAGTAAACTCCAAACTGCTTGTCTACCTCAGGTAGCTGCCTGTCTACCTCAGATATATAACTGTCTGTCTATCTGAGGTAGACTCTAAACTGCTTGTCTACCTCAGGTAGATAACTGCCTGTCTACCTCAGGTAGACTCTGAACTCCTTGTTTACCTCAGTTAGATTAGAAACTGCTTGTCTACCTCAGGTAGAGTTCTGCTTATCTACCTCAGGTAAACTATAAACTGTTTGTCTATCTCAGGTAAACTGAGAAAGAATTCCTAAAAATCATTAACTCCTAATCCCGTGAGCTTACAGGCCACTCTATAGTCTAAAGCAAGCCCCAGACTAGTTGTCAGTGATAATCGGGTGTAGGTGCTGAGCTGTGATTGGTCTATTCTGTTCTCTACCTGAGGTAGACTTGTAATGAACTTCTGCTTCTCTACCTGAGGTAAAGCTTCAGTGGGCCAACGGCAGAGCTGCGGACCAGCCACGGACCCAGGCCGCGTCACGCTCAAGGCGCATCCCTTCTCCCTCCGCGTGTGCAAGTAGTCCCGGTTCGCGTGACGTTATACTTGTGTGTTGTTTGCAGACTCGGCCACATAGAATTATCGCATGTTTTGTCCACATCTCACAAAGCCAGCTTCTCCACACCCAGGACCTCCCCTCCTTATTTCACACCCACCCTTCATAACTACTCCCCCATAATACCTCTCACTCAGAAGGTGGTTTGCAGAAATTCATCGTGCAGACGACTTCCGTCACGTTCCCGCCTCTATAAAATACAACATCAGTGTCCGGGTTCCCGCCTAAAGTGGCGGTGGGCGCCTTGTTGTCTAAATTGGGTGGATAATCTCTTGTCTGTTTTTTATCTGTTTGATAACACCACAACACGGCGTGGCTGTGGTATCAGACACGAGCAGTAGCAGCTATCTTGTAGAACATATATTGCCTGTGGACCATTTACCCTTTCACGGCGGCGCAATATGTCAATGTTTCAGGTTATTGGTTATCATGATGACATGTTGTAAAATTGCAGCCCAGGCGAGTACACACCTCATGGTCTGCAGTCCTGCATCGTGCCTTAGATCATAGACCACTAAAGCATTATGAGTATGTTACAGTGTTTAGGGCCTGTCTGGGCTCGGGGCACATTGTCGGTGGCAGGAATACTTCACCATTGTAGCAGCACCAATTAGTCTGCCATTGCTGGGCTCTGCTGAAGATTAATGTCTCCAATCTATCATTATATACCATAACATATAGGCCTACAGACATACCTATAATAACAATCCATCGTTACTTTTACCACTGTATACTCTGTTAGAGTGGTTTCAGTAGACTTTGCTGTACATATACATCACTGTGTGTATTTCACCTGTGAGTGTATATTTCATCACTTTGTACCTTTAACTATATTAAACAGGTGCTGCTTGGCTAAATCAATTCTCTTAAGACATGTTTGAACAACGGCAATTACAGTAGTATTTTTTGTTAGGATGGAGATTGCAGCAAAATATAGGATAAAGCACAGCACAAGTTGCCGAGACTTTACACCTTTTAGTGCATTGCACCGTTAGAATTTTCCCACCTTTCTCCTATATCAATATATCATCAGAACCTACGCTGAGAGGGAACGGGGTGATAGGAAGATGAAGAGGAGACCACCTGCAATTGATGGAGGGAGTGCCTGTAAGATCTTTAAGTCACACCTCTATATATGTGTAAGTGAGGGGACCCCGTGGTCTTCCCCTACGATAGAGTAACAGTTCACTAAGCCATAACAGCCAACACTATACAGCTCTGCATCACCCAGCCGAATGTTAAAACAGCTCCAGTATCCTCCCAAGCTCTAGCTATCAGTTGGTCTGCCTATAGTGCCACGAGTAATGATCGTTAAGCTTAAGAAAGTCTCTGTCCCATTAAGGAGCAGACAGAGCCTCGTATTCCCCCTAGGGCAGCATACTTCAAGAGGCAAAAATTCAATTACCGTCTCACTGCTGCCAACATCTGGCCAGCTGCTGCTATGATGTCACCCAGAGGGGAGGAGGCCGACTGTGGATTTGATATAATATCTATTGTGTTATTATGATGTATGTATTTTGAGTCCACATAAAAGAGGAATATCATGGAGCTATATTTGATGTGATGCAATCTCAATGGGAGTGAAAGGTCGTGATATAAGTGTGGCTTGGCTTCAATTGGTTATTGGTGTCTTTGACGTTGGTAAGCAATTTTAATAATAATCAAAGTTAGATATACTACTAACATGCTAGGCAGTCCAGCAAATGGAAGCTGAATCAGATAACTGTCATACATACGGTAATACTATTAAATAGTATTTGATAGTAATCAATTTTTAAAGAAGTCAGAGAGGTGAGGTGATGATTAAATACTCTTATTAGAGAACTTGAAATGATTATCTATTCATTTTTGTTCACGTTCCTCCTTTATGTTTCATTTATACTGTTGACCAGAATTCTCCTTTAAGTTGTCCCGGGTAAATTCAGGATTGAAGAGTGTTCCGCTGGCTCGACCTTAAACAGTTTCGGATCTAATCTCGTCAGCGTCAACTGCCGGATCTAGGTAGAAGGGACGCATCTCTTATTATATTCCCAACGTCACACGCACACATAGAGAGGTATTGTTGAGAAAAGGATACTCTAATCATCCAGAAAAGTCTATCAGCCCTTTACAGAAGGTGGTTTGATACTATATACGCCTATGCTATCGTGATGCACCAATGAACCCCTGTGTCAGTATCAGGCTCATGCATCAGAGGATACAACATAGGGGGGCTAGTTACTCACCGGCATTCGATCAATGCATTATGGCAACAAGTGAAGGGAAATCTGCAGACATCAAGTCATCCTTAGAGAGTTAAAATTAAGGATAACCTAATTCCATGCATGTTAGGGGTATATCCTATATCCTCATACCCCCACACTTCACACCAAAGAGAGGTTAAATCCTCCACACAGACATAGCGAGTTCGGGAATATCCATTAGTTTACGCAGGCGTGACAGGACCGGAAGTACAGAGTTATGTATTGGTAGTGCTTCCTGTGCAGGGAGACCCATTGATCAGAAAAAGCAAACACGGCAGACATGAGAAGTCGTCACCCAGAGCAGCAGTAGATCCAGGACCTTTTTTTTAGGGGGGGGGGGTGATATTCCGTTGTGAAATCTTTATACATACCTTTGCTCTACCTCTTAAGGGTACAATTAGCAGCCTAATCTATGTTTCGCAACTTTGTTTATAAAGACGACATTTAACATAGCCAAATTGCTTCAGACTCGCTCTCAAATTGATGTCAGTTTGTGTGCTATGCTAGCAGAACATTGCTGTTGTGCTGTTCTTCCTACTTTTTTTGGGTTGTTTCCTTATGCCATTTTAAATGGGCCTATATCTCCTCTTGTCTGGCCCTCCCTAAAGTGCCTTACACCCATTTTCTTATCATGAAGACATATGTTCATCAAACCCATGTCCAATGTAGTTTTCTTGTATATCTTTAACTGGCGAAAGGAGAACCATTACCACTCTATTTTGCCCCTCCTTTTTGTCAGTACTTAAGAGTTTAATTGCATGTTTTGCACCCCAGAATTATCTCAAAAGTAGGGGGTGCGCCCCCTCCTTTAGGGCCGCGCCCCCTCCTTTTTCGAATCCTCTGGGATCTAGCAGACATATTTGCATAACCAAATAGATTTATGCCAAATAGCTATATCTATGGTGGACGGCGACTGCTACCTGTGTAGGTATAGGTGACAGTGATGTACAATCAAGGATAGTATAGGTTCCCTAGGATGTGTTACTTCCTATCTAGTCCTTTAGTACAGACCACCCCTGTCTACCCCCCTTGAAAGTAAGCTCCCTTTTATTGTGTTATTGACTTAAGTCAATAATACATTGATATATATGGAAACTGCCGCACAGAGCCACATTAGATTAAAGAGGGTTTCTGACAGACATAGGAACATAGAGGGAAATCTGGTCTATAGTGTATCTCTGAACAATTGCCACCACAGATAGGCCATGGTTGAATAACCTTTGACCTTATATGCATTTAGTAAATAATATGCTGAACCAGGTATGACAAAATAGCTTTGAAAACTGGCTTTTGCACCTAAGAGATAGAGCATAGTCAGCTGTTCATTTGGGCTTGAAGGTGGGAGGTGGATTACTGACGCCTCATTATTGGTGCACACAAACCATTAACCCTTTAGGGGCTGCATAGAACTTAAACATTTTTTTTCATTGAACTTATAAGCCAATAACAAGTAGGCCTGTGGCCTAGACTTAACCTTCATGTTCAGTATTAAGGACAAGGGCTCCAGGTGGCCCCAAAAGATTTCCTTGTAACTTGAACCATTTGTTCTTTACATAATGTGTCATTGGAATATGAAATAAAAAGTTGGGTTAGCAACGCTACTTTCTTTTGTACTGGCCCTCATTTGTAGGACCCTTTAACATTGAGTTCAACGGGCCAATATCTAGCCAATTGGGATTTTGGGTGGATTTTTGTGAATATTTCGAAAACTGTACAAACAATTTCTTTAAAAAACTACAATTACATTAATTGATGTATGCTAATCAAGATAACATTGTAAAATCACATGGGTCCAACGCTACTTTTTGCACAAGGTGAGTGCGAGTGTAAGGGGGGTGGGCCTTTACTGCATAAGCCTATGGATGATGGTCAGAGGGGGATGAAGGGGGCTTTATAGTATTTTGGAAAAATGTCTTCAAACCTAGTAAATATGTTCACTTCTATCACTTTTCTTAACTTTTGAACTAATAATGATAGAAACTTGCTTCAAAAAATGCCAGATACCCCTCAATGAGCTTAATGCAGTAGTTCACAAAACAGCCGCTAGGCTCCTGTCGCTCTCGTCCTTAAGTCCTATGTAAGATAGGGGGTTTATGGAGATGCAAGGAATCTTTTATCAGACTGATATTAAATGCAAACGAGGTACCACCTATACCAAAAAAAGATCCTGCCAAATCCAAAATTTGTAATCTTGATTCTCAGAAATTCACTGAAAGTACCTAAAAATGAGGTTTGATGATGAGAATATTTTAAGAATGTACAAAAGCAATATTGAAAATTATTGGGACTTTTTTATAAATGCAACATGCTAATCAAAGTCAGAACCTCAGTCTACATATACCGATATTTTCCTATCCCTAAACCTGACAACTACTGCCTGTGTATGGTTCTGCCTATCCCACATACTGCCTATCCCTTAGTCTACCTATCACTCATAATATCTCTCTCTTGAAATCTAGAGTTTAATCAGGTTTTCCCTCAAAAGGCTTAAAGTTTACCTCTTACCTTTATACCTAACTTTATCTGTACATTCCATTAGTCTACCTATCCTTAATCTGCCTATCATTCATTTTACCTATCTGTCATGGTGACTATCACCCATCTCTACAAATCCCTCATGTTTGACTTCTGCCATATTACCTAGCATCCATGTTTCGTTTAAATAATGCTCACCTTAGAAGGTACTCTCCGTGCCTATCTCTTAAACTGTTCATTACACATACTACCTATCTTGTTGCCCATCCTTTTGAATACAGGTCCTATCCCTCATGCTCACTTTATAGTTTTCCTGGCCACCATGACCAATCTTCATTATGATGACCAAATCTTAGTCAACCTATCCCCTAAGGTATCAATCCAACAGTCTACCTCAGCCATATATCTGCTTATCATTCAGACTACATATCCTTCAGTTTACCTATCCTTCAGGTTGCCTATCCTTCAGGTTGCCTATCCTACACGTTGCCTATTCTTCATGGTATGTATCCCACTTGGCAAAAAATGTTTTTTTAACATTTGCAAACATTTTCTTGAGGTTTGGGTAAAACTGTTGGTAAAAAAACATTGAGAAAACATTAAAATGTTTTTAAACCAGTTTTCGATGTTTGTGTTTTCAAAGTTAAAAAAATGTTTTGTGTAAACATTTTATGTTATGTTTATTTTACATCAAAAAACTTTTTTTCTACCCAAACCTATTTCAAACATTCAAAAACGTTTTTTAATGTTTGTTTTTGTTTTTTTACCTAATATAAAACTTTTTGATATAAGATTTTTAGTGCATGTTTTAAACAAACATTTGAACCATTTAGAAACCTAGAGAGAACTTTTTTAATGTTAAAAAATGTTTTTTTGTCAAATGGTATAGCATGAGTGATATGCAGCATGGGGGATAGGAAGAGAGGAATAGACACCAAGAGGGATGTGAAGCAAGTTGGATAGAAATGATAAGCATGGTGAGGCATATACAGATAAGCATGATAATTCAAGAGGCTGAGGGATATGTAAAGTATGTATGAGTGATATGCAGGCTGGTTGATAGGCACCATGAAGGATAGGCAGGCTGGGGGATAGGCATTATTAAGGTAGACCTGTTGACTTAAGATAGAAGACATGATAAGGAATGCACTGTGAACCATTAGGGCTCAGATGAACAATGTAGAGTAGACATGAGGGCCTAACAGATAGTCACCATGAGGGATAGGTAAACTGAATGATTGACAGATTGAGGATAGGTAGACTAAGGGAAGTAGGTACAGAGAGGATAAGTTAAGGTGAGGAGTCAGCTTTAGCCTTTATGCCTTTTGAGGATAGCCTTACTTAACTCAGTGTGCTTTGAATCCAAGAGATAGATTGGGTATGAACTTTGGTTTATGTGTTGTATCTAAAACATGTTTTTCAATATCATTTTTGAACATTTTCAAAGTATTTTCATCATCAAACCTCATTTTTGGGTAATTTTGATGAATTTCTGAAAATCAAGACCAACAATTTTAGATTCAGCAGAATTTTTTGGATTAGTTGGTCCCTTCTTGCCATCTGGTATCAACCTTATAAAGGCATACCACAGTTCCATAAACCACCTAATCCTCTATAGGAATCAACACTGAACACACAAAGCAGCCTACATTTAAGGGGGGGGGGGTAGAGGGGGGGTGGCCTGTTACACTCTTCCCATATACTATGCTTTCAGTAACACATCCTAGGGAACCTATACCATCCTTGGTACAATAAGGACACTATAACACTGCCACACTCCTCCACGGGTATACCTTCATTAAGATGCTAATGATGTAAATCATCTCTAGGGAAGGAGCATGCTAATAACCCGTCATCCCACACACCCCACCACCTCCTCTCCCACCACCAGTTCTTCAGCAGCACCACCAGAACACTCCCACCAAATCACCCTACCTTCACAAACACCCCCACCCCCTACACACAGAGACACGTCCCATACCCATATACAGGGACCCTGGCGCTGGGTTGAACAGGGAATGGATGCTGGTGCTGCTGGTGCTGCTGGTGCTTTGGTTTCCATGAAAATGCATGACGTGAATAACTAGTAGGGGAGGGGCGGGGGGCAAGCAGACACCACACTCACACACGACATGTCCAGCAGGATCTTGTCGCCTGCCTGACCAGTTTACTCTGTCCCACTCTATTAATAGAACCTGTAGTAGCCGGAAGGTGGGCCATCCTGCCGTAATGAAATTTACAGTGGATCTCATTACCCTCGCCGCCTACTCCCTCCCTCTGTTTGCAATAGAGGAAATATCAAGAAAAAGACAAATGCAGTGTTGGGATTCCAATCACGTAGCGGCCTTGCTTGGAGTATATTACTTTCCCAAACCTGGTTCATTCTATACCAGAACGCAACAAGAGTCTGCAGATTCCAGCTTTATTTACACCATGGTGTCCTTCTTTTATGATTATACAATGTTTACCAGCGTTTGGAAGAGATTTGAATTGAGGCAAGCATATCACAAATATCATGACAAAGCATAATAACCTAAATTATGCCAACCAGCAGTTTCCAATGCACTCAATCTTCTTGTCTGTCACGTCAAATGAAATGACTGTCTTAGTTCTGTTTCCCTTGTTACCCAACCATAACAGAGAACACTTTGAAGTCAAATGTGATAAATCTCATATTACGTGCGGCGAATTTGAAACAGAAATTCTATTTTCTAAGGAAATTAGAAAATCAAAGTCCAAATCCCCCGGTAGGTGGGATGTGTGTGGACCTAGGTGTGTTGTGTGAGGGCCAAGTGAACAGTTCACTATTAAATTAGGGATGCATCCTGCGCCCATTTACATATTGATTGAGTGGCTCTTCTTGCCCTGCTGAGCAGCTCACCCTGTGACATGGAGTACAGAATGTATACATGAGGTCCCAGGTTACCAAACCTACCTGCCTCCAGCTCATACATGTACACTGTAAAAACAGTGTTTAAGGATTAAATACCAGTGTTTAGAAGTTAAACACTTGGTTAAACACTTAGGTGTTTGAGAATAAGTGTTAAAAAGCTAAACACCTAAACACTTCAAGTGTTTAGATGTTTAAATATTGGTGTTGAGAAAATTTGGTGTGTATCTTTAAACACCTTTTTTGCAGTGTACAGTGTCATAAACCATGGTATAATGGTTATAACAGACTTGTTTGTCAATAAGTCTAACATTTTGGTTTGAATATAACGACTTTCCAGTCCAAAAATGTCGTACTTTTACTACTCACTACTCACTATACTACTGATTACAGAGTCCACAGTTACAAATCCTCATTTCACTATGCTACTCACTACAGAATTCACAGTTTACCTGTTACAAAGTCCCATTTCACTCTACTACTCACTATTGTTTCCAAAGTTTACCTGTTACAAACCCTCATTTCACTATGCTACTCACTACTGGGTCCACAGTTTGCCTGTTACAAAGTCCCATTTCACTATACTACTGAAATGACTGTCTTAGTTCTGTTTCCCTTGTTACCCAACCATAACAGAGAACACTTTGAAGTCAAATGTGATAAATCTCATATTACGTGCAGCGAATTTGAAACAGAAATTCTATTTTCTAAGGAAATTAGAAAATCAAAGTCCAAATCCCCCGGTAGGTGGGATGTGTGTGGACCTAGGTGTGTTGTGTGAGGGCCAAGTGAACAGTTCACTATTAAATTAGGGATGCATCCTGCGCCCATTTACATATTGATTGAGTGGCTCTTCTTGCCCTGCTGAGCAGCTCACCCTGTGACATGGAGTACAGAATGTATACATGAGGTCCCAGGTTACCAAACCTACCTGCCTCCAGCTCATACATGTACACTGTAAAAACAGTGTTTAAGGATTAAATACCAGTGTTTAGAAGTTAAACACTTGGTTAAACACTTAGGTGTTTGAGAATAAGTGTTAAAAAGCTAAACACCTAAACACTTCAAGTGTTTAGATGTTTAAATATTGGTGTTGAGAAAATTTGGTGTGTATCTTTAAACACCTTTTTTGCAGTGTACAGTGTCATAAACCATGGTATAATGGTTATAACAGACTTGTTTGTCAATAAGTCTAACATTTTGGTTTGAATATAACGACTTTCCAGTCCAAAAATGTCGTACTTTTACTACTCACTACTCACTATACTACTGATTACAGAGTCCACAGTTACAAATCCTCATTTCACTATGCTACTCACTACAGAATTCACAGTTTACCTGTTACAAAGTCCCATTTCACTCTACTACTCACTATTGTTTCCAAAGTTTACCTGTTACAAACCCTCATTTCACTATGCTACTCACTACTGGGTCCACAGTTTGCCTGTTACAAAGTCCCATTTCACTATACTACTCACTCCTGGATCTACAGACAGACTGGTTGCAAGGCTAATTTCACTAGTCACCACTGACTCGCTTGTGTCAATGTTTGGTTTGCATATACTTCTCAATACTAAGCCTACCAGTTTGCGTGTCACAAAGCCAAATTACCTCATACTACGCCACTTTGAAATCTACCAGTATGGCTGTCACAGCTCACCCATCATTTCCCTATCCCACTCAGCACCGAATACCAGTTTTCCTGTCAGCGAGGCACATTTCTCTAGGATTTTTACTACCAAATACCAAATCTGCCCAGATAACTGTCATAACGTCCCACCACCCTTTACTATTCAGTGGTGAATCTATCCACTCCTCACCCCCCAAATTGTGTAGCGGTTGTTTTGTTTTTCCCCTGTTCCTACCAGTTGATGAATTCAGAAAGAACGATGGTACAAAATTGAAAAGAAAATCGGCTCATGAGAGAAGCCTCACCCACCTGTTGAATTTGGTAGTTGGCAGTGAACCATGCATAGTGGTGGGATGTGGGTGCATGCAGATGGTGTGCTTCTTATGCAGCTGCGGAGTATCTCTTAGGGGTGAGGCCTACCGTGAAGCACCAATCCTCATCGAAAATGCACCTCTCACAACTCCGCTGGGAACGTGCGACATGTACCATGTTCGATTTTATTTCTGTATTTATGAATTGTCAATACAGAGATTTAGATAAGTTGAATATGGGACATATTTTGAGAGCGGCCAACATAAGTGGATTGAGGAAAATGGGTCTACACCTATATCTAGTAATAATTTAACACAGTTTACTCCATGGGCTACGAGAAATGGTGTTACTCATGCAGACATGAAACCATTACCAATTTAACATCTGCAGTCCATAGAAATATAACTACATTTCACAATCCTTTATACTGTAATACCGCGCCAAGCTATTTACAGCACTTTGTTTAATTTGTAGAAAACAGTAAGAAGTGCTGTCAGTACAAACCTAATGACGCCAATATGCTGTATATTTACAATTGGGGATCAGAATGTACCCCATGAATACACATCATTTCACCTACTATTTCTGGGGAATTTATCTTCGTCCTACTACTTCCATAACTATCTTTATAAACCTTGCAATGCAATTATTCAATCGATAGAAGTATCTACGATCTTAATGCAACACCGAAATAACTCTAATTAGTCTCTTGTTGTAATGTCTGATGAGGTTATTTATCCCTCCCCCCCCCCTCAAGTCGCCTTAGTTCTCTAGAGAATCATTAACTACGACTTTCTTTGTCCCCTCTTTTTACATTACGGACAATTAAATAATCATCCACGGAGACATAATCATACTTGAAATTATACTTTGTCATTAGTTTAATCCTTTTGCAAATGCATTGAGAGACCAGGGAAAAGCACCTTATACGAATCACGTTTATCTAGAAAAATATATCCTTATGAAAATTGTTCCCACTGAAACAGTCATTCACTTGTATGAATGAAGTATTCTCAGATGGAGGATAATGTTATTCTGCAAAGCGCATAACACAGTATTTAGTATGCACAAACCTAATCGAGCTGTCAGAGCAGGCAAACCCACTAATTATTCCATCCATCTCTCTAACTCAATGTTATATATCGGTTTAGGTGCCCAGGATCAGTGTCAATATTTCCCAAGGGGACGCCCATCCATCTTGTAGCGGATTTCATTAAATCCAAACATGACGGGTCAGATGGAAAATACCTGAAATTGCTGAGGTTTTCGTTCAGAATATATTTCCGTGGTGTGCCTCATCGTAGTATTGCATCGATGAATAGCACTGATTTACATTTCTACTCTCTCATCATTCATTTTGCATACTCAGAATCGTCAATCAAGGTAAATATTTCATGCTGTAATCTGTGGCATCTGTTGACCAACTGCTAACCTATGGAGAGTAAATATCCAAGAGATTTAAACGTGCATAATAATTGTATACATGGAATTAATTCAGTCAGAAAGGTGTGGGGATAAGCTGTGTACATTTCGGTAGCTTCACCATAATATTTAGGTCCAACTGGAAACAATGTGGGGGTAATTAAGTAGATGGCCACAAATGATTTAGGTCCTGTTATACATTCTTGTATAGTTTTGTCTAGCGACTGTGAGGTCCATAATCAGGATGCATAATAATGGGTTGGGTAACTTACACCCACCCCTATCTAACTTCATTATCTTTAATCTTAAAAAAAATTCTTCGTTTATATATCATGTATGCCAATACACAGTTTTCGTGTGGATAGGGTGCAAGTCTAGAAACGGCTTCATGAAACAATTAACTATAAAATGATCTAGGAATTGGAGGACATCGTTTCACCTTATAGGTTAGTACATAAACACTACGTTGGAATTCGTCTTATGTCTATATTGTATACGTCAGCTTCTAGATAATATACACACGGCTATGTTTTGAGAGAGGGGTGCTACTGGCTGCCAGGTCGGACTCCTTACAACAACTCGGTGTTAGCAATGTTAGTGTGAATGTATCAGTGCAATACGTTTAGCTGTAGTGTGGTTTCTGACAGTTTCTCTTTGTCCTCAGATGACAGGGAGGAAGCACTGCAGGCAGAGTCATATCACATGGCGACGTGATCTAATAGGCTCACCTGAGGCACAACTCCGGCCATTAGCCCCCTATAGATGCAGTGTCAGGGAAACAGATTCCTAGAACTTCTGGTGGGGGTTCCACGCCTGATAAAGAGGTGTAACTGAATATGTGTTACGCCTTTTTATGCTAACTTGTATGGTTTTGACAACCAGGCTCTCCATCGCTCTCTGCCTCTGTCTCTCCCTGTACATTTGTCTCTTTCATTCCTACTTCTCGATTCAACACATTTCCTCTACCCTATTCTCTATCATACAGGAAGCGCCACATGTCATTATTGAGTGTTTTCCATTCTATTAAGAACAGGCTAAACATAATTGAAGTTCAAGTGTATTTCACACCTAACAGACCGCCCAGAAATAAATTTACTCTTTCCATGTAAGTGATACCAACCTAGGAACTACTACACCGGTCCAACAGTTTGACAGCGGAGGCTTTAGGTGGAATGCATTGGGGAAATCTGTTCACTATTTACTACTGTTTACAAGCTTATTGATCGAGCTGCTCGGTGAGTTGTTTGAGCGGTGTACCTGCTCAGCCATGGCTTAGCCTCCCTTTGCACCCCATGCACGTCCATCCACTCACACCCCTCCCTGACCGCCCCCTCCCCTCCTTCTCCACCTGCCCCAATAAAATCCGACGCGGCCTCTCCTGTTGCCATGGTAACAGGAGACGCTCACATGGAGCTGCCCATCAAAGTAACCCGAGTGACTCATTGCACCTGCAATATTCGATCAGAGCACTCTGCACACAGGCTCTGATAGATGTGTGTCTTCCCTGTGTACTCTAAGGTGAACGGGGAAGCCGGTGTGAGAGGTGATGGAGATCGATTAGAAGCAGAGATTGGGGAGAACTATAGAGATGTAGAACACAAGAGATGGAGAGAGGATGAGAAAGGAACAGAGAGACCTACAGGGAGAGAGAGAGAGAGAGAGAGAGAGAGAGAGAGAGAGAGAGAAAAAGAGAGAGGGAGAGAGACAGACAGACAGAGACAGACAGACAGAGACAGGCAGAGACAGACAGAGACAGAGACAGACAGAGACAGACAGAGAGTGGAGGGGGGACAGGGAGACAGAGGCATGGAGAGGGAGACAGTAAAATGAGACAGAGGGGGAGACAGACAGACAAACAGATAGAAGCGGTCCTGGCCACACTGTGTATACATGTATACACTTGTGGCCGTGCATCGTGTATACCGCCGTTCTCAAATGTCTAACCTTATGAATTGATATACATCATGGCACAGCATTGTATGTGGGGGGGGGGGGTGAAATGATACTTGATTTCGTGTAGCCCCAATTGCAGTTCGCAAAGGGTGACAACAATTTGAATTTAAACAGGCAATTAACACGTGTCTAATTGTACCATCTTCCATAAATACCTCTAGGCTGAGGTGAGTGGTCATTGTTAGCATATTCATTATTTTATATTCATTATTTTATATTCATATTCCATTTGTTAGTTTATCTCATGATATTCTATGGCGGGGTTTCGGGTTGTACCATATAATGTCTCATTGTTTAAATTTGCACTGTTCGCCTCTCGATGTCAATAAGTACTTAACGCTATCTGTAATTCCCAGATTCCCAATTACAACAACCTGGAGCACAATGCGTTAAATAGTACATGATAAAGGTCTATGACCAATGTTACACAGACCCATGTCAGCTATAGATATGTAGATTGGACCTCCTTGTTATATATTGTAGCGACTTACGCTATATACCACGTTATGCAAAGACAACACGACTCAGCAACTTCAATTAACACTGTAAACATTTATGGCCTGGCACCAGGAGGCACACTGTATAAGTATGTTTTGGAGGCTTGGAGAATATATCTTAAAAGCTGCAACTGTGCATCGTATCTGCTACTGGAACCCAAACCGATAGACTACAACACACAATGCCTTACAAGTTACATACAACACTGGCACTAACAGTCCGCCCAGGCTTAGACCTCAGAGCACCAGGGTCTTGCTGGCCCCAACTAGGATGGTTACAGCTCTGCCCTGAGCTCCTCGGTCTTACCCCTACAATATGTACACCCTCAACACACATGCAACTCTACAACTAACTTGGCAGGTGTCTCTGTACTATGGCCACAGCGTGCAGTGGGCCCCTGGGCACCAACTCAGGAGGCAGCCAGCCTTAGCCGGAAGGAGGTAATTAGGGCGCTGACAGCAAACTGAGCTGCTCCCTCCTTGTACAGCGGCCATATGAGCAGCTCTACAAAGCTGCCATAACCCTCTCTGAGGCCGATCTTAGCGCCTCATGTGGGGTAACTACAGACAAATGTCCCCTAATTAACACTAGGCAAAGGGAACCTCATCTACTAAGAGCACAAGTGGCATCATTTGCCCACCATTCTCTCGTGTAATTTTCAATTAGCTAGAGGGGTGCATAATTCTTGGTGTTTAATTGTGGAGCTATATAGCTAATGCATAGTAGGGCTATGGCCATTTCATTTGGTAAGATAAAGAAAATTAAGACACCAACTGAATAAATATTGCATATTATGGTAAATCAACTGGGGCGGAGATTTGTATCAAAATTCGGTCTTGGAGTTTAAATTCATGGGGAATGGATGTAAATACTTTTCTCTTCATCAATTTCCCTAAAAGTGAGAGGCAAGAGAAAAGTAACTCAGAAGTACCAGGTTAGATTGCTGTAAGTTTCTTTAGGTCCATTCCGCAAGAACCAAGAGGGGATCTTGGAAGATTCCAGAATCTATTTCTCTCCTCCTCTAATTTATCTCCTTCAAATTGCACTGACCTATTCCAGCACCATTTCGACCTCATACCAACTGCTCCGAGCTGCTTCCAACTGCTCCGAACTGCTCCCAGCTCCCTCTCTCCAACTAGCCTCCCAGCTCAATCAGCCACTACCAGTAGAACCGCCAGTAATTCCGCCAAATGGGCCCTGGCCGAAGGGCCTGAGAGGATTGGATGCTCTAATATCCGACGGCTAGCTGCAGTAGAGGGTCAGGAGGTAGTGGTTGGGGAGTGAGTGAGGGAGTTGTAGGGTCGGCGAGGTGTTGGAGTGGGTGAGTGCTGGTGAGAGGAGATGTGTGTTAAATATGGTTGGGGATAGGGGGTGGGTGGTTGAAGTGTAGGGTAGGGTGGGAGTATTGAGTCAGTCGTAGGGAGAACACATGTTGGTAAGGTTGGGTTTGGAGAGAGGGGCTATATTCAGCAGGTCAAGAGTAAAAAATGTGTTATGTGGGATAGGATTTAGGGAAGGGGCTGGGACGTGGTGAGGGGAAGTGCAGCAAGATTGGCATGATAGGGTACAACATGGTCAGGTGGTAATGCTATAAAAGGAACGATCTGATTGGCTTCTGGCATAGGAAGGTAGGTTGAATGATTGTGTGAGTGATGTGGACGATACATGTATGATGGTTGGCACCCATTAAAAGAAGGAATGAAATTGTTTCCTTGATGTTATGATAAGGTGTAAGTTGATTTGCTTGGTGATTTGAGAAGATAGAAGATGATTGGTTAGTTGATGTGGGAAGACAGATGATCGGCTGGTTGATGTGGGAGGTAGAAGATGATTGGCTGGTGATGTGAGGAGGTAGAAGATGATTGGTTGGTGATGTGAGGAGGTAGAAGATGATCGGCTGGTGATGTGAGGAGGTAGAAGATGATTGGTTGGTGATGTGAGAAGGTAGAAGATGATTGGCTGGGGATGTGAGGAAGTAGAAGATGATTGGTTGGTGATGTGAGGAGGTAGAAGATGATCGTCTAGTTGATGTGGCAGGTAGAAGATGATTGGCTGGTGATGTGAGGAGGTAGAAGATGATTGGTTGGTGATGTGAGGAGGTAGAAGATGATCGGCTGGTGATGTGAGGAGGTAGAAGATGATTGGTTGGTAATGTGAGAAGGTAGAAGATGATTGGCTGGGGATGTGAGGAAGTAGAAGATGATTGGCTGGTGATGTGAGGAGGTAGAAGATGATTGGCTGGCTTATGTGGGAGGCAGAAGACGATTAGGTTATATTAGAAGATCTATACATGGTGGCCACATAGCTTAGGACAAATATTTCTGCATATTTCCCCCCAAATGTGTCAGCTTACTAATCGGCTAACATCTTTGAGGTGAGGGAACATTCCTTGAAGGCGAATTAGACCTAAATGTGTCTCCCCGTCAGCATAGTAGAAACAACTCATATGTCCTATATAATTGCTTGATATTACACCACGAATCTCTCTTTACTTCAAATAATTACTTCAACGATAGTTACGCCATATCTGATCCTTTAATAGTATTCTGTACAATTTTTCTCATGTGTGGGAAAACAGAAAAGTGGGAGGGAATAGACAAACTCCGTCTAGTAGGCTTATACCGAAACCATAAAAATCCCCACATTGCGAACAGCATATATAAATGTACATCGAAATAGACAGAGGCAGGACAAAGAAAATGCAGATATGCAGACAGCCAGACAGATAGATATAGAGACAGGACGATTTTTATACCCTTGAGTGTACTATTCAGACTGCACAGTGCAGGGAGGTGTGTAAGGATGGGGATGGGGATGGGATAATGATATTATATACATAAGATGAAGATTGATTTTATAAGGGAAGGAAACAATGTCGAAATCGCAGACACAGCAATCAGAGTACCTGGTGCTGGTGCTGCTGCTGACAGCGCCGCCAGGTACTGCTGCAACTAGGAGGGCGGGGGGGGGGGGGGTTAGTAAAGCTGGTTGCCACCAGGGGGATTCAGATGGGGCTCGGGGCTGATCGCATTACCTTACCACTCACACTTCTACCCCCTCCCCTCCCCCCCCCCCCCAAACACACTTTTTCCCCATCTCCCCTTTTCCAACACTCCTTGTGTATACCTCAAGGCTACCAACAATCTGACCCAATTCCCCAGCGGTTCACGCCCGCCTAGCTCTTCCAGCACAATCCTGGTTTTGTAGTTGTTGGTTTTTATTTGTACCGACAAAGCAGGATTCCGTTTGAAGAGTGTGCCGGATGCCGTGAGGCATTGTGGGCACTGACTTAGTGATCGGCTCGCAAGGACCACAGAGACTCTCAATAATTCAACAGTGGTGGGGCTAAATACAAGGAAAGGGGGTTGGAGGCTGAATATATGGGTGTGTGGGCTGACCATCTGAAGGGGGGGGGGTGAGGATTTGGGGGGGGGCATTAAAGCACACCCATACACCCTTCAATTCATGACGCCTGGCCATGAATTCCAGACAACATAACGGTCTAGGTGGGCCATAAAATTGGCGCTTAGGGAACGTTCAACAATTACGTCACTGATTAGGGGGGTTCCTCTATATGTTCCATACAAAGACAGTGACAAGGGGGTGGGTGGATCCTGAAAAATGCCTAAATAACAATGACATAATTGTTGAACGTCCCCTTATAAATGTCAGGTTTAGGGAAGGAAAACACATTTAGGGAATGGGCTACATTCTTATTATCTGTGTTCCTTAAAATAACAAAGAACCCTACTTACAGCCATCACTGTGGTTCCTACTTCACGAAGCCTATTGTAGGGTACGAACATAGAGGGTAGTCCTTTGTGAAAAGGAGGAGCAAATGTAAAACGCTTGCTATCCATGGCCTTGATAGCCTCACAGTGTTATCCTTGGACGAAGACTTGTTTTATCTTATAACGCTGGGTAAGCATTAGAAGACCTGACTTCAGTAGCCTCCACACCGCAACATCTATGTATCCCGTATTACATTCACTACATAATTCTACGCTCAGATAGTGGTACTTATCAGGAGGGGTTATTGATAGTTATATTGAGTCCTGTCCCCAGAAGTTCGGAGGGTCTGAAGTACTTATATAGTGCTCATTTGTACGGGGTAAGTGACCAGGCCATCACTCATTAGCTCATTAGGCTAAGCCAGGCCCCTCGAGGCTCCGTTGACCCTGTCACGTGGTCAGCCCTTAGTGGTGCATCAATACAGCACGGTTATCCACTAATTCACCTCCTACAGGGTCACAAGGTCAAGGGCAGACCAAGGTCAACCTCCCGTGGGTAGTGATTAGCCTCATGGCTTTCTGTGATCACTGTGTGGACGTCTTTTAATGGTTCGTCTTGGTCTTTTACAGGACTGAAGAAATGAATGATAGTCACTCGGACTTGACTAAAAACGAAATGGTGTGTTTTTAAGACTAAGGAAAGAAAGCACACCATTATGTGTAGAGCCAGAGTATCCACAATATAGAATAGAGGTCACTCCTCTCTGGGGCATGAAGAATGTAGAGATACACCAATACTGTTACATTTGGAGCGTTATTATAATGAAAAGTCATTTGGCTGCAAGTCATTAGGCAGTACAAACTGCTGCCAGATGTGAATTCTGAAATGCCGGTAGGTGAGGAGGACTTATTCAGAAAGAGTATGATGATGAAACAGGAATTTTTAATTTACCTCTAAAGAAGGTCGTGGTATTCTAACGTTAGGAATCCTCCATGATATGTGTCTGACATTTAAAAGCTTACCTTAGAGCCCTATATTTAGTACATGTTTTTACTTGCTTTGTATCAGAACTGATGCACTTATTGTTGTTAAAGGTACATTCTTTGTGTCACTAATATCTCTTTAGTCCTCTCTAAGTCCAGAGCTATTTTGGTATTCTTTCTAACTGCTAGAGGCCCCTAGAGAGAAATTATCAGAGATTGTCTGACCAGTCACCTCAGAGTGACACAGTTAATGCCTTTCACCAACTTCTCTGGTGGTTGAGGCCTCCTGTGCTCCAATTTAATGACGATTGAACAGCTGGCCGACTGTCCCTTATTCAGTCTCCCTCTTCTACCTTCCTTCGGGGCAGTACAGATGCCCTCTAAACTCTGTACAAGCTCTAATTAACTAAAGTATCCTTCCATGCAGATGGTTATTACAGTCGCCGTCCTAACCTTCCCACTGATGATATCTGTGCATGAACTCTGTGATTGTGTATTGCGGTATTACCGCAATGATATGACTATGCGACTCTCAACATTCAATAACCAATCAAAATCACTATACCCCGGCAGACCAGCCGAGTCATGCGCACTGAACCTGTTCTTGCAGCCCAGCTCGCCGTGTGCATGTGCATGGCCCTGGTAAGACACGTGACCATGCGGATCATGCCGGGTAAATTAGATACGCCACTGTGTCAATGGGGCACCGGTTCATGCGCGGTAAACATCCGACGGGGCCATCCCTCCAAACACGACTCGTGATTTGAACGTTCTCATGAACAGGTAGATTCTTATAGGGATCACATGTAATGACACATGTAGATTTCTTGAGTTATTCCTGGGAATGAATTGATTGGATTCTCAGGGCATTCACAAGCTATGACACAAGTTGACATCCTGAGTTATTCCTGTGAATTAAATGAGTTAATTCTTGTAGCAATCACAAGTCCTGACACAAGTTTAGATCTCAAGTTATTCCATAGAACTGAACATGTTCTCATGAACCAGCACATTCTTGTGGGTATCACAAGTCATGACACAAGTTTACATCTTGAGTTATTCCCAGAAGTTAAATATGTTCCCTCAGAACAAAACTCAAGAATCAATTGTTCTGATGACACAGTGAATGCTCATTGAGAAAACATGAGTGAACATCTTGAGTTATTCCCGGGAATTGAACAAGTGCATTCTCATGTGGATCACAAGTGATTACACAAGTTTGTATCTCAGGTTATCTGCAGGAATAGAACATTCTTATGAAACAGTGGATTCTTGTTTAACTGGGGCAAATCTGGGGTATGTGCCATGACGTAAGAAAGACGTAAGAATTTCTTGGGAAAAGGGAACATGTTCTTTCCCTGAGGAAATCATGAGTCAAAGTTTCGTGAAGTGCACATGTACAATTCTTGGTGCAATCCCAAGTCATGACACGTGAATGTCTTGAGTACATCTCAGGTTTGTTTGCAGGGATGCCTAGCCACTGGATCCCATGGATGCTCGTCCCGTTCAATCTAACATTGCCCCTGTGGGCCATCCCCATTACTCCCGGTGCTGCTGCGTTATGGGTAATGATGTAATAGTCTATGTACAGGTGGACGGGGATGGTTTGTAAATGTGTGTTCTATCCTGTTCTACGTGCTACATAAGGCCATTCTTTAATTTCTCTGTCCAAGATTCCTGCGAGCCCCCATGCAGAGATCTTTATGTCTCTGTCCCATGTAATGTAGTAATTGGTGCATATAATGGAGTAACGCTTTTTCTTCTAATAACGAGTTAGCTGTGTCTGATGTGAAAAGTAGAAGGAAGTATCAGAAAATGAATAAAAAAGGAAAGGTCTATTCGGCAAAGATTGAAGGGGGGCCAGCACCGCAAACTTCAATGTGGGTACCGGTTCAAAGATCGGTGATTGGTCAAGGGGTGGTCACGTGAATTTATAATGCGGGCGTGCATTAGCATGCTAGCCGCCCTTTAAGGCCGTTTTTTCTCCGTTGAAAACAGGCCAAAATACATCGTTTCTCACCTAGAGGGATGTAACGCTGCGTGTGTAACCTTCACATTTTTTAACACTTTGCCTCTATGAAGAAACAGAATCGATTAAGACAATGAAGGTCTTCTTATAATGTTTACACACACACACACACACACACACACACATATATATACATATATATATATATATATATATATATATATATATATATATATATATGTGTGTGTGTGTGTGTGTACACGCGGCAGTTGCAGGGAAAGATTTGAATAACTTTAGTGTGGGGCTGGGTGGTAGAAATGTCGACTGTAGAGTATAACTAATCTGTAGTAGTTAGACCATTTGACTTGACCATAATCCGTTCCGTTTATATCCTCACTATTACCATGAAACAATTTAAAGCCACAACTCACCACGCAAAGAGATAATTTCAATAATAAAAGTGAATATGGCCACAGGTACCTCTGTCTGCAGACTGAAGAGGGCGGCACCAAATGTCAGCCTATTCCCGTTAACGTGCGTAGCCGCAGTAGCCATCAAGTATAATGAGTCTCTGACATTTCCGGCACAAATATAAATCATTTCCATGTAGGCCGTAATCAAAAGAATGTCTTTCCTCTCCAAGCGATGAGGGAGGGGCGTGCTCTTTGAAAAGGAAAACTGAAAGGGTTGTAGAAATCATAATTTCCACGCTAATTATACGGCCTGAAATGTGCTGATATCAATTAACACTTAAATAAGTTAATTAGAACTGAATGGTGGTCTACGGCCATGACCATGTCGGTAAAGATTACGGCAGCTCATTGTCTCTTGGGAAGAAAACCACGTGTATGTGCAGCTGGACAGGATAATAGATATAAGCTTCTTTTATAGAATAAAACATCAGTAACACATGATCACATGCATTATCTCTTTCATTATTGAGGGCACATGCATACACTAACCATGAGCGGAATATATGGGGACTACTTTGGCGCCTAGGGATATTTCCAGTGGATGTTGGTGGCATGCACCTGTTTGTATTTAATCATGGCAATAGCGGTTAAACCCTACCCCATCACATGCCATATAACCATAGCTATACATTTAGGATAGAAACCGTAGGTGGCATTCCTTTGGGCTATATGATATAGGAACTACTATGGTTTTGTCTGGCTTATGGCCCAGGTATCCAAGGGATATAAATGCCCCAAACCCAGCTCTCTCATGAGTCGGTTCAAATCATTAGTTTCTTAATGCAGTGAGTCTCACTGACAGTCATAGGCAATGTAGAGGCCTGGTGATTTACATTATAAACCAATGCGATAATTCATTACATTGTCTGCGGAATCTTTAGGGTGCAAATGCAGGCCTACCTATCGGATAGCTCTCACAGTGATAACTCACTGGCACCCTGCATTCGCAATGGCTGCGCCCGCTGGGCATCCCACACCCTCGGTCTATACCGTACTCTGCTTTAGGCAGAATGAAACTATAATTTGTTCATTAAAGTCAGCTTTTCTCCTGGATTTGTCTAACAAGATCAGTATTATAGATTGCATTGTGGTGTAACCCTATTTGCTAGAAATATATGTTTTGCTGTACTTAAGTATAATAGTTTTCCTTTTCTCTGGCCAATGTAGCCTTATCAGCATCCGCAGCAAACAAACAGATGCTAGTATCTGAAACATGTCCCCGTGATGAAATACTCCTCTGCCCAATATGAATTAATTGTGACAAATAATCGATCACAAATCAAGGTTAATTACTCGGGGATCAAAAACGCCACGGGAAAAGGGTAGTTAATTAGATAAAGGTAATTGCGGTGGGAATTATTCCATGCTGACCAAGTGTATTTCATTGATGATTTATTATTGGGTTAACCCTCAACCTTCATGAGCTCGCTAATCAAACTTGTTTCTTTTTAAGCAGAGCTCATCAGACCACTTGATTTAATGTAACTGTGAAGTTCGAAACTTATAATTGAATATCTACTTTTAAGGTCGGTGCTTCTCTAGCCTTCCGTTGCACTATTCCTGATCATTGTGTAAAAAAAAGAAAAAGGTATTCACCATGCCTTTCACAAAGCATAGAAGACGACCAACCCTCACTAGGCTTTGAATTGATTAAATGAAACATGTATAGTGTGTGAACACTGTTAGAGCTGTCTGACCGACATTGTCTGTGTCAATTCACTATTACACTATGTGTTATAAAACCCTCATGCCGTTTATTGTTAAGATAGTGTTCAGACCAATGTAATTGCAATATTTGAGACAAATGGAATTGTCTCCCATGTTTTTATTGGTTTGGCTGATGTGAGTAGCTCATGGGTACATATATACTGATTGTGCAATCTCACAATACATCGCAAATTGGAGTTTAACTACCATAAATTATATAGGATTCATATGAAGAAATGAGAGCTAGTACGTTGAGTTTGTGGGGGTGGGGGTGCAGGCGAGTTGGCTCTGCACCTATATACTACATACTACATCCGTTCGTTAGAGATAAGAAATACTGGTGGGATCGCTGCACTCCATCACCCCCCTAGCATATATATTGTAATCAATAGAGCAGCTGCTTTAGGGGACAGACAAAATGCTTACATTTATAAATTCTGTTTGAAAAGGTGGGAAAATTGGAATTTGCCACTCATATCATCCACTCATTAGTTGTGTGTTTGCTGTAAAATAAATTTCACTAACCATCTGTCCTTTTTCTCGTTGCCCTTGCAGCTAAACTGGACAGTGTGAAGACGTATATGATGTTACGACGGGTGCCCCTAAGGCTCCAGGACCGTGTTATCAAGTGGTTTGACTACTTGTGGCTCAGCAAAAAGTCCTCAGACGAGGAAAGGACTCTGAACCTTTTACCTGATAAACTGAAGGCTGAGATTGCCTTACATGTTCATCTGGACACTCTGAAAAGGGTGGAAATCTTCCAAAATACGGAAGCAGGATTCCTTTGTGAATTGGTATTAAAACTACGACCAGTACTCTTCTCGCCAAGCGACTATATTTGTAGAAAAGGTGAGTGCTTTCTTTTAACATCACGATATCAAAATTGTCACACTTGAAGTCTTGAACTGGTTGAGGTTATTATGTTCACTGAAGTGTACAGTATAAATCACCAATTATTTGTGAGTTGCTTGCTGGTGCTGTTTCCATGCGTCATCATAACAGCAAATAAGCATGCATTCCAGAAGAATTGTGTTGATAGCAAAATGAAAGTGGAAATCAATACTTGTTTATAGAGGCGAAGGTTCATGACATTGGACTGAGTAGGGCAGAGGGGCAGTGAGGTAACCCTCCGTCAGGAGACCATTTCTTAATAGACTACGACTGCTTACTTTCAAGGCGTAGTGGGACCCCTAATTTAATGACAATACAGCCCAATTGTATTGGTCATGTAGTACCAAAATGCTATGTGATTGCTACATAAGTTCTGATCATACTGAGAAGTCTTAGGGTTTACCTACGATCACTGGCATTAACGTTTTGGTTCTGAATATGTCGTAGTGGCTGTATGCAGTCGTAGTGCCTTAGAAAATAGCCTCCAGACCCATTCTCATGGACCTCTGCATATTCCGTGTTATTTTATTTGGCAGTGTAAAACAATTCATTCACTTTGCATGAATAATCGATCTTATCCTAGTTATATGGTCATTTGGGATTCTGTAAATAGCTGTGAGATACAGGGCGAAGTTATCTCATGGGGCGTTAGATACGGACCTACAGTATTAGACCCATAGGACTGTTATATTCAACAATACATTAAATATGATCCATGGCATTACAGTCTGTCAAGCCAGCTTTCCGAACAGACATCATGTGCCTCTAGCTCGCACCACTGATCTTATCTTGGCCATAACGCTATGGGGAATAAAATCACTGGTAGTGCTATAGGCAGGTGATCCCAATCAGGCTGCTGCTAGAGGCATGTGATCTCCGCGGGCCTCATTTTGAGGCTTAACTAGGTCAAGAGGTCATGACGTCACATGCAGTGATGACGACAAACTGGCAGCCAACTCTGGCCGCCGGTTGGTCGTCATCACAGTGATAGTAGAATTGCAAAGATTAGGGATCAATAGTGATCCAAACATCATGCTCCAAGCTCTACTAGAACTACTGTCCCTATGCCATCCGTCAGTGACTGACGGCCGTCAGTTGGCCATGAATATTATTCAGGGTTTATTGTGTATTTAAAGATAAAATCACCTGCCTATAGCACTACCAGTGATTTTATTCCCCATAGCATTACGGCCAAGATAAGATCTGTGGTGTGAGCTAGAGGCACGTGATGTCATGTTCAGAGGGGACATCTAGCTATATTGCTGCTCCATATTGTGTGACATTAGGCCAAATGAAATTAGGCCTAAAAAAATTTGTGGCTTGCGAAATTCCTGAGCCATTCTTGAGATCTAGACTAGAGAACTTTCTAGAGTATAAGATGTTATAGCGTGTCCAAATTACAAAGGAAATCAAGTTCTCTATTCTTGTTGTATTCACAAGTCGGGACTCGAGAAACTCCTGCGAAATTCTCGAGATCTTCTTCAGTGGGAGTGCAACATAGTCTGCCGACTGTGGGCGATGCAAAGCCAATCATCTTCAGGGCTCTCTTTCATTGAACAATTATCAAACCACAATAACCCATGCATCCTCAGCCTTTAAAACCCATAATCCACTTGGCCTCTGTAGCGCAATTGAGCCATACATTTCCTATATAAATTTCTACAACAGAGGCTTAGTGGCCTATGGGTCTAAGAACAACATTGTGCCTCAAAGACATATCCATTGCCGCCATAATGCGCCCACACATTGCTGGCCGGTTCCTGTCAGGCACGTCATAAACAGCATATACCTATATAGTGCATAGATACTGCAAGAATGAGCTTCTCAACAGTGATGCAATACCAATGCTTTGTCACAACGGCAAAATAGCTGTTGCTAACACCCATAGTCAACTAGGCCTCTGTCGCAGAAATTTATATAAGAACTGTTTGGCTCAATCACGCGACAGAGGCCAAGTGGACTATGGGTTCTAAATTTAAGTGACAAATTTCCCTGTTGCACTACCTTGTATCTGCTTAAGTATGATACCATTCAATTCGATTGAGGTACTGATTGTTGTCCCACGGTATACTTTTCAAAGCACAGACTAAGGCACAGCCATCAATGTGTTCGTATGATGAATGTACACTACATAATCAGGGTAGTCCTAGAGATAATGCTGCATCTGTAAACATATTGGGTCTACAGGTGCAGCATTATGTGCTAAATCTTACATCATAATGTGACACTATACACACATATGGAGCAGGATGCCATTCCCTAACATACTACGACTTCACCCTCCAAGTCGTACCAAATGGACACAGGAAAAGCATTGACTCTTCAAGTTGTATGGCTGCATTAAGAAATGACCTCCTGATTTCCATATCGTATGCAGACCAGCTATGGGCCATACAATGCAAAAATAGTGTTTAGATTTTAAACATGTTTAGGTCTAAACACGTTTAAAACCTAAACATATAGGTCAGTTAGGTGTCTCATCGACTACACATTTAGGAAATGAGCACTTTTATTCTAACTACATAAACATTTACGCTAAACATGTTTAGATGTTTAGAGTTGAGACAGTTGAATAATAGGTGTTTAGATTTAAACATCAATATGTTTAGATACTTGGATGTTGAATCCACACCAGGTAGCAGCACTACCTATGAATGGAATCTGTGCACAGTTATAATCAATTGTTGTGACAAATGTCCCCAAATCCCATGTTTATCATGGTTTCATTTCATAGAATGTCATGTGAATAGAAAGGGCAATAGAAAATTGACTAGATTCACCTTATGCCACCATCATTAGCATAAAATAATCAATAAGCTCCATGTCTGAAACCTATTTGATGTTATTCTGGAATAGATAAGGCAATGTCCTTCCTGCCAAGCTGTTGTTCTTTCTCAAGTCTCTCATTCTGAGGCAGTGTGTAATACATGTACATGTATATGGCTGTGGCTGATATCTCTGGAGACTTTGACAAGTAAATACCTGCTGATGTCCTCCCCCCAGTAAATGAGAAAACAAACAAAATATATCTCTGTTGTTGTGGTGCCACCGTTGCTTAGTGACGCTGCCTAGTGAAGTGACATTGCCAAGTAACATGACGTTGCCTAGTAATGTGACGTCGCTGCCAAAACTGCAACATCACAGCCTATTCTCTCGGAGGTTTGAGTTTTGTGAATATCTCTGGAACTATACATCAGATCTTGATCTATGACCCCTCAAATTGAAGATTGTGATGCATACAATACAGATTAACAAAGATTACGAATGTTCTACTAACACTGTTTCTGCTATACGTGCTAAGATGGCCGTTCTTTTTGGGGCAAGATACAAAATGGTGGAAATTAAAACTTATTTAACGATTTCGAGGCTATAAAACATTTCAACAAAGTATATGACAAAAAGAAAAGATTTAGGATGAAATCTTGGAATCAGTCAAGTAGAGAAAAACTTTAGAATACTGAAAATATTTTTGTTGAAATGTGTATATACCAAGTCGAGTTAGCTGGCACTTTCCTCACTGCTTCACAGCCTGAAAATTTTGCTTCATCTGTTGCCTCAAGGGTGTTGCAGGCTAAAGTAGTAAAAAAAAAATCGTAGTTCATGACCAGCGACCAAATAACCCATTTTTATATATAGCGTAATAATAAGTTAGATTGTGCTGCTCATCATAATTTCAATTTTTAGCAATATCGGTATTATTCTATCCTCAATCTATATATTTGATGCCATACCTACTGAGTGAAGCTTTTCTTTCTCTCTTTTTTCTTTCTTTTATTATTATTAATTTTTTTATTATTTTAATTTTACAAAGACATGATGTCACGTATGGTTATTGCTGGGTTTCAGTGCGCAGCGAAACACCTATAGAGACAACAGTGTTTTGTCATGAAAAGCACTTTTAGCAGTACAGGTACAGTGTGTGTAAGGCACAACCGTCAATATATCTGTATTCTGAATGTACATCACCAATATCTAAAGATGCAGCATTAATATGTACATAAAATTTGCAACTATGCACGGCTGATAACATTTAATGAAAACATCTGGTTTTGTCCACACTGTACGACACACATCTTCTCCAAATCTATAAAGTATAATCCTCCAGTCCCTAACATCCAGTAAACTTCTCATCCACCCTACACCATGGGAGCATTACGTAGTATATGGCCGTTATATAGGTGTGTAGCGGGTGGTTTCCATCAGCTGCCAGTATTACGATTTGCTCTCACAGACCCAAGGGACAAATGTGATGGGCTGAAGGTAGAGAGTTCCGCTTCGATTGGTACCCGTCGTAAAATAACATTGCTCCCACAGACTGGAGTCTTACGACCTTGGGGGACGCCGGGGACCAGTGAAGGTGGTAGGGGAGTAAGAGTGCCGAGGGGACTATGTAGAGGTTATGGCAGCAGCAATCGCCTGTTGTAGCCACGCCAACATTGCCCAATAACATTAACAAGCTCAAGGGAGACGGAGTTAATGGGTAGGGAGAGGGGGAGGGAGTGGGAGGGGTATCAGGGATAGGATTAGATGAGAGTGATCCAGGAAAATATGTTAGGGGAGACCAGAGGGGGAAGGAAGGCAGTGAGATAAAGGGCAGCTGGACTGAAGGTGCCAAGTGTCTATCACAGTTCAACTCCATCAATAGGGAGTTTAAGATATGGACGTTTATACCACGATTCTGGCACTTCCGGTGGTTTTATATGCAGTTTAGCCGTGCATTATTCTGCATATACCACACATGTGCATTTTTGGAATTTTTGGTATATACTTTTTTTAGGTCAAGTTGGACTTTTTTTGGAATATTTTGGGAAATGTGTGGCAGACATACAAATTCAATCTGCCCATCATTTCAATGTGAAAAATCGTAGGAGAATTGAACCCCGGCCACAGTGGAGGTAGGCGAAGGCCTTAGCCATACCGCCACACTGAACAGTGACAAAACCCAATGCGAAAGTAAATAACTTCTAACCTGGGGTCCTTGTCCTATGTTTACACTCAGTTTTCGTCTTGATTCCAAGCTTGTCATGTTATAATATTGAAATCCCAAGAAGTATTCGATCCATAGACAAGGAATGCGTGCTAATTTTCTCCATTTTCCTCGATATAAATAAGAATCCATTGATTTTTCCATCGTAAGTGAGTCGCGGTCCGGCCATTCCCACCCGCCTCCTTGCTCAGCAAAAGTGTGTCAGTGGCCCGGATGTAGATATGAGGAAGACACCAAAAATTTCGGACCGTTTTGGAAAATCAATGGATTCTTATTTATTTTGAATATATTGGACATAATACGTATGGAGGGATCATCTAGACTATCTAAGGATATGAACCTGTTAATTTCCCGATTTGTCATGGTTGGATTCCATACGAAAAGTGTGTGTAAACATGGCGGTTCATCTCTCGGCAAGGAACAAAAACAATGGCTTCGCACAGAGCGGCCACGGGCCATATCGCTTGCTTTTACAAAATGTCTTCTCGTGGCTATATTCTGTGGATATCAGGTAAGAAATTAATACAAAATAGAGGAAATCGTGGTATAAACCTATTAGGTCATGGATATTGCAGCCCACGGGCTGTACATGCTGTATATACCCTCGCCGCTCCACGGCTTGGGTATATACAGCATGTATGGCCCTAGGGCTGCAATATCCATGATCTATTAGCTTAGTACTGTGTACTGGTACAACAACGTGTAACGTCATAGGTCAGGTGGGGGTATTCCCACCTACAAGTTAGTATATAACTTCTAGGCTTGAAGTTTTGGACCTGTAACCCTCTCTTTAAAGTAACTACTAGAATATCTAGGAAGATTGTAATTATATTTAACTTATTTATTTCCATAAAGGGAATAACTAAAGACACATGAGTGTCAGGTTTATGTGCAGCATTGTGAGGTGGTAAATGTTGGTAGGGTAACTATATCACACTGTAATTACTCAATCAATGAACCCTAATACTCAGTGCTGTTTCTGTACTTCAGTACCTGTACATGGCCCACATATAGAGGGATTTCTTAACCACATCACCTTAACTTGTACTGGACCTAGTACTTCTAGACCTTGCTGTATCTGTACAAGTACGCGTTCTCAAATCTTAAACTCTCTATTATGTTTTGACGGCAGAGAAAATAGCAGAGATCTGCCTCAGGTTATCCGTGTTAGAATACAACCAGTACGAGCCCTTTATGGGACAATATGGGGGATCCCAGTAGGCAGTGCCAGGAAAGATATACCCAAGTACAGAAAGATATCAAAATTCAAGACTTCATCAGCTGGCATATCAATTATTAACAATTTGGTTATATGGTATGATGAATCATAACTATTTAATATAACTTTATTCTGCAACAATCCCCAGGTATATACATTTGGGCCTATACCAACGCCACCATCACCCAGCTATCCATTTCCTGCTCCATGTTTTACCTGAAGTATATCACGGCTTCCTGATATGCTGACAGCTGGCAGTCTGTAAGCACCCCATGACAGACCAACACAGAAAGAAGATGGAGAGGAAATGTAACTCAATCTGCTTGATAGATACTGTAAGGGTGGGTTATCAACTTATCAGGTGTGCCTAGTATAAGGAAGAATAAAAGGTAAAGGTGGGGGATGGTACAACATGTAGATAGGAGATGCCTGTTCAGGAAGGCTATATGAGGAGGGAGATCACTATATCTATTGTGGTCTAGGACATATCACATTTTTCATTCTAAGTTTGAGCGAAGATGAAAAGGGTGTCACCCTGTGTATAAGGAGTCCCCACATATAAGCACCTAGACTTTGCAATGAATTCAAAAAAATGTAAAAATGTTGTCCAGTAATACTGAACCCTCTTGTACCCCGGCACTGTTGTCAGGGTTAGGTGGGAGTGTACAATACCAAAAGAAAAGTGTTGTTCCTCCCCTTGTGGGTACTAAATACGGGTCCGCGTGTAGGCCACGCATTATACTTGGGCTACTACAGTAGTGTAAGAGGTTGTACACCACCCTGTGTGAGTAGTATAGGGAATGGGCTCCTCTCGGTATAAGTAGTATAAGGAATGAATACTGAACAGTGTGAGTAGTATAGGGAATGGGTACCCTCCAGTGAGTAGTATTCCAGTCAATATACACCATGCAATTTACATCAATTTTTTTTTACATAGAGATCACATAAAAGTGATGTAAATTGCATAGCGTGTGATGGCTGGCATAGAAAACTGTCCAGTGTAAGTAGTATAGGAAATGGACACTGCATAGTGTGAATAGTATAGGAAATGGACACTCTAGTAAGTAATATCCGAATCAACACACACCATGCAATTTACATAACTCCTTTAGTAAACCTGATGAGTTTTATGTAAAGATCACATTAAAATGAGGTAAATTGCATGGTGTACATTGGCTGGCATAGGGCATGGACACTGTCCAGTGTGAGTAGTATAGGGAATGGACATTATCCAGTGTCAGTAGTATAGGTAATGGACATCATCCAGTGTGGGTAGTACAGGAAGTGGACATTATCCAGTGTGAGTAGTATAGGAAATGGACATTATCCAGTGTGAGTAGTATAGGAAATGGACATTATCCAGTGTGAATAGTATAGGAAATGGACATTATCCAGTGTGAGTAGTATAGGAAATGGACATTATCCAGTGTGGGTACTACAGGAAGTGGACATTATCCAGTATGAGTAGTATAGGAAATGGACATTATCCAGTGTGAGTAGTATAGGAAATGGACATTATCCAGTGTGGGTACTACAGGAAGTGGACATTATCCAGTATGAGTAGTATAGGAAATGGACATTATCCAGTATGAGTAGTATAGGAAATGGACATTATCCAGTGTGAGTAGTATAGGAAATGGACATTATCCAGTGTGGGTACTACAGGAAGTGGACATTATCCAGTATGAGTAGTACAGGAAGTGGACATTATCCAGTGTGAGTAGTATAGGAAATGGACATTATCCAGTGTGAGTAGTATAGGAAATGGACATTATCCAGTGTGAATAGTATAGGAAATGGACATTATCCAGTGTGAGTAGTATAGGAAATGGACATTATCCAGTGTGGGTACTACAGGAAGTGGACATTATCCAGTATGAGCAGTATAGGAAATGGACATTATCCAGTGTAAGTAGTATAGATAATGGACATTATCCAGTGTGAGTAGTATAGAAAATGGACACTGTCCAGTGTGAGCAGGACAAGAAATGGATATCATCCAGTGTGAGAAGAATAGGAAATGGACACTGTCCAGTGTGAGCAGTACAAGAAATGGATATTATCCAGTGTGGGTAGTACAGGAAGTGGACATTATCCAGTGTGAGTAGTATAGGAAATGGACACTGTCCAGTGTGAGCAGTGTAGGAAATGGACATTATCCAGTGTTAGTAGTATAAGAAATGGATATTATCCAGTGTGAGTATTATAGAAAACGGGCACTGTCCAGTGTGAGTAGAATAGGAAATTGGCACTGTCCAGTATAAGTAGTATAGGAAATTGGCACTGTCCAGTGTGAGCAGTACAGGAAATGGGCATTACCCAGTGTGAGCATTATAGGAAACGCGTACTGTCCAGTGTGAGTAGAATAGGAAATGGTCACCATCCAGTATGAGTAGTATAGGACATTGGTAGTGTCCAGTGTGAGTAGTACAGGAAATGGACACTGCTCAGTGTATGGATGCTGTCCAGTGTGTGTAGTATAGGGAATAGACACTATCCAGTGTGAGTATTATAGGAAATAGATGTGTCCTATCCAGTGTGAGTAGTATAGGAAATGGACACTGTCTAGTGTGAGAAGTATAGGAAATGGGCACTGTCCAGTGTGAGTAGTATAGGTAATGGGCACTATCCAGTGTGAGTAGTATAGCAAATGGGCGGGTCCTGTCCAGTGTGAGTACTATAGGAAATGGACGTGTCCTGTCCAGTTTGAGTAGTATAGGAAAATGGACACTGTCCAGTGTTGGTAGTGTAGGGAATGGGCACTATCCAGTGGTAGTAGTATAGGGAATGGGCGTGTCCTGTCCAATGTGAGAAGTTTAGGGAATGGGCGTGTCCTGTCCAGTGTGAGTAGTGTAGGGAATGGGTGTGTCCTGTCCAGTGTGAGTAGTATAGGGAATGGGCGTGTCCTGTCCAATGTGAGAAGTATAGGGAATGGGCGTGTCCTGTCCAGTGTGAGTAGTGTAGGGAATGGGTGTGTCCTGTCCAGTGTGAGTAGTATAGGGAATGGGCGTGTCCTGTCCAGTGTGAGTACTATAGGAAATGGACGTGTCCTGTTCAGTGTGAGTAGTATAGGGAATGGGCACTGTCCAGTGTGGGTAGTATAGGGAATGGACACTGTCCAGTGTGAGTAGTATAGGGAATGGGCACTGTCCAGTGTGAGTAGTGTAGGGAATGGGTGTGTCCTGTCCTGTGTGAGTACTATAGGAAATGGACGTGTCCTGTCCAGTGTGAGTAGTATAGGTAATGGGCGGGTCCTGTCCAGTGTGAGTAGTATAGGGAATGGGTGTGTCCTGTCCAGTGTGAGTAGTATAGGGAATGGGCGTGTCCTGTCCAGTGTGAGTAGTATAGGGAATGGGCACTGTCCAGTGTGGGTAGTATAGGGAATGGGCACTGTCCAGTGTGGGTAGTAAAGGGAATGGGCACTATGAGCTTATATAGGTGACCCTTGCATTACCCGATACCCACGCCCCCTGCCCTCCCTCCTTTTCGACAGCAGCGTTCTTATATAACATCTAAATAAGCCATTCGCAACAAATCAGTGTAAAGTAAATTCGGTCATTCCTCATAGTCTGCCTACATCAGGGACTTACATGACATGAGTGTGTAACAGGAATATTGGGCGCCACCACAACACACGGGACGCCCAGACGGACGATATTGGCAACTGGAACCCCGAAAGGAAGAAGACAATAACCTTGAAGCAAAGTAAAAAGTAACAGGGCATGGGACCAGTTCCCTTGTTATTGAATGTCTCTGCTTTGATCTAAACTCGTTACAGAGGTCATGCGCCAGGAGTCAGGGGTCAAAACTGTTAAGCAGACGACAATCGTCTAGACGGCAGTGGCGCCATCTGACGGATGGTTGCTTCGGCACACTTTGTGATTGTTTTTTTGACTAAACAGGAAATGACGTCACAATGGGGCTACCGACAGGCGACAAATCTGCAAATACAGTCTGCACTATTTAAGTGTGCTGCTTCTTACTGTAACCTGCTCTCAATCTATCGCAGTATTTGAAGATAATTACGCCGTATAAGGTAAGAACGAGGCTGTTGTGTCTCCCAACACTACACTCCTAATGACCCAGGTCTGTCGTTTTTGCCGCCTCTTGGGGGCTCGGATTGGTCATGTGATACAATGTTGACAATCTGATTGGCCAGTGAGATTTTAAGGTCAGTGAAAAACCGCTAATTTTTGGTTCCAACAGCATTATATTGTTTTACATTTAATTCTGACTGACCATATCACGGTTGTCCTAATATAAAAAAGGTTAGATAGAAAATGGGTTCAAGCTTCAGCTTGTCCCTTGGTGCTCATAGTTGGAATTCAAGATGGCCACCCCCCCCCCCATGTCAATGGGTGAGTATCAAAACAAAAGATTGTCAGTAGTTTTATACCCCAACACTGTAAAGACACTATTGCACTGAAAACCCTGCAGATCTTTAAACTCGTCAGATTGAGGACCTAGAGTCGTCGGAAGAGGTATAGACAGGGGGCAGCACCTTACAGGTAGTGAATTCCCTCAGTATACCTCTCCCCAGTATGAGTCTATGGCATTCTGTTGACAATATGTAACATACTCCCAAGGTGGCAGGTATGTGCCACTCATGTTTGATGATCAGGCCTTCAGTCTTCAACTGAAGGTCTTCACCACTGAGGACTTTAGGTGCTCAAGTTGACAATACCCAAATCTACAGCTTTAGGTACTCAGATTGAGGACCCAAGGTAGTGAGCTCCAAGGTTGTCACTCTAACAACCTTATGTAATCAGTTTGACTACCTTGGGTAAGTGTCTTGACCTAAACCCATTAGGTTGACTACCCTGGGTGCTAAATCTGAGTACCTAAGGTTGTAGTTTTGGGTATCGTCAGTCTGACGACCTTGGTGCTTTCAGTGTGGTCGTATGTGTTGTGGTCTGACTTGTTTCAGTGCACAGTCATACTGTGTTTATATACATGACATCCCTTTTGGCAAAAAAGTGTGAGCGGTATTACGCCGTATAATTATCATTGGGCATTCAATAAGACACCGTGAAAAGGGGACAAACACAGAAATACAAAGTTTGGAAATCTTGTTATTTAATTTCTAGTATTACATGCTGCATTTGTAAATATGAACTAGATACAGCTATGAGTTTCTCAAGTTACGATATATAACTACCCGTAGTGAAAATGGAAAAGATGTGCAATAGCTATTGGACTGTGTTCTTCAGCTGATTTTCAAGGAGGGCTAAGTCTGTTCTAAGTTTAAGAAACCTCTGTGGAAAATATCATGTTGACAGCAGACAGGATAACATGATCCCACCACTTGTCAAATGTCAAGTGGTGGGAAGGGGGCCTTATAAACATGATGAAGCATATCAGCATTCCAATCGTTTTATTCAGGCCCTGCATTATACTGCAGAATTGACCGACCAACCATCCCTGGCCCAATTTAGCAAATGACTGGTCCCTATCCCTGACCAGTAGGTCCACCTACCTGGGTAGTGTCAATGTGACCAGTAGATCCATCTACCTGGGTAGTGTCAATGTGACCAGTAGATCCATCTACCTGGGTAGTGTCAATGGACACTACAGTAAGTGGCTGCGATCACCATCACTCACAAATTTAAAGATTTACGAGCTGACTACCAACATCCGAAATAACACGCGATCAATATGGTGGCCGGACGCTGGCAACTCCACCTGGTGATGAATGGTTGAAGCACAAATTGGATCTGGGTGAGACTGGGATGCCCCCTGGCGCGTAGGGATACATCAACCATGAGGCTGTTTTTGGATAACTGCTGTGCTTCGCATTGAATGAGACACCTTGGTTTTAACAGGATGGTCTACATAAGCCTGTTTCGTGTTATTCAGCCAAACATATACATTCATTATTCAGCCAACCATTATGCAAGCAGTGCGTTTCTGATTTGCATATTGTTGTCTCGAGAGGGAGGGAGGGAGAGAGACAGAGACAGAGAGACAGACGCTATATGGGGCAGTATTATGGAGTGGTCATTTTTTAACAACAGGGGGGACAAAAATATTCCAGAACCCTCTTAGGGGGGGACATTCCAGAACCCTCTTAGGGGGGGGGGACACAAAAAATCCGCCCCTTTTGAGTGAAAAAGCCCGTGTGCCACTAAAGAATAAAAGGAGGGATGAACAAATTTCAGACCCCTCCCAGGGGGGATGGAAAATTTTTCGCCGCGCACGCGCGGAATCTCACCAACCCTCCCCCTTGGTGTTAAAAAATGACCACTCCCTTACCGCAAAGAGATGGGCTAGTGCGCGTCACATAAATGTTGCACTTATTGAGGCATCAGCGCTGAAGGTAGTCTGAAATATGTACTAGTCATGATGGTTGGAATCAGTTACCGCCGGGCACTATTGCCATGGTGGCGGCCTCTGTGTAACATATATACTGCTAAGCAGAATACAGATAGATGGATGCAGAGAGGAAGAGACAGGGAGAGACAGAGAGACGCAGATGGAAAGAAAGGCATGGGACATAGAAAAGAAAATCTAGTCAAAAGCAGGAGAGATAAAACACACACTTGCATGTATATACATCTGTCTGCACAGCAGATAATGAGGGGGCAATGGCAGAGGTCACTGTTAATTGACGCCAAGCATCATGTTGTCAACATGGACGAAAATGCTGCCCTCTCGTGAGTCATATGGTATTTAGACCTGCACTGAAGGTGATCTGGGTGCTGATTGGCCTAGAAATCATATGCAAGAAATATTGGTAAAATTATGAAAAAATCACAAGTGACCCCAAATAGTTCCTTAATGGAACAGTAGATGAGTTTTTATATTATGCCAAGGTTTGGGAATTTTATCAGGTCTGCAAATGTTCATCTGGCCAATTGAGGTTTTGAGGCCCAAAATAGGGTAGAATGGCACTTGCTGTATGTATCGCCCCCTCAGTTAAGATTTTCAGGGTTAAGCCTATCCTATATTCTAACACATTGTGTGTGAGAGATGGTTTAATCTTGCTACGGTCGAAAATATTACCAATGAACGTTACAGGGGCTGTTTTTGTGTGTTATGCTATATAGAAACATAGAGGAAATGGAATTAGTTCGACGTAACCATCAAGGTTACCTGTCCAGCGTTCTATATAGTCAACGTACACCAACTTATTTCGTGGTAGTTTCACGGTGCCCCCCACCACTCTAAATCCACCCCAGAGCCGCCCCTACTCCATACATTGCCCTCCCCTTTCTCTCATCAACGTGACATCTAATGCTCCAACGGGAATCTCGCTTATTTCTGGTATCCAGGCAACAGACGCCACGGGCAGCCAATCAGAAAGCCTCTTACATCGGGGTTCTTCGCGTTGTCAAATGAAGGCGCACAATGGTGGTGGCCGTTGAAGGGAAAGCAATTTCCTCCTGTACATCTGACATGGGCCGAAGGGCCTGCCCTCACATAATGATACAATTTTCAGGTGGACTTGGGGAAGAGGCTAGGGGATTAATAGTGACCCTCAGATCGAAGCTGAGTCTTGGAGAGCGGCCATTTGTCGTCGGTCACCAGGGCTTAAACTCACAATCGCCAATAACTGAATTCATCTGATATTGCCATGCGGCGACAGCTGGTCAACAAGTACAAAGGCGTCGGATGATTTTTGATGAGGGGGCGGGGTCTTGTCTGTGTGTGTGTGTGTGGGGGGGACTACCAGTTTTATAATATTTGCGTACGTAAGGGACTCTCCAATCAATTGGAGTGAACGCAGACGTCTACCTACAACAATTGCTATCAAGAATAGAGTAGACATGTCCATCTAAAACTTTTTCCTCTAACCTTCCTTTGTTGTAGTTGATAAAATGAAAGGAGTACAAAAAACGAGATACGACGGTCTAGCTACATTTTCATTAACGTATAGTTCAGAGAAACTCTCGTGAACTGTACGTTCAGCCTACACATACACTCTAAAAATTGTGTTTAAACTTAAACATATTTTACCAAAACACTTTTTGGTAAAACACATTTTCATCATCTAAACACTTTTCCTAAAACACTTTACACTTTTCCTGCAAATGTGTTTAGGTTTATAAAAGTGTTTTGATACTTGGTTCCAATCCAACTCACCAGGTGGCAGGGACCACCTATGATGGTACTATTGTAACATTCATATGGACACAAATGTCTGAATTTAAGTATAAATGATGATGATACACATCATCCTGATAGACCATAACATTGACACTTTATCTTAGAATGGATTTGTAAAAGAAATATCTAAAAATGACCTTCTCAACAACTTGATTCCAATGTAACCCATGATAAACACCCATTTTGTAACATTCAGGGTTAATACATATATCCCAGTCCTAAACTCTCTGACTAGTCGGGAGGCGTGGCGCAGTCGGTAGCGCGTCCGCTCACAGGCCGTAAGGTCGTGGGTTCGGTTCCCGGCCCGGCCGGGGCATAGTGGTGGTTCCAAACGTCGCCGTAAGGTGTCATTTGAGTTCCTCCCTGCTCTGGCTAGGCTGTGCTGGAAAGTCTCTCGGCGGTCATGGCAGACAAATGACTTGAAACAGGCCTGTCCATCTCTCACTATGCCTATGTAGTGACGGATGTTAAAGAACCATTGCCTCGGTAAATGTGTAGGGGCGTGATTTCTACCTTAGCTCCCTCTAGTGTACGGGTCCGGGTTTCACGCCACGGGACCTCTCACCCTTGACGTGTCCAAAGGGCACATAGGTGAGGTTAAAATTCAAAGCAAGCAAACTCTCTGACTAACTCTGTGCATCAATGTGTTTGACTTTTGAACTCATCTTGACTGTAGGCCAAGCCTGGTTAGCACAGAATCAATGTTGATAACTGGATGATCAGCATTCATCAACTTGCTATCAACATATTCTCTACCTGCAGAGAGACAGCAATATGCAGTAGGAAGGACTCACTAATCCTAAAACTGGGACCATGGGTTTATAAGGAAAATAAAATAATAGCAAGGGCATAAACTTGCCTGAAGCTCATTTTAAACACATTCTACCTAAAAATGTTATTCTTAGAATCATTTAAACACTTTTTCATCTAAAACACATTTTGACACTTTTGAATTTTTAAACACTTTTTGAAAAAGCGTTTTGTGTTTTGCCCAAAAAAGTGTTTAACAAAGTGTTACAAGAAAGTGTTTTAAATACAGGTAAAAGTGTTTAAAAACAAAACACATTTTTAGAGTGTACACAATGAGACCAGCATAGGTATTGTTTATGGTCTGTCTAGTCGTACCAAGGTGACAGGTACGGAGCCCCTAATAGGACATACCAAAAAGATTTTTTTTTGTTCATAAAAAAATTCCTGCGGGTACAGGAACATTCCTGCGGATACAGGAGAATTCTTGCGGATACAGGGGTATTCTTGCGGGTACAGGGGCATTCTTATAGGTGCAGAAATATTTTTTTGTGGTTGCAAATTTTTTTTTCATCTGATAACGAATTCTTTGTGGTGCTGAAACATAAGTAAAAAAAAACATTTTAGAAAACATTCAATTTTACAAAGGACATGGGGTTGGCTACGTACAGAGCCCCTAAAAGGACATAATACAAATAATTTTTCCCCTGAAAAAATATTCTTGCGGATACTGAAGAATTCTTGCGGGTACTGAAGAATTCTTGCGGTTACTGAAGAATTCTTGCGGGTACTGAAGAATTCTTGCGGGTACTGAACAAAGTCTATATGTACCAAAACAATTTTTCACTAGAAAAAATATTCTTGCGGATACTGAACAATTCTTGCGGACACTGAACAATACCAAAAAGATTTTTTTCATGAAAAAAATATTCCTGCGGGTACTGGAAGATTCCTGCGGATACTGGAAGATTCCTGCAGGTACTGGAAGATTCCTGCAGGTACAGGAACATTTTTGCAGGTACACAAAGAGTTCTTGTGGTGCACAAAGAATTCTTGTAGGTGCTAGAATTATCCTTGTGGGTGCTAGAATTATGCATTCACCTACCAAAAAGTCTTTTTTTCCTCCAATAAAATCTTTCTTGTACCCGCAAGAATTGTTTGGTACCCACAAGAATTGTTCAGTGTCCGCAAGAATTGTTCAGTTTCCGCAAGAATTGCTCAGTTTCCGCAAGAATTGCTCAGTTTCCGCAAGAATTGCTCAGTTTCCGCAAGAATATTTTTTTTGTGGAAATTTTATTTTTTGTATGTCCTATTAGGGGCTCCGTAGACAGGAGACTATTCAGTTATTCTGAAAGAAATATACAGTAAATAGCAGAATAGCCGACTAGAATGTTGGTTCACTGCTCAATATGACGCTATGTGGAAAGACTGTCAGATCACCTACAGAGTGCCTTTTCTTTAGATATGTACATCGGTAGATATAGAGCTTTCTGTGAGAGTAGTGCGACGCCATACCACACCAAATACAGTCCTGGTACGCAGCAGGTGGCCGGGCGATATCAGGAGGTTTTCACTATTGACACTGACCATTGATCTGCAAGGTATTTCTCAAACGCTACGAATTGAGACTGCCCACTACGAATTTCCCACCCCTTACAATCCAGTGCAATCGTAGTGACGGGCAACGGGTGAGCACTAATTGCCTACGATTGGCTATTCAGATGCATGGCCTTTTCTCTCTATATCTTCAGCAATTATAGTGATTGATCCTGTCTACCCAAGAATCCCCTTCCGAACCAGGTGGTGGTGGTACGATTTGGGGGTACCCAAAACTTAGTGTTTGAGAAATGACTTCCTGGGCGCCCTCTCTGTGACGCGCCTGTAATGAAAATTGGGCGCAAAGAAGATGAGTCTTTATTTGTAGTCAGCAAAGGCATACATAATAAAAAAGGCAATCTTTGTATGTAATCTACATCTTGAAAAGAGAAAGGGTGTGAAGGTGGGTCTTTGTTAGGAGAGAGGATGTTCATGCTACTAAATTCTATACGAATAGAATCAAGAATAGAATTCAGGATTTTCAGAACCGCCGTAGACATGCAGTGTATATATACAGCGACCCTATACTACAAGCTGTACCTTGTAATGCGAGTGGTATTATAAGGTCTCTGGTATATCCTTCAAATTAGTGAATTTATCTCAGTCTAGTTTTGAGTACTGGCAGGCCTTGTCAAATGTTGGAAATTGAGATTGTAGTCACTTCCTTGCACCTACCAATAGGCTGCATAACAACGATAAATATTAACATATTGACAATGCATTGATACCTTTTTCTCTTCCTCGCCTACAGGAGAAGTCGGTAAGGAGATGTACATAGTGAGTCGGGGCCGCCTCCAGGTGGTCGCCGACAATGGCCGCACGGTGCTCGCCACCCTCCGGGCAGGAAGCTACTTCGGCGAGATCTCCATCCTCAACATGGGCAATGCTGGCAACAGGCGGACGGCGTCCGTGCGCTCTGTGGGCTACTCAGACCTCTTCTGTCTCTCCAAAAATGACCTCTGGGAGGTGCTCAAGGATTATCCCACGGCCAGGGTACGCCTGGAGGCCATAGCAGTAAAGAGACTAGAAAAGTACAAGAAAGCACCCCTTGAGCAAGGTAAAGGGGAAGTGGCTAAAGGTATTTAACACCAGACGGCGCCACTGAGCGGCACCTCTTTCTGATTTCCACAACTCTCGCTATGTATGTCTGTTGTCACGACCCCAATGACTAACTACCATTATTATATATGTAAAGCATTGCATGCCTATCCCTCCTTCTTTTTTTTACCGCATTATACCTAATTTGGTAGGAATCTCTTTTCATTTTTATCCCTTTTATGAATGCGTTTGTATTCTGTCGATGTGTCCATACGTTAATAACAAGCAAGGGCCTTCGCTAGCTCCTTATGCAGTGAAACTGAATGGAATTTGTGCACAGTGTCAGTGACCCGGGGTCAGTGATTTGGTCAAATACAATATAGATAGACTTATAATGGGTTCAATGGCGTCAATGATAGAGAGGAAATTACCTCCTTACGAACGTGGAAACTGATTTTTTGCTGTGTAGAGTACATGTTATGCAGGCCTGGGGGCACGTGCAAGGGGAGGGAGAGCTCACTCAGTCAGACGTGCAAGGGGAGGGACAGCTCACTCAGTCAGACGTGCAAGGGGAGGGACAGCTCACTCAGTCAGACGTGCAAGGGGAGGGACAGCTCACTCAGTCAGACGTGCAAGGGGAGGGACAGCTCACTCAGTCAGACGCATTGGCTGCATGCAGGTGCATATTGCATGCATATATAGACACATTGGCTGCATGCAGGTGCATATTGCATGCATATATAGACACATTGGCTGCATACAGGTGCATATTGCATGCATATATAGATGCATTGGCTGCATGCAGGTGCATATTGCATGCATATATAGACACATTGGCTGCATGCAGGTGCATATTGCATGCATATATATATATATATATATATATATATATATAGACGCATTGACTGCATGCAGGTGCATATTGCATAGACACATTGGCTGCATACAGGTGCATATTGCATGCATATATATATATATATATATATATATATATATATATATATATAGACGCATTGACTGCATGCAGGTGCATATTGCATAGACACATTGGCTGCATACAGGTGCATATTGCATGCATATATAGACGCATTGACTGCATACAGGTGCATATTGCATGCATATATAGACGCATTGACTGCATACAGGTGCATATTGCATGCATATATAGACACATTGGCTGCATGCAGGTGCATATTGCATGCATATATAGACGCATTGACTGCATACAGGTGCATATTGCATGCATATATAGACACATTGGCTGCATGCAGGTGCATATTGCATGCATATATAGACGCATTGACTGCATACATGTGCATATTGCATGCATATATAGACGCATTGACTGCATACAGGTGCATATTGCATGCATATATAGACGCATTGACTGCATGCAGGTGCATATTGCATGGAAATCCTTATCTTGAATTCAATTTCATCAGTAGTATATATTCGAGACTCGTTAATTTGGGGGTGGTTACTGTTTTCGATGGGTCATATAAATGCACATCAGGTAGGACATTTTCACATCTGGCAGATATTGTTTTATTTATTGTCCTATGGCACCCATGTTCAGACCAATTTTTTTTTGACTGATGAAGGGTCCTCCTCCGACCACTATTCCTATACAGGGTATTACAAGATCAACCATATTTCCTGTATGTTGCATGTTATGTAAGACAAAGTGAACGAAGACTACGGTCTATAACACATGTGTGTATACATAAAAGAAAACTTCATTTTTGTCTCTGGCCTTGTTGTCCACTGTTTAGCTTTAGATCTGATTCTTCCCAATGTCCTTTGAATGTCTTAATTACTCAACAACCATAGAAAACATGGGTGCCATAAGTAACCAATTCTCTGACTCTCTCCAAGTAATACAATTTCTGCCTCTGTGTCCTGCTGATAAAGGGGAAAGTGATTTTGAAATTCCTGAATTCGAATAGATTAGCATATGGATCTGAAGGTAATCCCCAAAGTATGATATGCAAATATGCAACGGTTCCTCTGGAATAGCTTGTCACTGCTATCTCAGGTATTCTGCATACAATGCATGTACATGACATGTGATACAAATTCAGCAGTAAATGGGATCTGATTCCTCAGAAGAAAGTGATTGTTTTATGCCTTTTTTTTTTATTGAGAAATGATAAATGTAAGGTGGAGTTTCAGGGACTATTCCAACTGATTTCTTTTTATACAAAATCACCAAAGCTTCATTGCACAGAGCGGTTTTATAGCTGAGGTGTGGAATTTCCATACCTTGTATATACACAATATAGTTGCATGAGGCCAGTTCAAATCAGTATCAAGCGCCCATGCATTGTGGCTAATGTGGCAAACAAATCTTTATAGTGGCATTTTGAAAAGAAATGACTATTTCTACTTCAATTCTGAATCAGGGCACCATACCCAATATTCTATGCTGCATCCCCATCGTTTTAGAGGAGCTATAATAGAAACGCCCTTATCATAACAGCTATTCCCTGTGATTGAGGGGAGGGGAGTACTCCCGCCCATCCCTATACTTTTCCATTGTTGGGAACCAGAAGTTATAGCTGCTATCAGTATCCGATCTAGTACCCATAGTCATTAGTGAAATCTGAAGTATCGACTAAAGAAATTGAATATGACATAAACTTTCTTGCATCAAATGCTGCATTAAAATACAATAAAAGTATGGATATCTATTCTAGTTCCAAGAGGTAACTGTTGATTTACAGGCACATAATAAATGTCTGCATTAGTTCTATAAAACGGTACAGTCTCAAAACGGTATGATTTACAGGGCAATGAAGTGGGTTATATGAGTTCAATAGAAGAATTACTAAACATCAAACACAATACAAAGGTTTATATAGATTGTCCTGAAGAACAAAGAACAACCACTATGGATGTTACTGTATTTGCTTTGATGAAGGCGATACCGGTAGTCATGAAGGTTTATAACATATATGGTTTCATTCTCACTTGATTCCCACAGCGACAAACAGCAGTGGTAAAAAAAAAAATTATTGTTGTGTACATGTGCATATGAAATAGACCATTGAATTTTTTCAAGTGTCTATTTTGGAAATGAAATTTATACCTTTGAAGAGAGTTCATTTCGCTACACCAATATGAGAAAGTGAATTTTGTGTTGCAAGGTAATTTTTCCTTTCTACAGAATAAGTCTATGTGCTATGGTTTCGTTATTGGTCTTTCTTCACTTAGCCACACTGCACCGTCTGGAAAAAAAGAATATTGGGAATATCGCACTTTTAAGTAGATGGTGTTGATTAAATAACCATAGAGGTTAACATTCCGGAGCATAAAAGGAAATGATAGTTGGCAATTGAAGAATCAAAGTATCATCTAATTAGAACATCAATTATACTGTAGAAAAAAATGCATGTCAATTTACCGTCTCTAAATATTTTTTCAGTGTCTTTTAAGTATACCATATTTCCAAACCTACATAGTAGTGTATAGTCTTTACATCAACAGAAATATTATATGTTTACTTCCTGAAAAGTATTTGAAACGTGTTACAAACCGTTCTTTCATAGATATAAACCATTTGAATGACAGTATGCACTTGCATATTACAAGTTATTGTGTACGTTTTGGAACATGAGCGATATTAATTGAGAACGACATCAAGTCACTGACAGCCATCTAGGTTGCACTCGAGACAATAAGAAGTATTAACATCTGCCTCTATGGCGATACCAAAATAAATGTACACTGAGCTTGCCGTATAGACTATGTTGTCATAATCAGGATACAAAATGAATTATACTGAAAAGATTCTAATTGTCAGTAGCCACTTTTCTATTTCTGACACCTCTGATTATTCTTTTACAGTGGCACTGCCCAGGAGTAAGAGCACCCCTGGCTTGCTGGAGTCGTCCGGTAAGATACCACTGGAGAACATGTTGCTGTGCCGCTCCAGCCTCCCCTCCACCATGATGAAGCCTCACGCAGGAATCGCCCGCACCCCCGACCGGAAGTTGTCCAATAATGGCCTTGGTGGAAGCGGAAGTGGCATGGGCGTCGGGGAGCCGAGTTACCGTCGGACGCCTAGTAGTCATGGCAGTCGGCACGGGAGTGTGACGGCTGGAAGCAGTACGTGCAACATGGCGGCGGGCGACACCCAGGAGACAGGGTGTGGAATCACCAACTCCATGACCATCTCCAGCATCACGTCCTACGTCACTGACGGCTCGGGGGCAGGTGGCGCCCCGGGCGGTGCAGGAGTCGGCAATGGCACGCACCGCTCGCCGACCGGAACTGTAGAGGGCACTAGGGGGCACGCCGACAGTCCGGCCTCCCGCACGCAGTCGGCGGGTTCCGGGTCACGTACCGGCGCCTTCACCACCAGTCCATCAGCCTCCACGGCCACTGTCGGCGTCGAGTCGTTCCAGCGGCCGACCAGCCCAGCGCCCTTCAGCCACGGCGCCATCCACTCCTCCGGTGGCTCGGGATACCCGCAGCGCCTGAGCTACTCGTCGCCGTCAGGCGCGGCCGCCGACCTGTCCCACCACCACCTCCAACAGCAGCAACATGCACTTCCGGTGTTCACCACCATGCCGCAGGCGCCGTACCCGACGCCGCTGGCCCAGCCGACTCCACACCCCCCGCCCTTCTCCGCCGCCGGGAGCAGCTCACTCGGGGCGGGCTGTCAGACGGCCTTCCCGCCCTCTGGAGCAGGATTAGTCCGCTCACATAGCCCACTGAGCAGCTCAAGCCATTCCTTTAACGCTTACCATACTTACCCGCCAGGTGGCAGCCCGGGCAGCAACCTGCTGGCCTCCAGTAGTGTGGGCTCCCTGAGCGTGTCACGTGAGCCGCAGAACGAGCAGCTCCTGCAGGAGATCAGCCGCCTCCGTGAGCGGCTCCAGAGCCTGGAGTCTGAGAACGCCTCCATGAGCGTCAAGCTCAACCAGCAGCAGTGGGAGGTGGAGAACCGGCTGGCCGAGATCGAGATGCACATCTGTGGCAGCGACCATAGCTGTAGTGAGAGTGAGGTGGGCAACAAGGAATCTGTAATATGAGGACATAAAGCAGGCTATGTAAGAAAGCTGCAGGAACACAGGTCTGTATAAAGGGACACATACAGAGGAGATTGACAGGGGCAGTTTGACCTACCGTAATGCCCTGTTCTAAGGGACAATAACTCCCCGCACCCTGCACGAGCTCGCCGCGTCACATGTTCCTGGATTCTATCAATTTTTGGAGAAGCCCTCGGATTCAGATGGGGGCAATGACTCACTGGGGTATATCCACCCCCAAATCACCTGCTTTAAGTCTTGGCAGCACGAAAAGATGGGCTTCAGTAAACTATGAGCTGCTGAATAGTCCATATTTTTGGTTCTTTGTGTCGATTGAGCAGTCATTGCTGTGGCTGTAGAAGGGCAAGGTTACATACAGTAGGTGTGTTAGTGTGTGTCTGGGTGGAGGTGGACCGCCCACACACCCTATTGGTGGGTGGTGCAGGATGGTAAATGCTGCATCAGCAGCCTCCTGCACCTGCCGTGTACCCAGCCGGAAGTATAGACATGTCACTGCGCATGCGTGGTAAGGTACCTTAACCGGAAGACCGGAAGTAGAGATGTCACTGCGCATGCGTCGTAAGGTACCTTAACCGGAAGATGGTGGGACTGGTGCTTGGGATGGTGTTGCTAATTTGGAGACGGCCAGATGCTGTGTGTTATTGGAAGTTTATTGCCTTCACATAAAGTGAGAGATGCTGGGGAACTAAAGCTCCACACACAACATTGACTACCACTGTTTAACAGGTTTGAAGGACTCAGAGGAGAAGAAAATTCCAAGTCCCATGTGGTCTCAGGAAAGGACCAAACCTTGTAGAATGAGGTGGTCTGGGGTGTCTTTAACTCAAAGATACATTCCATTATGATACACCAACCACCATCCAGGCGGGTGGAGTAAGAATTTCCACAGACCCAGTACTTTCAAGAAGACGTTGTTGATTATTGATGATAGTGTGATGTCATTCACGCTAAAGGGTGGAATAAAGTGGGAGGAAATATGATGTATGTAAGCGAAGGACAACAAATTGGCTAACCTGTGTATGCTGGTTGAGATGTTGTTCCATGGTGGCTACAGCGACATATGTATACATGTACATACTTTGGGAAGGAGGCGATATATATTTCAGCTTTGTATATTTTACGTTGGGTGCACCTACGATATAGATATGAATTACATCCATGATTCTTTTTTGTGATAAGCGGCACTTGTATATTACCAACACTATTGTATGATAAAAAATAATGATAACATATGATTACTATAGCTAAGACATGCCCATCGAGGTGGACCTTTTAGTCATTATTTTCATCTGTCCTGGCAAAAATTCAGTTCATGGCCATTGTTCGCAACTGTTTGTCGCCCAGTAAAAAAGGTTGTGTCCAAAATAAACTATAGACTATAAACTAAAGCCCACGTTTCTCAATTTGGAAACAATTAGGACCTCGCCACAACTTCTGTTGCAATTCAGCTACATCATCATGAACCATGATTTTGTTATATCAAGGGACACTGTAACATGTAAGAGGGTGAGATTAATGGTTATTTATAAGATCTGTGTGAAGTGTGCTACAAACCCGAAATGGTACGCTGTAAGACAATCTCCCTCATATCTTCAACTTTAGAAATATACCTATTTTTGAGGTTGATTTACTCGAAATAAGGGGAATTCAGGGGAAAAGGTAAACTTCCTATGAGTGATGTTAAATGGCTGCTGTGAACGCTGATACTCCATTTTATGTATGTTAATTGTTATTGTTAATGTTTCTCTAAGCTATACAACCACAAGGGAAATTGGTGAAGAGGGAATGTGATGATTAACTAAGTAAGATGGTGTACGTGATATGCATGTATTAATCCCTCCCAAAAAAGACTGTAAATTGTAAATCTGAACAGTAAGTGAGAAAAATAATACAATATTTTTCAATGTAATGTAGTACTCAGCCTATGTCAATTCAACATCCAATTTCAGCCATTGGGATATGTCTTCTTTCCCCTTGTTGTTGTATTTTACATGTAATACATCTACCACAATACAGGAGACTACACTGCAAAAATGGTGTTTAGATCCTAAACACATTTCTAAACAGATTCTTGTGCCGTTTTTCTAAATACTTTAAGTTCTTAAACATGTTTAACCAAAAAATGTGTTTAGCTCTAGTGTTTAAAAGTCTAGATGTTTAGATTTAAAATTGTGTTTAGATATCTATGAAATTTTGTGTATAGGTGTCTAAATGATTTGATGGAAATTTAGGGGTTGCAGATGTTTGCACTAAGAAAATAAAGGATTATCTTTTATTTGTTGTCTCATTTGTCTTGTGGGGGACATCAGGTGTTCAGAAGTCTCCAAAACTGTCAGCCATAGGTATACATTCATGTAATACACTTATGTACATACTACATTAGAATGAGAGACTTGAGAAAGTACAACAGTTTTGGCAAGAAGGACATTGCTTTGGCCTTAACAAAATAGCATGAAATAAGTGTCAGACTTGAAACCTATTGACTATTTTATGTAAATGATGTTGGTGTAAGTTGAATTCAGTCATTTCTCTAATGCCATTTCTATTCTCTTGACATTCTATGAAATGAAACCAAGATCAATATGGGATTTTTGGACTATAAACACACAATCACAATTGATTGTGATTGTGTGTTTATAGTCCATTCACAGGTAGTGCTACTACCTGGTGTGTATCTGACAATCAAGTGTCTAAACATATTTATGTTTAACTCTAAACCAGGGGCGTAGGAAAAGGGGGGGGGCAGGGGGCCTGGGCCCCCCCAATAATGAGGAGGTTCTCTATATAAGCCTATATAAAAGTATAGCAGGCCCCCCAACCGAGACCCCTGGGCCCCCCCAATAAAAAATTGCCTCCTACGCCCCTGTAAACACATAGTTTTCTATGTGTTTAAACTCTAAACATCTAAACATGTTTAGCAAAAAATGTTTATGTATTTAGAATAAAAGTGTTTATTTCCTAAATGTGTAGTCAATGAGACGCCTACCTGATCTATATGTTTAGGTTTTAAACATGTTTAGACCTAAACATGTTTAAAATCTAAACACCATTTTTGCAGTGTACAATTGGCATCACAATATAGCATTCCATTTACCGGACATCGCATTCTTGTATATCTAACTGTTAAGTTAATGTGGTAAAGTACTGTAATTCTCTCCATATGCTCAGCATGTCTAGGTTTCTTTAAGCACTGCTTATAATGATGTAATGTCATCACCACTATTGGTTTTCTTTGGCCTAATCAGTGACCAGCCAGACTGAGCTGTGGGCAGCCGACTATTACTCAGTTCTGTCCCTATATAGACATGTCCCGGTAAAGTGTACTTTAAGTAAAACCACTGAGGATCATGCAACCATGTTCAGCAAAATCTTTGTTTTTAAAAAGGGCCCATCGGTAGATAGCGGCCCCTGTTACTCCCCGGGGTCACTACCAAACATCCAAAGAATAAGCCAAGTATAGTCACGAAAGGAATCTGGCTAATTCTCTACTAAAATTTAAAATAATGCGAGTAAAGGGCACGTAATGTATCAAACATGCCCTAAAATAATTCCCTCAATACGAGCTGCATTGAAAGTCGTATTCCACACCTTAAGCCTGGATAGTTTACATTTTTTCAGCATACAGAATTTTAAAGTTTTTTTTGGCAGATCAAATGACTGAATAAAACATTTTTATTACTAATAGAAGTGCATTGGATGCCTTTTTTCACACCAAGGTGCACACCTAGCCATATCTGATACTATTAGGAGCACAACAATGAGTGACTATGTATAAATGACAGTGGAGGCTTTTATCACGGGAAAGACAATGCTGTAAGTAAATATTGTAAAATGTGTTATCATTTTACTGTAGACTGACCACTGAACCTTCACCACGTCAGGGTAGAGGCTAAACAAGGATTAATGTTATCCAGGGATACTAGAAACTTCCCATAATGCTCTGCACCAGGGGTAAGCTATCAAAAGGTCTTGATTCCAGTACTAATTCTAGTTCTATAGGTATAGTGAATATTCAGAGCATCAGTTTGGTACGAGTTAGATGACAGGTTGTAAGAACACCCATCAACCAGGGGTAAAGCAGTTGTTTACTTTCGTAATTTCGTGAAAATATCTTGTTATTGGGAACGCTTCGTCCACTCTGGTTGCCCACTCTGGTTACTAAATCTGGTTGCTAACTCTGGTTGCCCACTCTGGTTGCTAAATCTAGTTGCCCACTCTGGTTGCCCAATTAGCTTAATCCAATCCCTAGGAGTCCACTCTCTTTCTACCTCTGAAGAGAAAGCAGAAATATCATTTGATTTGTTGTATGGGGGTTATCTATCTTAATGCGGTAGATAGGATGAAACAGATAACATAGAAGATGGAATAAATGGGCACAAGTAGGCAAGATTTGAATAATTTATAAGCTCATTTGTACCCCTGCCATGTACTATATAATTAATGTCAATTGAAATTAGTTCGAATTCACGCAATCCAATCCAATATTTATCTCCTTTACAAGCAGATGTGTGTCATTGTAATCCAAATAGACCGATTTAGATCAATGATATTCTGTAAATGAAATACATTATTATTTTGCCATAAATACTTTAAAATATCTGTACAGCATTGTTTAGGGAATAATAGCCCAGATGTGCGTCCCCCCATTCAGGTTATTCTTCCATTACTCACCGTTACTCAATCTATGGTACAACAACTCACACTTTGCCTTGACGTTCGACAAATGAAGTTCTCTCTAGTTCATGAGAGGTAGACATAACAAAACACAGAATGTATTGTTCCACTTAAGGCATACATGGTACTTCTAATTGACTCAGACTTGTGCGTTGTTGTTTGTTTAATGATTGGCCCAACTTGTTATTTGACTGATTTCTTCTAGTAAGGAATGTTTGAGGATAGCAGAAAGTATAGTCTGCACACTTAAGAATGATCACAATTGGAATCTGTGTCGGATAACCGTGGTTACCGGTATTCAATTGAGGGAAAGAGAGTAGGTCCCATATCACATTTAGTATCATCTCCCCGATAGTTGCGGGTTTCCTTATGTCATGATATCAAATGGGGAGACATTTCAGGCCTTGAAGATAGAATACTGCTCTCATCTGTATTAACTGCTAATTATTCCCGAAATGTCCCCCTTGGGAAAGAAATCCTCTCTAAACCAGAATGAATGATAAATGGGGTGACATTTAAAGGCCCTTATTGTACATTTGAGACAGTGCCAACATCTTCTTGTACGGTCGTGGCACTAAATGAAAGGAGACTGCGCAAACCCTGCTGCGCATGCTCGGTGTATTCGTCATGTGACGTCATGCCCTCTTGTTACCGTTGCAAGTACTGCCTTTACATTCCACGTTAAGCATATTGTCAACTTCAATGGGTGTCAACTTTAATAAGGCTGTTTCTCCTTTGAGCTGCTCGGGGAATGAGGCCAATGTGGCAATGTTACTTGGCATTAAGGATCAGTGTTACTTCTTCCTTTTGTTACATGGTACATTTATCATTCTCTGACAGGGCCACCTAACAATGGCTATTTTGTTGAGTCGTATGGACAGTTGTTCATCAATTAACTCTGGAATAAACACCATATTTCCCTAACCCAGTGTCTGTTTGTCTGTCATGTGGTTCTTCCACAAACTTCATTGACAATTGAGGACCATCATATACATGTATATCTATAGCATGTTCGTCATTTGACAATTAAGGGTATTTATATATCTAGCATGTTCGCCATTTGACAATTAATAACCATCATATATTTAGCATATTTGCACGTGAGGATGACACCAACTGCGCCTTATATGATTATCTCGATGTCATCTTACGCCTCAAAGATCGAATTGGTTTTCAATTAATCATTGGGAAAAGAAAAGAAAACTAATGAAAACGCAGATCCTAGGTACGACCTAGAGGAATTTGTCAAATGCATGGTTTGAGGACTTACTGTATGTTACGTTTTCATAGGAAAATATTCTTTTACTCGTGAAAACATTCAACAGGCACAATATATAACCTTTAGATGAGCCAAGATGTAGAGCTTATATATCAAGGAAATTGACATTGGCTATTGCTAAAAATGACAAGGCTGAAAAAGCAAAACTGGGGTTTGGCCATTGGCAACCATTCAGGGATTTTGGGTTTTGATTGATTCACTGAAGGGCTTCCCTAGCCCACTTAAAAGGGTCTAGATCTCCTCTTTCCTATCCCCTCAGATGTGTGTGGTGCACATATGCGTGGGCACCGACACATTCCTCTGTGAAATTGTGTAATGTCATTCTCGCCATGAATATGATCTTAGCTGTCGAAATGGCGTTAAACATCTATTACTCACTCACTCACTGATTCACTGAAAACCCTGCAGATCTTTAAACTCGTCAGATTGAGGACCTAGAGTTGTCGGAAGAGGTATAGACAGGGGGCAGCACCTTACAGGTAGTGAATTCCCTCAGTATACCTCTCCCCAGTATGAGTCTATGGGATTCTGTTGACAATATGTAACATACTCCTAAGGTGGAAGGTATGTGCCACTCATGTTTGATGATCAGACCTTCAGTCTTCAACTGAAGGTCTTCACCGCTGAGGACTTTAGGTGCTCAAGTTGACGATACCCAAATCTACAGCTTTAGGTACTACCCTGGGTGCTCAATCTGAGTACCTAAGGTTTTAGTTTTGGGTATCGTCAGTCTGACGACCTTGGTGCTTTCAGTGTTGGTAACAGCTCCAGACAGACACCACCATTGTTTTCGGCATACTCTACATGAGGTGTGTAAGGACTGCTGTAACCTATATGAATGCTGTCACTTCTTGGTAGGTATGCCTCATAGACTGTAGCCATGAAGCTCGTATTATATGGTGTCACCACCCTAAATCGGACCACTTCCGGGTTTACTGGCCAAATAGTCCCTTCTGAACTTAGTTATTTTGAGGAATTTGGTCCCAATTTGGACCTTGAAACTAACTCCCTTTTTTCTAGTCCTTACAGGCATTTTATAGGAAAATTTCACTTCCTAACTAAATCTGATGAAATGGGTAATTTTTTAAACTCACCTATCATTTAAAGGAGCGAATATCATGACACTATATAATGGAACATTCCAGGGGTGAAATATCCCGGAATTCCATTGATTGTTATGTTTACCATGTCAATATAAAAACATGTTTCCTCTCAAAGGGGCCTATTTTGGGTCAAATTTGGCTATTTTGGCCCCAAAAATGCCTGTTTTAGGGCCTTTTCACCAATTCTACTGACTTCCCTAATTCTCACAGTGCTTAGTTGCATATTACTGGAGAAAATGGATGTTCTGGGCTGTCTTCTAATGCCTATTTGCCATAACAAAGTCAGGCTAAATTTTTCTCTATGTCAGATTAAAAACTTGTAGCTAGAAAAACAACCTTTTGAGGGCAGTTTTGGTCTACGCACATCCCACCACTGTCCCAAATGACCCAAAATACCAATAAAATATGGTTTTTAGGTAGAATCTGGGGACAAATTATGATTGAGGGTCCTCAAAATGTTTTGTTTATAAGGAATCTTTTGGTAACCATGGCAACAACAAAACCAGCTTTCTCCATTTTGAATCAGTACCGTCTCAATATTGGCAAATTGAGCCCGAGATCACCCATTAGTGAAAACTGTAATGAATGCAATAGAACTGCATGATTTAAACTATCATAACAATTCTAAAGATCTTTGCCAAATTTGGTTTTCCTATAAGTGCAGTGGCACCATCTGTGGACTATCTCTGCAACTTCTCCAGGTCTTGTTAAGTGACGAGTGATGTGTCTCATAAAAGAAACCTATAGAAAGGTGGGATGCCCGGGGTGGGATGACTTATTTGGTTTTGGATTAGAGTGACCCGACAGGGTTGCCAACTCTCAAGCTGTTTACAGCGCCACCCTGTACTGGAGTGTGTGCCATTGCATGAGAGTTGACAACCCTGTGACCGCCCAAACTCATAGAGCCATTACTTAAAAACTAGATGAAATGTATATATATATATATATATATATATATATATATATATATATATATATATATATAATGTGGCGTATCATTCGAAAGCTCATGATCTCAATTCAAAAGACGACTTTTTAACATGGGGACCCTTTCTCTTCATGTCTGGACGGTTTAAAGGAATTGGGTTTAGTTGGCGACAGTGCCACCTGGTGCCTATACAAGATATACACAGAGGCCATTCCAGTCTAAGGAAATGTATTGACAGCAATGCAGATTTCCAACACCAGTTGGGAGCACCGCACAGAGTGTTTTCCTCATGGTGATCACCTCCCTCATAAGAATAGTGTCAGTACAGTAGAGACCAGTTTTTTATTATTTAAAGTCATCAATGCTCCTAAGTTTCGCTAATTTCACTATGGTATAAAGAGCTTATATAAGGGTTATTGATGCACGAGTTGGTTTCAGTCACTAGATACAATAAATGAGGGCTTATAACACCCTCATTCAATGTATCTGTGACTGAAACCAACTCGTGCATCAATAACCCTTATATGAGCTATAATTAACAGGTGTATTCTTTTAATGAGCGAACAAGGTAGATTTACTAGAACACATTTATTGAACAACTGAAGTATGATTACACAGTTTTTTATGGCAGAACTACCGAACATAGTGAATCTTTAAAAAGGTATTTGTGAATGGAAAACTTCTAGCGATAGCCTTATTATTTTCAATCAGCATGCATACGTGGGTAGTATATTATAGGCTGAACAAGATAACGTCATCAGATGTATACGTGTACAAGAACAGAGAAAACGTTTTTAACTTGAGGTATAGTGTATTTTATTGAACTTCTGAAGATTGCATTTGTTGATCTACATGGAATTCACAATTGACGGCGATGAATTCATCCCATGTTATTTGTGGAATAGATCTATAGGCATGGACTTACGTACCTCACCAAGCTATATCTATAACGATATAATTATCAATTTATGTACAGTTATTTATATCACAGATGGGTGTGTAGTTCCAGCAATCATTTCCGGACTATCACATTTCTTCTACTTTACACATATGCATATTATGATAAAATTCAGAAATGTATTTGTAAATCAGATAAACTTACATATACGTATTGTGCCGACAGTGAGGCCTGTCAAAACCCTCCTGTAACCATATTCTTATTGCATACCCCCACTGTATCTTGAGAGGAAGAAATCACCATTCAAGACAGAGTACATGTAGCCAGCACAGAGACATTAGAAGCTGCCACTTTTATATCACATGACATAGATATATAACATTGGGTTAAGCAAGGGCATAAACTGTTTTATAATCGTAAAATGGGTTATTGGCCCACTCCACTTACACCATAAATCTGGCACATTTCTTCTAGTATAAATCTACATTTTACAATACCGATAAGGCAATGGATTGCCTCCTAATGGTATAATTCATGATTTCTAATTGGCTCATTATTAGTTCACCATTATCATTTGGCACGACATTCTTACAGAAATAGACAGCATAATGATTGTTTTCCAGCACCTTCCCTGAGAGGGAACCAGACCATGATTATACAAGGAGTAATCCTCATTCTGTTGGGCCTTAAGTCTTAAACTGCTTGTGTTGGCTTATTATAGGAGGGTGGTCCAACATTTGTCAGATTGACAACATCTTATTCATAAACCCTTTCTCTGAGTCCAAGAGATTGAGCAAGAATTCGTACTAATGCCCTCGTCTCGTTAGATTACAAGTACATATGAGCCCTAATCACAACTCTATCAAAATTGAAAAGAGCTCTCTTCCTATAGAACACCTCTATCCAAATACATCGGGCCGATGGGGGGAAAGGAAAGACCCCGGGTGGAAGACCTTGCACTATGATATATAATCAAGTCTAACAAAAGTTTCCCAATATGGCCTTGGACATACCGGTTAGCCTGTCACTTGAGCACAGCAGCAGTCACATCGGTTACACGTCCCTCCAGGGCGGTATACCAGACCAAGGACACAGGTCTACTTAATGCCATGTCGTCCTCCAGCATGTAGCTCAGCATTTTAAGCACCGAGTGAGAGGGCGTCCAACGCCTTGAATCCATGACGTCACCAGATGGGCGCCCTAATAGCGTCACACATTGACAGTAGCTATAAGCGTCAGGCTGAAGCCTATGGTGGCGCCTATAACACTAAAGGCCCATAGTAAGGGCGCCTCGTTATTTGTCCTACATGCCTGGATGACGTCTCCCTGAAAATAGAAGAGAAGGGGATATGATGAATAACTCCTCCCTGTGTCCAACCGCACCTCACTCATAATCACCCTTGGGTCAACATACAATACCCGGTGATACCACAGCTTGTAGAAACCGATTCAAAGGCAGGTAAAACTATCATAGACCAGGATAAAATGGTTAAGTCCAGGCCTTAGGCCTATGTGTGATTGAGTCCTATGTTCTATGTTAAATGCCCCTGTAGGGTTAATAATTTTACTGATGCTATGTGGCACTGAGGGGGGTTAATGACCACTAGTGCATGCAGGCTTGAAGAAATACCTTAATCCCCTATTGTTCTTTGCTGCTGACCTGTGACCACCCCAGAACGGAGGCTATTCTCTGTCTCTAAGGTGTAAATGATAGCTGTAGCATATACATGTTCTCTGGGCTACCTTCAACTATATAATATACCAAAAACATATACACCAATACCAATGTGTACAGAGAGAGGGTATGGGCCAAATTTCCCTCTTTGTTCCTATGTCTGTCAGAATCTCTCTTTGTTTCAATGTGATTTTGTGCAGCGGTCTATGTATATATAAGTATGTGATTGACGTCTAGTCAATCACATAATAAAGCGATATCTTATCTTGTTCTTCCTCTGTACCTAGCCTGTATTACTACAGCCAACAGCAGCACAATACTTAAAATATGCTAATGGTGTTATTATGCAGAAAATCATTAAAATGTTTAAATTAGTCTGACTGCAAAGAGTGTTACACATAGATGTTCTATTGATTCAGGCTAGCTATTCTGAGAGATTTTATGTACAATTGTGACGTTCACACAACCCTTTGTGTATTCCTTTAAAAATAAATTACTGGTACATTAGGCCGTGGGCTGAGATAGCACACCATGCATCCCCCACCATTCAGCGAAACGGGGATGCACTACCGGTTTTTGCTCATTATCCATGTGCGGGGTCAGACCATTTTTAGGTCAATTTTGGTTATATGTTATTTAAGGTGTATGCTTAATCTCTAAGCTCAAATACTAAATTACCTTGAATGGATCTTGATGCTTTTGGTCTTGTTGGAAAGACGACATAATAACCTTTTCATTAAGTCCTTATATGTGTCATTAGGTTCAGATTTGAGTATACCTGAGGGTCAGGAAGACGGGAGATTGAAATCACAATGTTAATTTTTTTACTGAAAAATGTCAATGCACTCCAGATACATGCAAAAAAACTTATGCTTATCCCCCATCTAACCACAATATCTAATATGGTTCTAGTAAGCTAAACCTCTCTGAGTAATATAAGACATTTTGCAGCAATCCTTGATGAACATAATCCATGTTATTGCTATGGACGCGAGGACACTACCTTGAGCCAATACAATGCTGTTCTATTTCAATAGACTTCCTCTTATGTGAATGGATGTTTTGGCATGCTAAATCTTTATCAATTGGTCTGATTCATATGTTAAAAAGGGTGCTGATTAAGAATAGGGATGTTTCTACTTCATAAGATTTGATGGCGAGGCTGTATATGGCCAAAATTTAAAATGGCCGACAATAGATACAAATGTCTCTTTGCATTACATAAATATGCATTCAAGAAGGTACCTGGTGGGTCCTACCCCCCTATAAATCAGTTTCATAGAATAAAATTTTTTTTTTAATTGTTGCTAGGTTATGTGGTTGCCTAGCAACAGCACATTTGCATAGCAACCAAGCCTGGCACTAGGCCTGACTGTGTGTATCTGCATGGTTTCCATTAAACAATGTCCTTCCTTTATGGAATGTTGCTTAAATCTCCTGCACCCATCACAGACTATCAATAAAGGTGGTAAAAGGTTGCTAGGTTGTGTGATAGTCTATCAATATCATCTTTGCATAACAACAAAGCCGACATTCATACCTGTAGGTATATACTAGTGCATGGTCTAATCTCCAGGAAATAGTTCACTGACGTCAAATTGCATAGATCTCCCATGCTATATGATAAGATAATGGTGAATACTTTCTACATCTACAACACATACATACCGTAATCTCCCGCGTATAAGGCGCGTCTTATATGGGGGGTTTTAGTTCTCATTGGATCCACAAGGGGGACACCAAGACCTTTCTTTTGATATCTTACATGCCCCCTTGGTCAAAATAGGACAAAATGGGGCCCAGGAGGGCCCAAGGTGGCCCAAGCTACCCATTGGTTTTTGAATTTTAAAAATTCATTCAGTAGAACCAAATTTTTCATTTTTTTGAGAATTTTCCAAAACTCTAGGTGCGCCTTATACGCGGACTGCGTCTTATACGAGGGAGATTACGGTAGTTCTTTTTTCTTGTATACATACTAGTCGGATCATGAAATCTACAAAATTAATCTATTCACTTCGTGGCCTTGCGATAGTCCTACAGTATGGTCTCATCTCAGGATCAAATTACAGTGTATAGTTTATAATAGTAGTGGCAGGTTGGAAAAAGGAGACTAGATGGTAAGGAGCATAATCATGATTAAGCAGAGATATATTGTTGAAATTGTTGAAATTGAAATTGAGATCTGGAGAGGATCTAGAGGCTAATGATTTTAGAGTGCTCACATACCCTTACTGGGAATGATTAGTGCTAAGATCATTGAATCGGCCTCAAATGAGAGATGATTTTTTTAGCGCCTCCCACGCCGCGTAGCGGCGGTACCGCGAAGCGGTACAGGAGTGCGCTATGATGATTGCATTTGCCCCATGTGATGAGGTCTCACAATACAAAATTACTGAATAGAGAAATTGATAATTGTGAAATCTTCTTTATTCTTCCTGTCGGGAAGCGATTCCCGTGAGTTACGCTGGGCCCCTGCACCTTCTTATCAGTCTGTGAGCAGAGCAGCAGTACCACAGGCATGGGTCTAGACCCCTAAATTCGACAGGGTGACATGGCCATTTCTTAAAATCGACATGTGACATGGAGCTTAGTGACAAGGACATGGAAAGGAAAAAGTTAGTGACATGAGACAAGGCCTTTCCTTAAAATCGACATGTGACATGAAGCCTAATGACAAGGACATGGGAAAATAGAAATTTAGTGACAAGTGACATGGCCTTTTCTTAAAATCGACATGTGACATGGGGACCCCCCATCTAGACCCCCACAGGCGAGTAGGGGCATGTTCACCATTGCTGCCTATGGCGAGATTGTTTAAATGTTTGATTTCTTCAAATATACCAAAGATAGGGCTTTGCTGCCTACATATGTTTAAGAATACATATACAAGTTTAACATGTGTCAATTAAAAGCCATTTTGATAGATACTTTGCTTGCTATGGGGTGTTAAATTTGGAGCAGGGGGCCAGTGTAGGTTCCTCACTATGCTTCATAGAGCAGAGCACACAGCACCGAGACCAGTGTTTGCAGCAACATCCTGGCATTTTCTTGTGTATTGGAGGTGGCGACCTCTATAAACAGTGGCCATTACCGACAGGGAGAATGTCTGCTTTTATGAGACATGTCATCAAACACTGGTATACTGACATAAACGGCGGGAGGCGTTTTTTTACGCGGTCACAACCGCATTTCTTGTTTAAAAAGTAAACCTACAGTATTAGGATTCTTAAGTGATCAGTGTGTGTATGGAAAGGTGTGTGTATGGAAAGGTTGTGAGGTGTGTTTTGGTGATATAAGGGTTGTTGCTATTTGTCTTTCTTCATGACAGCTCGAGTCAGAGAGCAGACTCAAAGAAACTTGTTTGTGTCTAGGATGCCCGGACCAAAATGCAGTAGAAAATCAGTATTTGAACAGTAGGAAAACAGTGTGGTGTGACAGTAGTCATTCAGTGTGGAAGCAGCATCAGAAACAGTACCATATCAGCATCTACTGGCATTCTACTGCTCAGCACACAGAACATGGCAGCAGTGGTTCAGTAGCAGAACAGTAGTATTAGCAGCATGCAAGCAGTATTGAATCAGTTGTCCCAATTATGTAAATGAGATGGCAGCATTTAAACAGTATCTACTTATTTAATGCTGCATGACCATATATGGGGTTGGGGCAGTGTTCAATCAGCACTACTGCATGACTGCTGCTATAGCAGTAGGTGAGCAGTAGATCATACTGAAAACTACTGCTGTAGAAGCATAAAAGGAGCAACCGCTGCTTTAGTACTGGCACTACCAATGCCTTTCTATGTGGTCCCTGCTAGATTTGAACTTGGGATCTTCTGATTACTGTACCAACGCATTAGCCCCCTGAGCCACCACCCCATCAGATATGTGGAGCTGTCATTACTCCCTAGTAGTGCATGCAACTCATATAGGAGGGGGGCAGTATTGATTCAGGCATGATGGTTACCAAAATAATACTTGATGATTCAGTACATTTATGCCCTACATAAAGTCAGTGACTAATTCCTCGCTTTCACACACCCCAACATCCATGTGTATCCATTACTGGCACTCAATAACAATCATATGCAAAGGTATAATTATGCTTTTCTTAACAAACACTGGATAGTTTCAGAATTTCATAACTGAATCTTTTGATTACTGTTCACAACCATACTGACATTTACACTATGGACTGTCTCAGAAGCATCAGGTCAGTAGCCCAATAAATAATCGATGAATGGACAGAGTGATACCAGTAGATAGTCAGTAGACTACTGCATCTATGCTGCTGCACAGAGTGTGACATTTTTGGTATCTATTAAGATTCAGTTGAGAGTCAGTAGACTACTGATTCTAGCCTGAAAATGCAGTGCATACCCAGTTGATAGTCAGTACACTACTGAGTCTATACTGAAAATGCAGTGTAGAGTCAGCTGTTTTGGAAGTATTTCAGCAGTACCTACTGCAAAATGCAGTTGTTGATCAGCATATTCTCAGTAGCTACTGCCTTCTGGTCCGGGTGGTTAGCTTGATCTAACTAGCTATTTGGCCCTTGTGCCTATCTGTCAGATGTCATTGATAGTGATCACAAATCCAACAAGGCCTCAATTAACTACTGTGTTCATTTGCAGTTATGTATCCATCCCAGTCATTCAATACACTATGCCTTTTTCATCTCCCACAGCAAACCTTCTTTGAAAGTGACTTACACAGTTAGCAGTCAAGTATGTGGTTGCTGTTAAAATAATGAAATTAGATGGCTTGGCACCATGGTGAGCAGCTCAATATCCTAACCCTGGAGGTCCCCAATGGATGGCTACCAATTCGCAAAAGGGAGGAAGAAGATCTATAGCCGAGAGATCCATGGATATAATTAATGTGACAGAAGCACAACCGTACCTGCAGCAACTTGCTAGATATGATACATAGAGAACCTTTTTTTACCCTAGAATTTAGCCAATATTAGGGGCTAAATGAGGGGTCCCCCCCCCTTTTCAAAATCCTGGATCAGATCCTGAAAGGTAGGTTGCATAGTTGACATTCCTAGAACAAAGATTCTCTAAAGATCTATTAGGTCAATTGCCTCCAAATTTCAACAGAGTGTACTGCCATACCTGTAAAACATTTGCTGAAATTCTACAATTCGTTGTTTTAAGATCCACAGAGAAAAGTGACATATTATACTAGTGTACCCAATGGGGACTCTACCAGCAATACCAAAACCGGAAGTCAGTTAGCAGTTTGGGGAGAGGTTGACCCAGATAACTAAGATAAGACAGACCCGTAGTGTACGGGGCTCAGAGCTGCCCTTCCAGTCTCTCTATATTCTATGATATGATAGAAACAATTTGTACAATATGGATGAAACTTCCCTCATCTATAAGCTTGATCAATCCAGCACCCTGTCCACTGTGAGTCATGTGGAATGGTAGAAAATAACCAAGGTCTGTGTAACTGTGGACTTCAGCGGTGTTGCCAGAGGCAACTAGTAATTCACTACACCACATGTGATGGGGTAATAAACTAGAACAGATCAGTGCGAGAAGGAAACTTCGTTTTCTAAAGTGTGCCTTGTCAGAAGTGTCAAGCAGCATAATCCCCAGCATAATTCACAGCAGGAATCACACTGCAGAATAAGCTGAATACATAGTCACCTTCTGCCAATCACCCGGCTCCTTAGTAGGAGCTGGACGCGAGGCATGGTGCTGTCCCCTCTTCTACCGAACGCCTGGTTGGCATAGAAGGAACAAGCAACACACGAACACGTCTCCCGGATGATCTGCACTAGTATATATATGATGATGCCAGCCCCTACATGTGTATAATGTGTGTGTAACACTACATCATGCCATCTCTAAAGGGTTAAATGTGTATTATGCCATCTTTAAAAGGTTAAGTGTGTATCAGTGCACCATGCCATCTCTGAAGGGTTAAGTGTGTATCAGTGCACCATTCCATCTCTGAAGGGTTAAGTGTGTATCAGTGCACCATGCCATCTCTGAAGGGTTAAGTGTGTATCAGTGCACCATTCCATCTCTGAAGGGTTAAGTGTGTATCAGTGCACCATGCCATCTCTGAAGGGTTAAGTGTGTTACAGTGCATCATCAGTATCATGATGACAATAAAACATGAAGCTAGAGGCATTATGCAGTCCAGATTTGGCATGATGCATGAATGCAGCCCTGGTAAGTAGACTACCGTAATCTCCCGCGTATAAGACGCGTCCTCTACGCCAAACAAAATGCTGGGGAGTCTTATAGGATGTATTGAAATTGGGGGTGCGTCTTATACGAGGGGTAATTTTACTATAGAAATGTACTGAATTTACAAAATTGAGCCTTAAAATGTGCGTCTTTTACGCGAAAATGCATTTGCTAAGTTTGGGGTGCGTCTTATATGTGCAGCGCATCTTCTACGCGGGAGATTACGGTAACACACTGCATTGATGCATCATGGCAAACCATTAATCATTCTGGAGGGTGAGTTGAACACTGCCACAGCGTTTTTGTCCGGCGGGCGCTGACTCTTACCTGAAGGGAGAGTCAGGCTTCCTGCATAGGGCTCATTTGTCAGGTGGCTGGAATTGTAGGACATAAATATTTTATGTCGATTTCCTCTTTAAGATGGCTTCCTAAGACATGTTGGTTGCCATTTTGTGAGAAACCTTTAATACGGGGGCCCAGATTATTTGGTTCTCGCAAACCTGTTAGCCTTCATATCAAGTTCAGCTGCCACGGTCGGCCATGTTGGATGTGGTTTCAGGTCTCACAACAGAGGTGTTATTCATGAAACAATGTTATTCATGAGAATCTGCTTGGAGAGTGGAGATTGACTTCCTGTCTGGCAAAAAATGCACCTGCTGATAGCTGCCCGTTGCAACCAACACGGCATGTGCCAAATCTTGGAAAAGGGTGCGATCTAAAAGTTTCCAACAAAAGACGCTCTTCCCACTCACAGACAGCAAAACTAAGGTGGTACTCTTGTCAATACCATAAGCTGATTGTTGGGGATTTATTTCTGTCAAATGTTATTCTTAGAAACTTGCTGTTTCTAGAGCACCTGAAAGTTTTAGGTATACCAGTCTCAGCGACTCAGTCCTTAACTGAGTCGCACCCAGTGACTACAGCGTTTTGGCTTGGTGTGTGTGTGTATGTAAGGTAGTAGGGGAGGGGAGCAGGGAATGTTGATGACGTCTTACACTTACGAGGTGGTTATGGCTTACTGTAGAAACATACACGCAACTATTCTTCCACGCATCTAGCATAGATGGAGATTTCCACGCAATCATACTTTCGCGCACATGCTTGTATCTGAGTGGGTCGGGTTTTTATCGGACAGAATGTATGTTTGATGAAACACATATAGTGGATATAATGGTAAAGGTGAACGATGATTTGTTTGAGCCGACAGTTTCTTCACGAGCGGGTCCTGCCCGTTCAGGACCCGTGAGCGGGCAGGACCCGTGAGTGAAGAAACAGGAGGCTCAAACTAATCAGAGTTCATCTTTACATTTATTTCACGGTGTTTGGGTTGATAATTAATCCATATTTCATCAATATAATCCATAATTAAGTCTTATTTACCTGTCGTCTAACCGAAAATGCCGTGTGCCGCCATCTTGTTTGTTTACGGTTTGAAGCAGTCGAGCATGCGCGGTGGACCTATGACATCATCATGGGGATTTGGCGCCGGTTATTTAACGCAGGGGTACAATACGCGGTCTCAGTGCATTGTCAATGGGGCATCGATACTCACCTTGACATAAATAAATTTATTTTTTGAATAAAGGTTTGTATGATCTTTTCCACCAAAACTGGAGTTGTGTTATTCATTTTATATATAAATTCTGCACTGAAAACCCTCCAGATATTTAAACTCATCAGATTGAGGACCTATGGTCATCAGAAGAGGTACAGAGAGAGGGCAGCACCTTACAGGGAGTGAATTCCCTTAGTCTACATTTCCCCAGTATGAGTCTATGGCATTCTGTTGACAATATGTAACAAATACACAAGGTGGCAGGTATGTGCCACTCATGTTTGATTCAACTGAAGGTCTTCACCACTGAGGACTTTAGGTGCTCAAGTTGACGATACCCAAAACTACAGCTTTGGGTAGTCAGATTGAGGATCCAAGGTAGTCAGCACCAAGGTTGTCACTCTAACAACATTATGTAATCAGTTTGACTACCTTGGATGAGTGTGTTGACCTAAACCCATCAGGTTGATTACCGTGGGTGCTCAATCTGATGACCCTAGGTTGTAGATTTGGGTATCGTCAGTCTGACGACCTTGGGGCTTTCAGTGTGTATAATTTATATTGAGATATCGTCCAAAGTATAAAGTGCTTTACATCGTTGGAAAGCTATTTTTTGCAAAACGTTCACACACATTATACTTTATTGCAGGTGAGTAGGCGCGCGAATTGCGCTAAGATTAGTACTGAGCCAAAGATCCTACGTTAACAGTAGTAGGGTGATTGGGAAGGGGAGGGGGGCATGTTGATTATTACGTCTTACACTGCCATCAAGGCTGTTCACAGTTTGTACTGAGGACAGAACAAGGCACTAACCATTTTAGGATTAACACATCAAAACCCCAACGTGCTGCCCTATGTACTTCCCCTACAGGTACAGATACTAATCCATTAAAGGGTTAATATGGGTTTTCATAGCTAAATCCAGGGTAAGTAGACTTTCATTGTTCAAGCACTAAAGTCCCCTATTATTTATTTACTGAGCCACATACAAGGCCTCTATAATCCTTTGACCAGAAATGTAGACACTCCACTTTGAGTATATAAAAAAAAGACTGTGGTGGTTGCAAGTCTACAGTAGAACGTCTACTTTACATCAGGGAACTTGGTATATTCAAATATCCTTTGGATAAAAACAATCCTTTGAACCATGTCCTGGAGAGTAGACTATGCACATGTACATACCTATAGGTATGAATCCCAGCTTTGTTGCTAGGTAAAACTGCTATTGCTAGGCCACCAAACAACCTAGCAACCTTTTACCACCTTTATTGATAGTCTGTGATAGGTGCAGGAGAGTTATATGCAACTTTCCATAAAGGGAGGGTGTTTTTGAATGGAGACCATGCAGATATGCACATTCAGGTATCGTGTCAGGCTTGGTTGCTATGCAAATGTGCTGTTGCTAGGCAACCACATAACCTAGCAACAAAATAAACATACTATTGTATTCTATGGAAGAGGTAGGACCCACCAGGTACTTTCTAGAATGCATATTTATGTAATGCAAAGAGACATTTATATCTATTGTTGCCCATTTTAAATTTTGGCCATATACAGCCTCGCCATCAAATCTTCTGAAGTAGAAACATCCCTTTTCTTAATCAGCACCCTTTTTAACATATGAATCAGACCAATTGATAAAGATTTACCATGCCAAAACATCTATTTACATAAGAGGAAGTCTATTGAAATAGGACAGAATTGTATTGGCTCAAGGTAGTGTCCTCGCGTCCATAGCAATAACATGGTTTATATTCATCAAGGAATGCTGCAAAATGTCTTATATTTCTCAGAGAGGCTTAGCCTACTAGAACCATATTAGATATTGTGGTTAGATGGGGGATAAGCATAAGTATTTTTTGCATGTATCTGGAGTGCATTGACATTTTTCAGTAAAAAAATTAACTTTATGATTTCAATCTCCCATCTTCCCAACCCTCTGGTACACTCAAATCTGAACCTAATGACACATATTAGGGCTTAATGAAAAGTTTGTTAGGTCTTCCTTCCAACAAGACCAAAAGCATCAAGATCCACTCAAGGTAAGCTAGTATTTGAGCTTAGAGATTGAGTATACCCCTTGAAAGATAGTGAAAGCATAGCTCTTGTAAACTGCTGTCCACGATGTTCAATTAATTATACCTCCCGCGTAGCAGCCAATCTAAGACCAGTCAGGCCCCTACTATAGCCGTCTAGATGGAAGACAAGGGTGGGAGGGGAGGGAGAGACCAGTCAGATTCTATACTTGATTTCTGACGATCCGGATTCTAGGTAAACGGTGCTTTCCAGTACTGATGTATGTTTTTGCATAATTATGCTAGTTATGCAAAAAAAATTGCAACAATGCATAGTAGGATATGGATCTGTGGTAGTTTTTCCCTGCGATTGACCTCGCACTATTGAAAATTTGTTTCGACTGAAATTAAGCGAAATAAAATTTTGGACTGGGACAAATTTTTGTCGAAACCCCAACTAGGTGTCAGTAGTTTATACTTGCAAGCATATGAATTCTATAAGAGACCAATGGAATATATCTATATTATATTGAACAGTACCAAGATACTGGGGGCTTCCCTAGCCCACTTAAAAGGGTCTATTTCTCCTCTTTTCTATCTCTCAGAGTTTGTGTGGTGCACATATGCGCGGGCACCGACATATTCCTCTGTGAAAATGTGTAATATAGTTCTCGCCATGAATATGACCTTAGCTGTCGGGATGGCGTTAAACATCTATTACTCACTCACTCACCAAGATACTGCATAATTATGCTAGTGTAAGGGTTCGTGGTCTTACGGACCTGGGGGGTTCGGGTCTTACGATTCGGAAAGAAAGAGTAAGACGGTGTTTCAAGTGTATGCCAACGGATAGAGTTTATTAAGATGTACACTCACGGCTATCCGGTAGTTGTTTAAGAGGATAGCTAACAGTTATTAAGGATGGTCTACATACTTGGAGGCTAGAAGGGCCTCTGACGTAGCGGCTGAGCCCTGGGCTTTATATAAGGACCCAGGTGTTCGTCGTCAGATGTCCCCACAGACCTGGATCGGTGCTGCCACCTATCCGGAACCTGAGGAACGTCCGACGACTCGACTCACCCGCCACGTCAGACGGTACCCAACACTATGGTTACACAATAAGTACCTCTACACCACTCCCCCAGACATTTAGGAAGGAGTTATAGTTATATAATTATTACAGGGATAACATTTCTATATGTCTAAACCCTTAGTAATAGAGGTACAACCATAGATATAACGTTAACACCATGTTAAGTATAATTCGAATGTCAATTTTACAAATTTGATAGTGTATGTAGTTACAGAATAACAAACCGGATGTTGTAATATGATACGAATTAATTGAATGAATAACAGTTATGTGTAGCGGAACTGTTAATTAACCTTTTATACCATGTAGTAACAATTTATGTTTACGGTATAAGTATTAGGATAAGTATCATAATTCGTATATATGTGATAATAACAGTTATATGTAACGGAACTGTCAAATATCAAATAAATCACATGATAACATCCATATGTGTTTGTAATTAATAATATCATGAATGATTAGATAGTCTTGAGAAAGACTTTTAAAGTAACCACACTATCTAATGACATTTTATATATTATGACCAAATGAATCCGTTAAGGATTTCATGAGTTATTAGGTATAGAACTGTTATCAATTATACACTTGAAAAAGAAAAAAATCACGGTGGAGTAATGTATATGACAATATATGTGATACCACCATGTACCAAATACCCTTTATAGCACCAGATGAATATATTTATAATACAATATGCCTCGCAGAACAATAATATGAATAATCTGGTGAGGTCTATCGGATCTTATTAAATAGATATGAACATTAATCAGAGATCGGTATTAATAGAAATGCATATACTCGTATCAAAATATGCAGTAAATTATCACCACAGTGTGACTATAGACATACAAATAATATTGGAAAAATAGTTATATGACATTATATACATAATAAAATGATAAATGCTGCTGGAATCCTGCGCTGCAGTCTGTCGGATGCTGGAAGGTAGGTATGGTGGTCAGCTAACCATGGGATGGACGTGCTAGAGTCTTTTCATATAATAGGTGAACATGGTAGATGAATTTGGGGCAGCTACCCACAATCCTCTAGAAGTGCTATTGTTCATAGGTATATCCGAATGGTGTAGAATAATAGTAGAGTAATAGTCCGGTTTTGTCAACAAGTAGAAACATAATCCATTTAAGTATAGTTGACATAAGTAAAAGTCCAATGTAGGTTGGTCCGGAAGTAGTAGTAGTATGTAGTTTTAATCCATTCGGGAGTAGAGGTAGCACAGAATCGTATAGTCCATCCTTATATAGTGGTCAGCAACAGGTAACAACAGGAATCAGGAACCAGCATCCGGATACGTGTAGCAGCATCAAGTCTACTATCGGATTTGTTATAAGTTATGAATCCGAATAGACCTTTCAGGATATAATAGTGGTATATGTCCTGAATATACACAAATAGCTGGTTATAAATGGAACCCGGAACACAAAGAGCAGGTGTTCATTATTCTAGTAGAAGACATTCGCAGAAGTATAGTTCCGCAAAGACTAAATCTGGTTATTAGAAGAAAATAGTAGGTATGTAGAGAAATAACCCGTAGCATGCTTAGGTGGACTTCTTAGCATGCTTCTTCCTAAGAAGATCTACAGCCGATTTGGGAGTGCCGTCCCACTCGTCGATATCGACTCCGAATACCCTCATAGACTTAGTGTTTAAGTTGGTATTCCAAGTTATCTCCTCCTTAACACGCTTCTCTAGAACGTGCATGTCCATAGCTGCCTGTTCTTTGGCAGCTGAGGCTTCATCCTCCTGGGCCTTTACATCGTCCCGAATGAGGGTCTCGAGGCGCTGCTTTTCGGCATCCGCTACCTCCTTCATACATAACAGGGTATCGTTAAGGAGACCCTGATGAAAGTCAGTCGCTCTGTCGCGAACACATTTCTCCCAGTGGGTGTAGATGGCCTTTTGGACATCCGCTTCCCCCTGGCGAGACTTCTCAAACCAAATTTCTGCATTACCGGTTTTAATGGTAATAGCGTCTTTTGGTTTCTCAGGTGTTGCGACAGCCTTGGGGGGTGTCGATACTGCCTGAGGACCACTTCCGGATGTGGGGCTTCCGGATACTCCTGCTGTTGGTACACAGTAGGTGGGAGGCTGGTTCTGCTTCAGCCCCATCTGCATATAAAGGTTTATCTGCTCTGGGGTGAAGTTGGCTGGTAGAGCGGCTGCAGCAGATGTGGATCCAGCGGCAGCAGGTGCTGAGGTCTTCTTGGGGACAAGTCGACCACCCTTTCCAACGACCAAGGTCTGGCTCTCGGGTCCAGGTCCCTGGTTCATGGACGGAAAGTTACGGGTGTTAACTTTCCCCGGCTTAGATACAGCACCTGCATATCCTGCAGGTTCGGGTCTCTTAAAGACAGGAGTACCCTGAACCTGCTCATGTGGGTGACGAGCCAAGGGAGACCTGGAGCGATCTTCTACCCTGGCTTTAGTAGCTGTGGTGGTCTGACCATTACCGTTACCACCACGGTTCTGGTCTCTTCTGCTCCTCTCACGAGCTCTCTTTCCCTCCTTACCGGATTCCTCGCATTTCTGCCAGAGGGACTCGTGCATGTCGAGTTTTCCTTTTCCAGGAGTCAGGACAATCTTGGCGCGGAGTTTGGAATCCTTGGTCTTCGGAACCTCGCAGAGGACTTGATCCCCTGGTCGGATCTTCGACCAAGCATCTTCGCTCAGGCTGTCGAACTCCTTCATGAGTTCCTGATGGAGCTCCATAATACGTTTACGAGCTCCATCTAATCCTTCTGCGTGGCATTTCTTCTGGTGTCTAGCCAGATCGCTACGTCGGTTATACTGAACCTTCGTAGTACATTTCTTGCCCTTCTTACCAAATGTAAACCGGGTGATGGTGGAAGTGGGCCTCTACCAGATGCCTCTGGAACCAGGCTGGAGTACTCCAGGTCCGGACCGAGACATCACTCGCATCCTGGCAGATGGAGAAGGGACAGGACTTCTGGTCATCACCGTACCACTTCTCAAGTGCCCAACGCAGCTTGCGCCTCTGGGTATAGGTATAATACCCTTCGGTGTGGTTTAGCATAAGCCACATCTTACGATAGGCTTTGCTCGGATTGGGATCCTCGTCCGAGAGACGCATCCAATCTTCGTCATCCGACTCGTTGTTTTTATTTACAGAGTCCGGGCAGGCGTACAGGGTAGAGCCGTCCTTCTTTACTCCGTAGGCGCAGTCGGAGAAGCACGTCGGAATCCGGGTTTTAAATCCGGATTTGGCGTTAGCCCATCGTTCTGCCTCGGTTTGAGTTGATGGAGTGGCCTTCTCATCATACTCAACCGAGGACTCATGCACTGATTCCTTGTCCGAGGAAACAACCTCCATGGCAGTACTACCAGTGGCTGAGGTGCTGGCTTGCAGTTCGGCTCTAGCAGAATCCGGAAGATTCTTGAGCTTCCGCGCAGCGGACCTCCTGTTCTTGCTTACCTTCCAGTCTTCCGGATCCTTGGTTCCGGACTCACTGGAGGTTGATGCTTCTACCGTGGTTGACTCGGTAGTACTGCCGGTGGCTGTAGCAGAACCGGCTGCGCTTCTGGTGGCGAGTTTCAGGTCTGGGATAGGAGGTGCGGGTACTTCCGCTTCCCTCTTAGCCTTTTCCAGGGCCTCCTGCTCTGCAGTCATACGACGGACGAGAATCGTCCGAAGGGCTGAACTCCTGTCCATACCCGTTAGCGACTTGTTCTGCACGTCGACTAACTCCGCTTCGGTTATATAATAACCATCGTCCCACTGCTCGAAGTTGCTAGCGGCTTCACGGTACTCCTTCATGGTCCGACACTGGGGCCGGGTGGCACAAGGACGTGGGTAGGTTTGCCCCTTGGGTTCCGAGACGCAGCCTACCCAATCAATGTTGGTCTGCTTAACATTCCACAGAGACCTGTCCGGCTTCGGATACACTCCGAGCAGGAAGGCTCTGTTTGCTTGATATACTACTTCGCGAAAAGCAGCGTCCACCATGAGTCCCCGTTGGAACCACGGCCAGTCTCGGAGCCATTCGGGTGGCGTCCTGTCCAGCTGTTCGGGAGCCGTGACGCCCTTGATAGCTATTCTAACCTTCGGGTCCAACCTAACCGGTGTACGGTCCGCGTAGGTCACCTGTGCCTGTAGCTCCGGATGGACGTACAGGTACCGACCGTCGTACTCTGCAGGAAACGGGTCAGCCACTGCTGGCTTCCACTGATCCTTCGGGCCGTCGACTTGTGTAGTCTCGGACCCAGTTGCTGCGGGTTCAGGGTTCGCAGCGTCTCCAGATCCCTCGGGTGGAAGTGGTGACAACAGCTTTTCGGGCTCATTCAGTGAGAATGAGGCCAGCTTCTCCTCATACGAGCGATCCGTGGGTTCCTCCACATCCATCATCTCGCTCTCTTCCTGTGTCACAGGTGACAAAGCTTCCGGAAAAGCTTCTACAGACGGAGTCAGCTTATCCGGGTCACCGGATAGCTTGGCTGCAGCTACGGATTCCTCAGCCATGACTGGGGAATCAACACGGGAGTCAAGATACTCCTTTTTCCGGCTTTTATGGCGCCGGGGCCGACACAAACGGAGTCTGCCTGCTGAGAGACTCTGAGGGCGCACAAAGGGTTGCTAGACGGTAGAATTTAAGGAGAGAGGGGTGACCCAACTGTCCCAAACGCTACCGAAAAACAATATGGCGACAGGCCAGCTTTCGTGACGTCATTTCCCCGCGAGTCCGCGGGGTCACGAGAGGTCAGTCGAGACTGGATGCGGTGACATCATGCGGAAACGCACGTGCTACAAGCGGAACATCAACAAACTGAGTGTTTTTAGGTAATTATCGCTCACGCCGATGACTCGTCTGAGGATTTAAGTGGAGATTATGGAAAGCTTAAGCAAATCCACCGGATTATCCATCCACTACCCATTGGTACATCATGCGGCGGCGACAAATACGCCTTTCGGGTCAGTTGTCATTCGTTCCTCTAAATGTAAACATTACACTTGTTGTGTATACAGGTTAGGTCACTGCAGTCCTCTGGGCAATTCGAGGGCTGCGGCGAACGTATATCCCCTTCTTGGATAGTTCTTTATCGGACCTGACAGTCTGAAGAGCCTTTTCTGGGTGTTTCTTGGCCTTCGAAATACCTTTCCTCTTCTTTTTGTCTTCACCTGCCGAGACTTTTTTAACTCCCCCACGCTTAATCGGTGTTGGCGTGGGTGGTACTGATTCGGAACACTTCTTAGGCCTACCCCGGCCTCGCTTCACTGTAGTGTTCTTTACCTGGTCTAGTATACGATTCTGGTTCCGGATATTTTCTAATCCTTCACCATACATTTCTGTGGAGGTCTCCCTCCCACACCACTTCCTCAGTCTGGCCACATTTGACTTATAGAGTCGACCAAGGTCTGATTTGATAATTACGGTACAATCACTAATAACTTGTGTTACAGTAAAAGGACCGTCCCAATTAGACGCTAATTTTATGTGTCTAAGTGGTTCATGTAGTCTTAGAACTCTGTCTCTGGATTGGAATTTCCGATGTTTTAGATCAGTATCATATCCAATCTTCTGCCATTTGGCACTTTTCTCCAAATCAATTCGGACAGACTCGTATGTTTTTCTGAACCTGTCTCTTAAGCATTCGACGAAAACTACATGACAAGTTAGTTCCGGGTCCATTCCTACAACTCCAAATACTAGGTCTGCAGGCATTATTAGGTCCTCTCCGAAAACTAGTAGATTCGGAGTACAGTTAGTACTTGAATGTACCGTACTGTTGTAAGCATGTGTCACAAAATGACATTGCTCGTCCCAATCATCCATGTGTTCATTAACAAGTGACTTTAGGACCTGGATAAGGGTTCTGTTGAACCTTTCCACCAATCCGTCGCTTTGTGGCCTATACGGATTGGTTCTAGTCTTGCAGATAGCTAAGTATTCGCACATGCCTTGCCAGAGATTTGATTCGAATTCTCTGCCTTGGTCACTGTGTAACATTAATGGTACACCGAAACTTAGTACCCAACCTTTTACAAAGGCTTCGGCACAAGTAACTGCTTTGTGGTCCGGTAGTGGAAATACTTTAGTGTATTTCGTATAATAATCACACACTACCATCATACAGGTATTCTCATTAGCGGTTGTATTTAATCCACTAATGATATCCACCCCGATTCTTGCGAACCTAACTCCAAAAAGTTCTTGGGATAGTGGGAGCTTGCCCATCCCGGGTCCGGGTTTGTTCTTACAACAATCCGGACAAGTGGTTACCCATCTTTGCAAGTCTCTTGACATGCCAGGCCAATAGTATTTCTTGGAAAGTCGTGCTAATGAGCGCTTCCTTCCGAAATGACCACTGGTCCGGTGCCCATGACATAAATACATAATGTCATGTCTCATTGCATGTGGTATCACCACTTGCATGATTTTCTCACCATTATTACATGGCTTTCAATGGTACAACACGCCTTTCCGGACTTCAAGCTCGGTCCATTGAGCAAGAAACCTTCTCATTTCTCGATTTTCCAGAGAGACTTCTGGTCTAACTGGACGTATACCCTTCGGTACTAATTGCAGTAGCTGTGCAGTTATCGAGTCAGCTTCCTGGAAATGTCGTATGTGATCCATAGACCAATCCAGTATACTGGCAACTAGGGGTTCGAATGGTCTTCGAATCCCTGCTAACACTGCCTTATGAGCTCCACAATCAGTACAATCTGGATTATCACATTTCCGAATTGGTATTCGAGATAAAGCATCAGCATTTAAATGCTTAACTCCGGGTCTATGCTGAATTTGGTGATGTTCAAGCCCATATTCGGATAAATGGGCTAGCCATCGGCCTAACATCCCTTCAGCATCTCGGAAGTTCAGTAGCCATCTTAAAGAGGAGTGATCCATACGTAAAGTAAAGTTCGTTCCCCATAAAAAATGTTTGAACTTCTTGGTATATACGACTACTGCTAACAACTCTCTTTTGGTTGTGCAGTAATTGCGCTGAGTTTTACTCAGTGTGTTGCTGGCAAAGGCAATAGGTACTTCTCTCCAATTTTGGACTTGCGAGAGAGCTGCGCCAATGCTATCATTGCTAGCATCAGTATCCAGTATGAAATGATCCGTTTCATTCGGATATTGTAATATGGGAGTACTCGTGAACAGGTCTTTTAGCTTTTGAAAAGCAGATTCCTGTTCATGGGTCCAAGGAAATTTTTCCTTGGTACTTCCTGGAGTCCAGTTAGCTATTACTTGTAATGGGTAACTGACTCTAGAATAATTCGGAATAAATTCCCTATAATAGGAACAGAAACCTAAAAAGGACCTCACTTCTTTGGGTGTTTTAGGCCTATTCCAATTCGTTACTGACTCGATTTTTATCGGGATCAGCTTTTATTCCTTCATCACTAATGATGCGGCCCAAATAATTTATGGACTTTCTGAACATGTGACATTTCTTAGGTTTCAATTTGAGACCATTGGAAATAATGTGTTTTAATACCATTTTGAGGTTATTAGAACACTCTTCGAATGTTTTTCCGAAGACTATAACATCGTCAAGGTATACAAGACATCTTTTCCACAATAGGTCACTTAGAATAGTTTCCATCATTGCTTCAAATGTTGCTGGTGCATTGCACAAACCAAACGGCATTACGTTATATTGGAATAGTCCAATATGACTCGAAAATGCAGTCTTTTCCATATCTGATGGATTCATTCCCACTTGCCAATATCCTGATTGCAAGTCTAGGGTACAAAACCAACTGTTTCCTCCTAAGGAGTCAATGGTTTCGTCTATTCTCGGTAATGGATACGAATTCTTTTTCGTTACTCCATTTAGCTTCCTGTAGTCTATGCAAAAGCGGATAGTACCGTCTTTTTTTGTTACCATACACACAGGACTACTCCATGGACTATTGGAAGGGACTATTACATCCTGTTCCAACATCTTGTTTATTTCCTCTTCAGCTACTCTCTTTTTCGCTAAAGGTAACCGCCTATACGGTATCTTAAAGGGTTCCGCATCTCCAGTATCTATTTTGTGTACTACCTTATTTGTCGTACCTAGTTTTTCACCGGGTTTGGCAAAGGCAGTCTTATACTGACAGAGCATATCATAGAATTCTTTCCGGTGTTCCGGATCTTCTAATGAAGTTTCTTCATATAACTTGAGTAAGTCATCCGAAATTTCATCATTTCCTGTTACCTTCTGTAAGTTTAACTTACTATCCGTTACAGTTTCCGAAAGGGTCACGTTACCAAAAACATGTCCCTTTTTCAGGTAGATAGTAGTGTTTCCAGTATTGGAGACAGGTACTACCGACCAGGATGCATTTGCTACTATAGTGTCTACAGATATTAATCCGATGCTTGACAGAGTAGCTACATCCGGTTCTATCACTGCAGGCTTATTGCGCATTGCAGGGTCACTTCTTACCAGCACATCACAGGCTACTCCCGGAGGGATCCGCACAGTGTGTGCTACACTAGCCATACTGCTCACTTGTCTCAGTACACACCTAACCTTTACAGGATACGGGTATTTCACACTCAACACTCCTGATTGGGGCTCTAACACCACTCCATACAGGGATGCGAAATCCAACCCGAGTATCCCCTCATCTGCTATATCCGCAACGGTGGCGCTCATGACATAGTCATGTATTCCATCCAATTGCAGCTTCACACAAGTTCTACCATACGTTTGCAAGGTACTGCCATCGGCCGTTTGAGCACTTCCTCCCGATTTGAGAGTATCATGTTCATCCGGGATAAGATCATAGAACCTCTTGGAGATACAGGAGTGGCTAGCACCCGTATCCATAAGAAATTCGGCAGATCTTCCGTTAACAGTGAGGCAAACATACCACCGCCTTCCGTTTAGAACAGAGGGCATGTCCCTGATGATCGGAACGTCATTGTTCACACCTGGAGTCGATCCACATCCTTTCAGGTATTCCAGACAAGGATGACCCGGGGGCAGGTGGGCACTACCAACCCTGGCTAATTCATAGCCGCCTACCTCGTTACTGATATCGGGTTTCCCCTGTGCTCCCTTGGCACCTGTTATATCAGCTTCCCTAACCTTCCGGGTGTCTACAACCACCTCGGTGTTAGGCGAGTTTGCTACTACATGCGAACTATCATCACGGATGGTGATGTCATGGCAAGATTTGTCACTGGGATCCCCTTCTTTGCCCATCGGGGGACCCCTCCTCAGTTTTCCTCTGTACTTATTCCAGAGACACCTTCCTGTCTACGAGGGACAGGTTTCTCAGCCATACATTCCGGAGCATAATGCCCCAGCTTCTGGCATCTGAAGCATCTCCTTTGAGATTTATCAACCCTCGGTCTCTTCAAAGCTTCTGTTAATCCGGCTATTAATGTTTCCATCATATTATTCGGAGCAACAGCGGCTGCCACGGTTGGCTTGGCCGTAGAGGTCGCATTACCAGATTGGGTCGGTCCGGAAGCTGTTTTACTAGCAACGGATCCTCCCCTCCCTCTCGAATGTACCTTCCTGTACCGTTTCTGTCGGTAATACTTTCCAGCTACCTGGACTGATCCAATATATTCTCCATTTTCATCGGAGACATATTCGTCTTCCTGATCAGCCTCCTGTGAGTCAACCGGGGCTAATTGAGAAGTTTCATATACCGGAGCAGGTGAACCTCCATATTGCAATGGAGCTGCTCTTACCAGGTTAGGTCCTAGACCTACCAATCTCTTCTTCATATCATGTCCATCAATTGATATGAATAGGTCACTGAAGGAAGTGTCATCCTTCCAAGAATCCCAAACTACTTGTTTGTGATCCTGATCCCGCAATCCATTGTAGAATTGTATAAACAATTCCTGTAGATAGCAGTCGTCGTCATGAGCCCAATTTGGACGTGCTTTCGATAGCAAGTCCTGTAGCTCCAAACCAAAGACCTTGTGAGATTCTTTAGGTTTCTGTGTTCTTTTCTTAAAGCTTACCCATGGATCTTCTCTAACGATTGACCCGAATAGGTACGCGGCACATTCGACCAGTTGATCATAGGTGCCGTATATTCCATATGCTGCTCTCCATTGGTTGAGGGCTACTTTTCCACCTTTATTCAACCAACAGATCAAATAAGGCAGAGCTTCTTCTTTTGTCCAACCACTACAGTTGACTTCGTCGACAAAAGCTTGATACCTATCCTTCCAAGGATCATTAGAATCATATGGAGGGGGTATCCGTGCCTGTCTACGTGCCGGATTATTACATCCGCGTAGTCTATCTGCTTCTTGCATGCTCCAGTTCATGACTTCCATGCCGTCTGCTCCCTTTCGGTAGCAGTCAATGCCAAGGTTTTGAATACATTGGCTTCTATCAAAGATGGTTTGCATCCCTGCAGGCATGGAATTTCTCCTATTTGGCTTCCTGCCATCTCCTCCCGATCCTGATCCTCCGGATCCGGATCCTCCTGGGCCTCCTGGGGGATTACCTCCTGGTGGACCGTTATTAGGGTAGTGCCCGGACGAACCTGTAGACACCACAGTTGGATCTATCGTACCTATAGTCAATTGGGCGGCTTCCACATATTTGTCTAGGGTTATTGCAGTAGTCTGCAATTCCTGAAGCTCATTCGTGAGTTTCTGTCTATCCTCCTCCAGTTGTTTATTGTAAGCTCTAATGCCTACCCGGATGGTTTCATTGTCTTCAGCTTGTTTACTACACTGAAGTTTCAATTTCTCTAATTCGCTTTGATAATGGCATATTTCGGATTCGTAATTTCCCTTATCAAGACTTAGTTGATCGTTCGTATCTATGTATGTCTGGATACGAATGTGTCTATTGTCATATTCT